>BPLQ01006739.1:0-60282 GCA_021605075.1 Caerostris darwini
CTTTCCTGCTCAACAGCCCCCCATTCTCAGCTCATCACTTGAAATTAATGAATTCAAACCAGCAACTTAATCCTGATGAACATCCCAGCACTATCAAAAGGAGACAGTCCATGCTCATTAAACTTCTCCATAGTACTCAACAAACAATTTATGCAAAATCCCCCGCTTTCTGCAGAACCCCAAGATTGATGGGCAGCCGCTCGACAAATAACTATTTATGTACTCGACATCCCGAGATGCCTCTTTGTGTGGACTCACAATGGGAAGAATGGAGCGTTTGAAGAGCAAAGAAAAATTAATTTGCTTCAGAAAATATCGATCTTTTTCCCAAGAAAGGATTCAAAGTATGCAAATTATTCTTTTTCCCTGTTTTCGCTGCAGTCCTGCAGTAATGGCGCCTTAAATGTAGAAAGCCTTTTTAAGGACTTGAGCTGGATTTCACTAAGTATACAATTTACGTTTGAAGAAGAAATTGACAAAGACATAGTTTCGCCTTTTGCTCTAGAAGATTGGGATGGTTTAGTGAATTAATTATATTGGATTTCTTTTTCATTAAGTTATTTACTACAGGGATTCTGTGCGGATTTTTATGTTGAGTGGATAATCCATTAATGCTGTAAAATATCAGCAAAAGTTCTTATGAATCATGAATTAATTTATTCATATTAATGACTGAAGAGATTTTATTCTGATAACGAAGTCAAATTATAGTCTAGATGGAACGCTTTATATTCAATTTAGTCTTATTTAAGTAGTCTTCTCTTGCAAACACGTCGGTTATAAGAAATATTTTCAAAATATTAACCTATTACAAAACTTTAAGAAATAGTACACGGATACTTTATTTATCATGATTATGGATACTTTATTTATCATGATTATAGATATTTTATTTATTAAATTATGGATACTTTATTTATCATGATCACGCGATTTCCAACGCAAACTATTACATCATTATGAACATCTGCTTATCATGATACTGTATTTAGTGCATTGAATTCAGTATATATTTATCATGATTATGAAGAATTTTATATATCAGAAGAAATATTTTTAACATTATCATGGATACCATAACAAGATTTTTCTAACAGCAAAATTATATTTTAAAAAAACATGAAATAAGTTGGTGAAGCATTTAGATTTTTTTTCATTATTTCAATCCATTACGCAAATGATAGAGTGAAAAAAATGTCGATTGCTATAAGACACGAAACAGTAAAATAGGCTTAATCAATCTTTTTACGACGAAAATTTGCATGAATTAGCACAAACTGCCTACGGACACAAAGCTTCAGGGACCTTTATATCATTGACAAATTTTTATCAATCCCGCAACAGAAGGATAATACCCTTAAATGCAATTCTGTAAAACAAGATTTAAATTCCAATTATTAATTGCCGATTAGGTTTAACGGAGTTTGATTAAATTAAAAAGCAAAACAAATCCAAATCAATGTAAAAGACTTATCACCTTTTTAAATTCTCCTATTCGCATGCAGGACTTTTAAAAAGAAACAATTTATTCTAAGATGAGGAATAAAGAGCAGAATTTATCTATAAAGCATTTCAACGAATTTCGCAAAACTCATACATTTGAAATAAAATATGGAATATCATAAATTTATGGAGAAAAAATGCCCCCATTTTTGTTCATATGTTTAAAATATGAATTCAAACTGCATTATTTATGGCAAATTTTTCACGAAGAAAACGTGGAATTTATGGCCAAAGGGTAATCGGTAAGAAATTATGATCGCAAAAGTTTCTGTCGAGTCATATTAATGTATGTCACAAAAATTTTAAAAGAATAAAATAAATGCTGCCTCTTTATTACGTTAGGAAGATTATGAGGGCAAAAAGAAAGGGAACAGAATCGTCAGAAAATGTATGATGGTAAAAATTCAAAGTATGCAACATTATTAAAATGGTCGTACAGTCCTGCAAAAATTAAACATTGAGAAAATTTTTAATGACTTGAACTGGATTTCATTAAGTGTACAATTTACGTTTGAAGAAGAAAATGACAAAGAAATAGTTTCGCCTTTTTTTTCTAGAAGATCGGGAGGGTTTAGTGAATTAATTATAATGGATTTCTCTTTCTTTAAGTCGTTTACAAGGATTCTGTACAGAATTTTACGTTGAGTGGATACACTATTAGTGCTCTAAAATCTCATCAAAAGCTCTTATGAATCATAAATTAATTAATTTGTATTAATGATTTATGAGATTTTAACGGACACTTTACACTTTATATTTATATTATTATAACATGGAACACTTTATTTCCAATTTTGTTTTGTTTTATTAGTCTTTTCTTTCAAACATGTTGAATATAAACAATATTTTCAAAATATGAACCTATTAGAAATCCATAAGAAAGAGTTCATCGATGCTTTATTTATCATGATTATGGATACTTTTTATCATGATTATAGATATTTTATTTATCAAAAATATGGATACTTTATTTATCATGATCACGCGATTTCCAACGCAAACTATTACATCATTATACTAAAATTATAATAAAATACTCTGTACTTAGTGCATTGGAATTCAGTATATATCTACAGATAAGATATATCAGAAGAAATAATTTAACATTATCACCCAACCATAACAAGAAACAGCAAAATTATATTTTTAAAAAAACATAAATAAGTTTGGTGAAGCACATTTTTTGTTCCAGTTTAGATCCATTTCGTGTAGAGTGAACAAAAAAATGTCGATTGCTATAAGACACGAAACAGTAAAACTAGGCTTAGAAATTTTTACGACGAAAACCTTTTGCATGAATTAGCACAAACTGCCTACGGACACAGCATTCCTACTTTATATCATTGACAAATTTTTACAATCCCGCAACAGAAGGATAATACCTTTTATTGCAATTCTGTAAAACAAGCTTAAATCTACCGTAAAGAAGTGGTGCATAAACAAAGAACAACTCACAATGTAAAGTATTACCGGAGCTTTAAAAAGCACCATTCGCATGCAGGACTTTTAAAAAAGAAACATTTATTCTAAGTGATGTCGGGCAATAAAGAGCAGAAATGAATCCTAAGCTTCAACGAATTTCGCTCTCATACATTTGAAATAAAATATGGTGTCATAAATTTATGGAGAAAAAATGTTTTTGTTCATATGTTTAAAATATGTTTTACTGCATTATTTATGGCAAATTTTTCACGAAGAAAAGTGGAATTTATGGCCAAGGGTAATCGGTAAGAAATTATGATCGAAAGTTGTGTCGGAGTCATATTAATGTATGTCATAAAATTTTAAAAAGAATAAAATAAATGCTGTGCTTTATTACGTTGTGAAAATTATTAGTGCAAAAACAGGGACAGAATCGTAAAATGTATGATGGTAAAAAATTGAAAATCAACAGATTAAAAATGGTGTACGTCACAGAAATTAAACATTGAAAAAGCAGTTGGTTATATAAACCAAGTCTAGAACCAGATCTAGGCTTGGTGAATAGTATATTGTAATTGGGCATAGAAAACGCTTTGTACAAAACTGGATACGCGACGTCAAATTAAAGTTCCCAGTGTTTACAGTCAGAATTGACCAGGATAAATCCGTAGAATGGTAAAACGATCCATAAGGTTCAGATTTGTTGGTTTGCCGCTGTACTCTCTAGTATGGCGCTCTGGTTTGGTTTGTCGTTTTTTTCTGCACAAGTAGGACTAATTACTCCGGGATCTACAGCTTAACAAGCATTACGAACCACTAAAACATCCATTCCAATGCCAGGAACCTGACATTTTTGGTACCAAAGGCCAGAGCGCTATCCAGTTGGCCATGAGGCCATCTAATAAATCACAATGTGAATAGAAAAATGTGAAATCAACAGATGCCAAACCTATGGATGTTCTTTCTAAATGGCCGTGAACAAAATATGCAAAGAAGCAGGCATCCTTGTAATGCTGTATTCGTACTTTTCTAGTGGCAAAGTAATCATTTGAAAAAATAAATGAATTGATTCTATCATTTGCTGCATATAAATGAAAAACATAATTAATTAAGCTTTTAAAAGGTAGTTTTAAAAAAATTATGTACTGTTAAAAACATTTACCATATTTTTCTTACTTTGAAATGGATAACTCCATACATGTTTTTTCTTCATTGGCGCAAATAGCCCGATTGTGGGCCATGGTCGTCTGCCTATTGGCATATTTCGAAATGCATTCTTTTTTACGGTTAAGGTTGCCAGTCCTGCGCCCAACGCTTCTACAGTCATATTAGATTGAGACTTACGGTTTACCGATAACATAAAATTATTTTCCAGATATATATGGTGCTTTACAAATAAAATTGTTTTTCTTGGTTAATTATTCTTCTAATAACCGAATCTAATTGAAAAACACATATTATGCATGCACATTACATTCGTTTTACAGAGTCATGTATTACAAAATTCATACCCTAATTTTATTCAGTGTTCGAAGAACTAATATTATTTATGAACTGTAGTGTATATGTGTTGATGATCAAGTAACTCTCTCTCTCTGGCGCTCAGAGCAACATGTTTTTGGTTCGAGTCCCTGCCGTTTGTAGTGGTTGGGAATTCACTTTATGCCGTAGGTCCCGATCTAATATGAATATAGAGTGTTGGGCTAGAAATCCTATTCCTGTAAAAGGACTGTACCTACAACCCTATTCCTGTAAACCCAACTTTATCCCCCATCCTGTAAAAAGAAAACATCTTCTGTCTAGAAATCTGCCAGTAGGCAGATAGCCTTTTGCCTACAGCTTAGGACTCCTGCGCCACTGAAAAGAAGAAGGGTGTATGTGTAATGGTATTTTTTTAATCTTTGTTAATGTAATATTGTAAAACGTGTGAAATTATTTAGCTGTATATTTTAACTGTATTAACTGACCATTGAGAGAGGTGGTATTCATACCACCTGACTCAATGGTCAGTTTAAAGGAGAAAAAATTCATGAAACAAAAATATTGAACTCGACGTAATGTGTACCTTCTTTTTCGATATGAAATTCCGAGTCAGGATATTGAGACCCTAAAAAGTGAGTGATAGAATGGGATGGAAAAGAGACAAGTTCTTTCTGGTAATTCCACTTTAAAACGTGATCCGAATCTCAAAAAGGACTTGTATAGGTATCGACACTTTTATCAAAACCCCAAGAGCAACTAATGTAACGACTGACATTTACTTTATAGCTGTCGATATTGCTGCCCAACTCAAACTCTTTTCAGGTATAAGGCCATTTTAATCAAAAACAATGTCTTTATTTCATTATTATCACCTAGAATAAAACTGTTTATATTGAAACAGTTATATTAATAAATTCACCAAATTATTTGTGAAACTCCATTTTTATCATTATTAAACAACAACATAAATTAATATAATCATTATAACAATTCCAAAATGTTTAATTTAACAGTAGGCCCTGATGACCGGTGATTATCGCTCTAGCGCTCAGTGCCACAGGTTTCCGGATTCGAGTCCGGCCATGCCATGGATGTTTTTAGTGGTTCAGAATCTCACTTTAAGAAACTGTAGGTCCGGTCTAATATGACGTATTAGACACTCGGCATAATTTTAGGTGTAGGGCTGATAACCCACCCCGTAAAAGAAAAAAGCATCTCCTGTTTAGAAATCTGCCAGTAGGCAAACGGCCTTGGCACACTGGGGCTATTATTGCCAATGATGATAATGATTATGATTAATTTAACAACAAAATTCTAATGTTTATAGGTTACTTATAATATGATATTTATAACTAGAAGTATATATAACATAATCTAGTATATATATAAGATTAAGGTTACTTAGATATTGGTATCCTACTTAAGTTATATTTTTACATTTGTTGTTTTCAGTGGTGTCTACATAGAGGTTGATTGTAATTGAATTCCCCACTTTCAAAATTCTGTAAAAAAAAACACCTGTTACAATTAATTCAAATTTGAACTGAAGAAGCGGAAGACGGTATGGCATCAAAAAAGTTCCAAACGATTTTTCCCGTCAATTTTTTATGACCGTGCCGTGGTGGATGGGCTTTTCCACTATAAAGTGTCACAGTGACTTGAAGTAATTTTTCTGTCAATAAAGGAAACCGAAACAATCACGCACATTGAACACTACAAAGTTGGTTTAATGTGCAATTCATGCCAAATACGTTGTAATTTCGATTAATATATTACTGATAGCCGAATTCACTTTCTTTATGCCGCTTACAGCGCCATCTATTAATGCACTTTGGAACTTGTTTTTGACGCCATACCATGTCTCCTTTTCTTCAAGTATCTTCATTTAAAATGTGAACTCTTTTGAGACGAATCATTCATTTTTTACAGCATTTTGAAAGGGATACTTTAATTGTAATCACCCTGTACATGGGTACATGCATACAGGGGGTAGCTTTTGCTCCCTATCTTCTATTAAACATTTCAAAATTCGTTACAACCTTAATTCGTAATATGATCGTTAATCTACAAACGTAAATTTACTCTCATTCCGAATACGCTGTTAATCAATAAACGAAAATACATATTGCAGGCATCAGAACGTTAATGCAATGAAATTTAATCAAACATGCTCCGTTTAAATTAATTACTACCAACCAAATTAGGACAAACTTTTTGAGAAATTCCCTGAATAATAAACAATCAAATAGGCAAATTATATGCAGTCATTCGGATTCTTAACAGGACGTCTTAATCATTTTGGTCTATTGTTTCTAAATTTATATCTTTAACAAATGCTTCATTTTAAATACATGTATATATTTAAAATGTTGCATTCAATTAGATAAACAATTTCATTTTGACAGCTAGGAGAATTTCTATTTTAAAGTCAATGTTGAAGAAAAAAATGTGACCTATCATTGAATTTAAAATGGTTTACAGGTTTATGGTTTCTAAAAGTATATAATATAAATTTTACTTAAAGAATTAATAAAAATTTATGTTTAAAACTTTTACTTACATACGCCATAGTAAATAATTCATCAACATCAATAATACAACAGCCCGGGATGGGCCAGAGGCTTTCCTTTCCAAGATTTCCATGTATTCATCTGGATGACAATGGTCCTCCAATTCGTACCTTCAGTACGGCAAAATCTTTTTCAACTGCGTCTATCCATCGCAACTTTGGTCGTCCTCTTTCTCTTTGTCAAAACGAGATGGTTTTGCCAAAACGAGACTTATTATAGGGTTTAAATCATTCATTCTAAATACATGAGCAGCCCAGTTTAATCTATTGACCTTAATAAATTTTATTATATCTGGGTCTATTTAGCATTTATAAATTTCTGCGTTCTGGCGTCTTCTCCAACAATCACTTTCTTTAACGCCTCTAAGAATAGCTCTCAAAATCTTCAGCTTAAATATACACAAATGGACCTCATTATTTCTTGCCAAAGTTCACGTTTCAAATCCACAGACCAAAATAGGTCTAATAAATGGTAAATAATTAGTTTTAAGTATTTCAAAAGACATAATTGTCGTGATAAATATCTCTTTACTATTTTCTACAGATATGTGTCTGTAAGACCCTATATGTAAGACCCCATATATTTGTGCCGTAAGGTCAAGGACAAGAAGAACCTGCATTTTTTTACCCTTTATCATCACTCGTCAGATTTAAGACACTAAGACTAAGACACTAAGACTTGGTCTACATGTTGACTAAGTGGGATAAGGAACAACAATAACAGTATTATTTTATTAATTCTGTTAGCAGCATTTTTATTCTTTTATCATGGAAACACTTTTATTCAATAAATATTGATGAAAATTAAATTTTTGAAATAATATATTCCATAAAAAAACCATTTGAAAATCTTTCATCAACATCCTTTTACCAAAATTTGAATAATTATTCTTATATTCTTAGTTTATAAATATTTCATGAATTATTTTAATACTTTATAAAACATAAATTAAATATGATAATTTCCTTTACAAAAATTTTTTACACTTAAAATACAAATTTATTAGTAAAAAAATATTTCTTTAATAACCTCTTACTTTTATATTTTGAAACATATATCTAAAATTTATACCAACAACTTACTGCACATTTATTAAAACATATATATAATAAAAATTTTGTATGGATTGAGCTCCAATAAACCAATAGGTAGCAACAGCAACAATAAAATAAAAAAATACCATAACTAATAACCCGAATTAAAAATGGGAATTTGCATATCAGATAAAAAATGCCAGTGGTTAGAATCAATTTAAAAAGATTGACTATTTATTAAAAATGGTTAAACCGACTATAAATATTTATCTTGCAAAATTCTAACAAATTTGTAAAGATTCAACATACTTAATATTTAAAAAAGCGGATTAACATTTCAATTCGAAGGGAAATTTTTTGCAACATTTTTTTTTTCTTTAAGAATAAATATGACATTCAAATGATGACAAAAAAAAGAAAGACTCTTTACATAGACAGAAAATTCTTTCTTCCCTGAGGCCTAACTAATATTGGACACAAACAACAGCTCTTAGTTTCCTTTGTATTATCCTGAAAAAGAGGGTAAACATTTCATATCTGTTAGCATAACAACAGTGGTTTTCATGCCCGGAAAACGAAATATGTTATTTCTTCTTTACCTTATCGAAAAAAAAAATTTATATCACAAGTGTCCTTTCAAAATTACACAAAGCACTTTATTGAAAATATTGTAAGGAAAACAGAGAGAAAGGATATTGGTAAAAACAGAGTTCACATTATTTTGAGAAAATATCATACTTTAAATTTTTTTTCTTCCATTCTATATGTTTTTCAAAAGAAGTAATAATAAAATATATTGAAAATACACAGTATTAATTTGTTACTATTTCACAATTGATGCATTCAAAATTCTCTGTTAGTGTAAAACCTCGACATTAATAGAGATTAGATTTATGGGGTATTATGTTTTATTATGGATATCTTTGAGGATTTTGGTAATACTTATTCTATTTATAATAATACAAAAATCAGGAAGCTTATATGAATATAATCTCCTTATCTCTTATATTCAAATGCTAAACAAGAGACATTATTATTATTTTTTTTTAAAAAGTGCTCATTTTGTAAAATACCATTTGACGGTAATCTCGTATACTAGTTTTTGATCAATAGATAACTACATGCGGAGTATCACTGAATATTCATACGTTAACATGGACTGTATATCTAGTGCAACCACTAAATAGTCTAGCCCAATCATCGATTGTTTTTATTGTGCTATTTACAATCCAGTCCAATTATCACCAAATAAGGAAATTAAATTCAAAAAATCTGCTAATAATTCATAAATTTATAAGATACTACATATGCTAACTGTCCAGATGATGTACATTGTTATGTATCATGTTTCATAAAAATTGGAAAGAATAACTGTTGTGGGATGATATACTTTTTCTTATTATAATGTTACGCTATTGTATAATAATTTTCTTTTCATCACCATTTTCCCCGGATTTCAGTTATATTCGCAATCATAACTACTATAATTTCTCATTGTAAATCTCCGCCTAATCACACATCAATATCTTTTTTAGCAAGAGTTTTTTAAGAAGAAAATGTTTGTGGCAGGCTTAACATAGATTCGACACACATAGGCTAGGCACAGCTTCATTTTAATTCTTTTGACTGGTTAATTCCAGAATTTACCGTCAGGAGTTTTGCAGAATCGTTGGTATATTTTCTTTTTAATTTTAACTTAAAATTTAATTTAAGTAAAATTTCATAAAATTTTTAAAAATATAAAATTATTTAACTTTTTATTAAATATATAATAAGTTTCTTTTTAAAAGACCAAAAACATTTTTTTTCTTCTCAATAACTCGATTAAAGCTAAAATTCGATTAAGCACGATTTGGATAATTATAAATCTACTATATGTTTTATCATAGAAAGGGTTGATGATCTCTGTTATATTATTTATAATGGATATAACTTTAAAAAAACGAGTTAAAAAAATTCTAAAAATTACAAAAAGATAAAAATTCAAAAGCGTTTACCTTACCCTCCCCCTTTTCAAAAAGCTAAAATTTCCAAAAGCAACATGAAAATTTTATATATATTTTTATAAATAAAACATTATTATTTATGGATGGTTTTCTATTAAAGTAAAAACTTTTAGAACTGGATTATATAAAGCTAAATTATTACACAAAGGAATAAAAATAAGTACCACTCCATAAAATATGAATGTTAAGAAATATAGCATCAATAATATTTTATAACATTTCCAAAAGGCTTATGAAGAAAAAGTATTTTTCGTGAAAGAAAAAAAAAAAAATCTACTTCCATACAGGTAGCATTCCATATAGCAGGACAAAACTAAATAAATACGAGGTATTAACTCGGTCTCGAATAGGTTTTGAAGCCTCAGAATGATTGATCAGCCATAGCCCCAGAGTCAACTGACTGAAACCTTTTAACGGGTATAGCTCCTGCTGTCACGAGCGAAGCGCAACCGAAGAGTTAGTTGACAACATATTTCAGAAGACACAACGCTCAGACAGCTCGAGTCCAACAACTGACTGAAAGTTTTCCCACAAGAAACACTTTTAAGCAGGAGTATTTCTATTAGTTCTTACCAATCGATCATTTTGCAAGTCTCTCTTGAGGACAAATCTAGTGAATTTATGGAAAATAAATTGCTCAGGATTCTGCAGATTCCGAAGTTGATAACCAATTTAGTGATGCTATATATTTTTTTTAATTTTATTTATGACAATTTTTGTTTGTATATGTTGCTGCACTGAAGGATAAATAATGGAAATTCGGCATGTTTCATACATTCTAAAATTGCCATGACTAGTACCCTATACTATATTATCATGTGAGTTCACAATTCTATCAATGCTATTGTCTATTGAGGACAAATCTAGTAAATTCTAGAAAAAATAAATTGCTCAGGTTTCTACAAAGAATCCAAAGTTAGTGTTCATTTTAGTTATGCTGTGTATTTTTAAAAATTTTATTTATGAATTTTTTTTGTATATGTTGTTATTGTAAAGGATAAATAAAAGTAATTCTGCGTGTTTTATTCATTCTAACGTTGTCATGACTAGTACCCTATACTATATTACCATAGGAATTCACAGTTCTATCAATAAAGTTGCTAATCAACACTATTGTATCTTGAAGACAAATCTAGTAAATTTTAGAAAAAATAAATTGCTCAGATTTTTTAATCCAAAGTTGATTTTTATTTTAGTTATGTTATATATTTTTTAATGAAAGGAAGCAAAAGAATTGGCTCAGTGAATATTACCAGCAAACATTCTCAACAAATAAAACATTCAGACGACAAACAACTATCAAATATTCTCAACAAAGCTAAGTAAGTGTAATGTAAAGTAAAGTAAAGTAATGTAAAAATGTAATGTACAAATCTCTTATCCACACTCTTCACGAAGTACAGCTAAACTACTTACATCAATTCAAAAAACACACATTTCCATTTTCAATTGTTATAATTTTAATTAGCGAATGAAATTTTTCTTACCCTTACAAATGTAAGAGAAAAAAAAAGCATTTCTTTGCATAAAGACGGAAATTTTGTAATGAACTCATTTGTTTCTGTAAATAGACATGCTATTCCCATACTAACTAAAACAATTTAAGTTAAAAATTTTTGCATATACTAGTTTAGTTTAGATGCAAAACAGCACATTTGACTTACAAATTAAAGTTAGTTGTGCATATTTAATGATTTGAAACAACACACGTAGAATCTTATATAGAAGTCTGTTTGCAATAATTATGACAAATTTAGTGAAAAAACATTTGTTTACATATGCAATGCTTTTCTCGAAAGAGTACATTGAATTAATGTGCAGTCTAGTATGGCTTCAAAGGGGCTTTATGTTGCTAAGAGGGTGCGTAATGGTAAATTAGCCACATAATTGGTATAACACTCCTTCTTTAACTGTGACATTAATATAAATGTTAGAATTTATTCGTTATTATGGAGAACATTTTAGGTAGGAGAAAGGCAGTTTAGCTAATTTCAGAATAGTTATCCTGTAATTCTCATTTTTTTATTACTCATTATTTTATCGTGACTAATCATTTAGACGAAATTGACTATTACGTTGCGTTTTCTCTTTTTTAAAAAATAAAAATTAAAAATAGTATTCTTTCATTGCTAATTAATGTTTGCGACAAGAGTTGATATCTTTAACAATTTCACTTTTTATAGGTATTGATAAACTCGTATTTCACAATACTTGCTCAATATAACGATGAAAGATAAAAAAAAAAAGATATTTATTCTGGGAGGATATTTGAATAATTGTCCCCTGCTTTTGCGTGTCGTATGGAAGAAAAGTCCAAAAACACCCTACGACAAACACAATTCGTTTCATGTCCTCGTTTCAAAGCAATTATGACAGTTTAGAGCAGTAATTTGAAGTTATTATCAATTCAGAACAGCAATTTTGAGTTATTGAAGTTATTTTATGATTCACTTAGTTTAAATCTTCTTACACGCTATACCATCAAGTTACTATAGGATCAGAGAAGGATATAGTCTATGGCTTGGTCTATTAAATCATATATTGGAGATGTTTGGGAAAAACCCTTATATTTGTTCATTAATTTTCTGGTTGCACAGTAACAGAGCAATTTTCATCACTTACACATTTTTTTTTTGTTTAGCACATACGTGAACTTAATAACTCCAACTTTCAAGCCACCTTTTTATTCAAAAATAGCTAGTAAATAGTTAGATTTAGTTTCATAATAGGAAGATCCCACGTTAAAAATAAATTTCATTTATTTATATTCCACGAATAATTTTAATTTCAGAATAACTTCTAACCTCTAACTTCCTATTCATACCTAAGAGAATTTACAAGGAAATCTCTCAACTTTTATTGTAGCTCTCATTCGACGTAGGTACTAAATTTAACTAACTTTACAAATAATGTCCTCCCGGAACCGTATTTTTATAAAAAAAAAAAAGGTTTGAAAGGGAAAGTAAAATAGCTTATTTTCTAAAATTCTATTCCACCTTCTGTTACTGAACCACCTATAAAGATAATGCATATGCATCAGAAACTTTTGGAATATTGAACAAATGATATATAATTTTAACAAATGAGAAAATTTGATGAAGTAAATTACCATATATGGTGTTCCTTATGATGTAAAATTGTATACTAACAGTACATAGTTCAAATAATGGAGGTTTTTGAGTAAGTGATTTACTGATTTTGTGTATGTTTATGTGTATGTATGCTTGTTACAAATGACGACTATTTTTTTTAAAGAGAACTTTCAAAAATATTCCATGCGACAGAAATAAATCGTTTTCTCTAAAATTTTACATTAATAAAATTATCAATATAGTGGTTTATTTATAAGTTTAATGATTGTCGTGTGCTGGCTTTGTATTATAACGTGAAAATAATGCATGTTCATAGTGTTCAACCGGTACTTGAAAGAAAGATCTATTAACTTTGAGTTCAAGGTTATGGCTTTTTGTGGAAATGCATAGTGGATCCTTACTATATACAATTTGAATGACACAGAAAATAAATGGCGGCCTAATGGCCAACTAGCTAGCGTTCTGGTCTTTGGACCACAGGCTTCAGGTTCGAATCCTAGTATGGATGTTTGTTAGTGATTCAGAATCTGTGTTAAAATGTAGCTCCTGGTAAAATTAGCCCAAAGTGTGCACAAAATGACTGTAGAGTGACAAACCAAACCAAATTAGAAAATTAATGGATCAAACAATTTAGAATAAATACAACTGTATTGTTATTTTTGCTGTTCTAATGCAGCTGGCAATACGGCGACAGTTAATCTTGATGCCATAAGCAAGGGCTGCACCGCTGTTACTCATTTAGGACTACCCAGTGGATACGTGTAGCTCAAATATATGTAACGGACGTGAGTAACACTAGCCCCACAACGTTCTATGATCTACACCCACAACGTTCTATATTAGACTGGAATCTACGCTTTACAGTGGATTCCGAACCATAGCAAACATTCATGGCACCGCCAAGACTCGAACCCGAAAACTGCGGCACCGAGTGCCAGAACTACTGTATTGTATATCCCCGCATTTGACCTATGCATAATATTCCTATTCCTTAAATATTAACTCTAAAGAGCACGCGACTAAAGTAAAATCAGAATTATAAACAATTACTTCATTATTTTAAAGCTATTACATTTTATTGGGCCAAGACTACATTCTTTAACTAGATTTTCTTTAGTTTAAATCTCATGAGAAGCAACGCATTTACTACATTATCTGATAAAGTCTTAAAATTAGTATATTAATTTCCTGTACTTAAATTTATTTTTATAAGCGTTCTTAAAGTATAAAATTCCGATATGGTAATTTCCCCCTTTTCAAAACTTTTATAACTAGAAAAAATAACCGCTTTTATATTAAATCACGTTCCTTTAGGCCGCTGGCTATACATTGGAACTCCATTAACGTTCACCAGGGGCGGAAACCTAATTAAGTTTTTTGTTGCATCTCCAGAATAATTGACAAGCCGTCAATAGCAAGCGACGGGGCAAACACCGTACACGATCCCCCCTTATCTAGTGCAGGAGACGGAACTTCCTGTATATGGAATAAAATAATAAACTCAGGAGAGTATTAAAAAAACGAAATAGGAAATATCCTTTTAAAGGTTTCCAGGAGATAAAATCGGATGAATTTGGGAGAGCCCATTCCTATGAAAGAAAGATAAAATATTATCTTGATGATGATTTTGAGAGTCAGAAAGATGGAATTAAATTTTTTGTCAGATTATTCATTTTTTATGAATATTTCTTTATGAAAAAAAAATCTATCAACTATTGTTATTTATTTTTTGAATAATTAAAGATGATATTTAAATTTAGTGAATAAAAAAAATTAATATTATTAAAATTGTTAGAGATTTTTTTTTAGATTTGTGAAACTGTTAGATATACAATCATCTATTATTTCGAAATTTTAAACTACCAAATTGCAAAAAGTATGGAATATGAAAATAAAACTTTCTTAAGATTTGTTTATTATTTTGTTAAATAACTAATGATATCACTTGATAGATTGATATACTTGTTATTCAATACAGTTGCACATCGCATATGTAAAAATTAAACATTAGCTTTTTCTCTTTTAATATTAGCTATAAAAAATTATTATCACACACGTGGAGCAGCTTAAGTAATCCTGATGTTATAAAAGAAGGATTTAAAATTTTTCAGACAAAGAAAATTACCCAAGTTTAACCCACAACTTCTTCATTTTTCACGAGATGAGGTAAGTCGCGTTCACGGTGCGCTCACCAAAACTACTTAAGTCATATCTTTCCCAGCTTCTGAGAGACAGGTGATTCTTCAGAATCCCACCAGCTCCAGAACTCTCCATACATCTTTCCAAATAAATGGCCGAATCCATTACGGCATCAAGATATCCGCTACCCTCAGGGAACTCGCTTTATAACCTCAGGTAAAAGAGATTACGCCGCGTGATGTATGCATTTTCATCCCCTGCACCTTTCTTTTTGAACATGGCAAGTTTTGGATTCTTGTTCTCGGGAGGGAGCACTATGTCACAAGACAAAGTGCTGAAAATTTTATTTGGGCATTTTGGGGAAGCTCTACGGAAAATTTGCTTCTTCATACAATAAGGATTGCAGTTACAATATAAGCTTCATGTTTTTTCAATTTTGCAGATTTCTATTGTGCAGGAAAGTTTAGTGTAACAAAGTTTATAAAATATTTGTTTACCAAAGCTTGCTATTTCTTCTTCTATTTGACTTAAGATGCCTGTATTGTAAAGGAAAAGATTTATATTTGTTTATTCAACAATGGTTAGTTATATTTCATTGTGTTTTTAAAATTAATTTATTTATCCTAATACTTCTGTGATTTTCTAATATACTATTATATTTATTAAAAAATACTATCGATATTAATATAATTATCTATATATTTATGAACATTTTTTTCCAAACTATTAAAAAAATATATTTCTTTATATATATATTATTTTATTTTATATATATACTTTTTCTGTAAGCGCTCAATCTCTTTTTAAGATGTAAAATTAGCAGATAATTAAAAAAAAGTATTTTCACTTTAATTACAAAATACAATTGATATTTTAACTTGAGTTATAAAATACAATTGATTTTTTTTACATGAAAATCAATAATTTTTATTTCTTAACAGTTATTTATAAAAATAGTAAAATATAGTTAATACAAAGAAAAATTATTTACTTGGGAATTATTAATATGAATCTAAGAACTTCTATACATTTAACGTAAATACTTTTGTATAAAATGAATCCTATTATTATGTTTTTATTTTCATTGTTTTATTTAGATCCAATTATAATAATTTAATTAATGATAATATAAATTTATACATTTTCAGGCATAGAAGACTGAAATGTAAATATTTTAGAAACTTGTCATATTGGATAATTACAATGCACGTATTACCTATCATCTTGAAAACACCTATCACCACCTTAATTGTTGATAACAGACTCTCTATCACAATCTCTACCGAATCCACTTGTTATTAAACACTGAGAAACACAATAAAACAATGAAACTAGCAGAAATCATATTCTCCTTCACTTGAACGTTATCAAGCTGTCACTGCTACTTGGTCACAAGGGACGTAAATTAGAAAGCTTGAATTTGTAAGCTGTCATTACTACTATGTCATGAGTGTTACAAATCAGCCAGCTTGGATTTGTTCATATATAAAATGGAATTGTTATTTTTAATCCAAAACAATTCTTATCTATTTGACATTACAGAATCCATTTATCCATCTTATTCATTTGACATTTTTAATTCTTCCTCAAATTTTCATTAGTTATACAAATAGTTACAAAATTAAATTACATTTCCTTAACACAAATTAAAGATTAATTACAAATTTTAACTTAACTACATATATTTTTGTTAAAATAAATTATTAATTTAAAAATATTATGAATATGAAATTTTTAAATAATGTTTTAATAAATGAAATCTAGTCATTAATTTTCATTTTTAATGTATAAACATTTTCAGTTCATTAGAGTGAAACAAAAAACTCTGGTTATAAGTACATTCAAAATATCATAAATTTTTAAATCTATTGAAATTATAATAATAATGTAACTTGTAGTCCAGATATTTTCTTAAGCTGTGAAGCAAATGTTTGTCAATATATACCATGATCATCAGTCAAGATTAACACTATGTCAAATGACCACAACAACTAACATTAAATAACTTTAAATGACCACAATAACTTCTTGAGATGAAAATTAGTTATACAATATTGTAGAAACATAAACCAAAAGCAACAATCACAAGAATATTAGAACACTCAAAAAATTGTTCGTCTATATTTTCGATTATTTAAGATCTAGTGCACGTCATTCATCTCAAATTAATTCAAGTAACAACTCTTTTACAATTGTATGTCATTCCTATATCGAAGCCTTTTAATGGCATTCCTTAAAAAAACATTCAAACAAAGCATACATTTATTCCTCGGGATTTTTGAAATACTATATACATTTTTTTTCTACAATATTATGTTCTGAAACACAGATTTTGGCCCATTTTTCACAAATTCGAGATTTGTTTACTAGCCTTAAATTATTATGAATTCGCATACCTCATACCAGGACAATATCATGATCGTACATGATATAAAAATAAATTTATTCCCTATCAGATATATATACATAAAAATTTAATAAATGATAGAAAAAAATAAATCAGGACATAACAAGACAACATTATGTTGATGCATAATAATAAGCACACTTATTTTCTCCTTAAATTTTATATCTTCAAAAATTAATAAAGGATCTAATGGATAAAACTTAGCCATTTCTACTCAAAGATACATGTCAGAAATCAAGTTTGTCAGAAAAAATTCCCATATTGATGCCATATTAATAGCGTTCAAGAAAAACCCTTCATAAAAGGCATCAATTGAGTTATAAAATTGTTGAGTTCTGTTGAAATATTCATAAAATTTTTGTCAGAAGACAATGAATGAAATTTCAATCACCCTTGTAACCAAATGAAGAAAACATCTATGAATTATATTTATAAAAAATATGAAGAGTTAATATTTCCTTCTTTAATTATTAAATATTAAATAAAATTAAAGGATTCTTAAAGCCCAATTATTAAAGTTTCTGTAGATTACTAAATAAAATCCTTAAAGAATGTTGAATCATTCAAAGAGTTTGAATAAAAAAAAATATATATTTTTTGAATAAAAATTAAAAATATTTAAACTTTCATTATTAGTATTTGGAAAGATTTAAATCTTTAAAATATTATAAATCCTAAAGATATTTTTTATGTAATAGAAAATTTCTTTAATCGGACAGAAAATTAAAATCCTAACCCTTAGATATGTAAAGAGGAGTTTTCTAACTGATTAGTGGAAATCAGTTAAAGAAAAAAACTAACTTTAGAAAGATCACTTTTGAGATTTGTTCATTTATATTTAATGATAAATACACATTAGAAGTATAATAAACATTTTTAAATCTTTTTCTGAAAAATCTCTAGTTTTTTTTTTTATCGGTGGAATTCTTATTTAACTAATTTAATTCACTTTTTCAAAATAATATTTTTTTTGAATAGATTTTAAGGAGATTCAATTTTAGAATTTGATGATGAAAAGCGCGAATGTTTAAAATATTAATAAAAAAAAAAAAAAAAAAAAAAACCTAAATTGAAAAAGTTGATTTTTATTTATCTGCATTGAAAAAGATAAACCACTTAAGTTTTCAAAGAAATCTGAATAAAACTTGTTTACTGCTCGAATAATAATTTAACCTTCCTTAGTGTGATGATTTTCTTAAATTTTATTTTGCTGATATTTTGAAATAAAAATCACATCATACAGATAAGCAGAAGTTAGAAAAATTCCAAAAATAAAACTTGTAATCGTGAACAAAATCAATTAGTTTAAGAGCAATTTTCTGTGCTTTAGGTTTTATTGAAAATAAAAAAGATTTTATTCTTTTTTTTTTTTTTTTTGGACGAGTTAGATGTTAGCCGCTATGTATTTAGCAATATAACTTTTTTTTTCAAGAATGGGGAAAAATAATTTCATTTGAATGCATTTTTTAAATTAATCAAAAAATAATAATATTACTATCAATTGAATTTTACTTATTAGTTACTTCTTTAACACAAACAAATAAGGTTAAATTTTCTTAATATCAAACTTTTAACCCTATATCATGGTGGTGTTCATAGAGAGTACTTCTGCAGCCAGAAAACGCCGTCTTCAATGTTTTAAACAAAACCATTTTAATTGGACGGAAGTCCTTCTGGCTTGTAAACTCCAGACACCCTCTAGTTTTCTCTTCAACTAAAAAAATTGCGGAAAATGTTAGAACAAAGAGTATTTAGTATGTCTTTATATGCATCTAATTCTCAGTGTACTGTAGTGCGAGACGACATCCCATGAGTAATCTACTTCTGGATGGAGGGAAAGGGGCAGCTTCTGTTGTAATGGAGCACCCGAAGATAGAAGTCTGATTTCTGATCTGAGAAGCCTCACGTCGCTGAAGAAGGAGGGTAGTGCCTTTCGGGAGGACTTTTAAGGGAAATTAGGTCAAGGACATTTAGGGAGAAAATCAAGCAAACTCCCATCAGGTAATTTGACTAACGAGCCAAGATGCTGAACATCCCAAAAGCGTGTCTCCCCTTGTTTTGAAACAGTGTCTATAACAAAGCTTCTAATAGATTGAACCTCAGCTCTAATGCTTACCAGCGACACAAGTTACCACTGATCCACGAGTTGGGTATTTAATACGTAACGTTCCATTAAAACAAGTTAAGCGAAATGCATCTAATCTATTTGGTCAACACGAAATCATTATTAAAACGATTTACTCTGTGGATAGTAGCTATAGCTAGTTTAGTAGCTATCTGGGGCTATACGAGACTGTATATTACAATATAGCAAATATTGCAGTACCGATGATATATTTAAATTTTTCAGAATCGTCATAGAAAAATGAGTCCTATTTTTTTTTTTTTAATCTTGTTTTCTTCCCTCAGACTTAGTTAACAGTAAACAATCACCTAGTATGCCACGGATTTATTCTTAGAATGTTATTTTAAAAAGTAAAAAAAAACGAAGAACACAACGCAAAATAAAACACCCATGATGCAGTAATATCTGTGCAATATATAGGTAACCTTTTTAAGTGAAGCAATCACTGTGAGAAATCTGTGATTTCACCATTTAATGGCTGAAGCAATATTATTGAAAAGTTACAAGACAGTTTGCAATATTCTTAAATCTATTATTCAATTACAGTCTATTCTAATATGAAAAGTGATCAAGCTGTGGTGTTTCTAACAACTCCAGTGGTTTCAAAATGCTAATAACTATAATTTATCCTGTGTGAAATTTGTTGTGTAATATTATCTTTAATGGTGATTACAAATACAAATACTTCTATTATAATATAAATCTTAATGAATTTAAGGAAAATAGCATTATATTTTAATAGAATCGAATGAATATATTTTAACTGATGAGTATATTTAATCGTTTATTTCATCATGCTAGCGGAAAATAAAATCCCAGCACCAATAAAGCAATGAGTCAGATACACGAAATTTGGGAAGCGTGTTTATACACCTAAAAGATGTTGTTTATTCAGATTTCCCGCTAGAGTGAAAGCGAAAGGGCTAGTAGTGAAAATCACATTTACTTTAAGCAGGCAATGTAAACATCGTGGGTGGTGTTTATCTGTCAGTTTTAGGGTTGTGAGCTAGATTAGTCAACAATTATTTTAAGGACACGAAGGAGACAGTTACTAAGTTGTAACGAAACCGTTAAATAGGACTTCAAGAAGGGGGATTATCTTTCCGTTTTATTGCAGAAAACTTTGCAAGGATGTATCCACGTATATAATTGTTGGGAGCAGTGGTCATGAGAAAGTACTGTTTCAAATAGACAGACAGTGGCCACTACCGCACACAGACCATTACTAAGAAGGACGAACATCGTATTCGCAGCATGAGTGTAGTGCATCGTACTGCATCTTCTGTAGAAATTTGAGCTTCTGCTGACACGAGGCTGAACAACGAACAATAACAAATTGATTACTTTCGGAACTATTACGAGCCAGATGCCCTGTAACGTTCATGCCTCATCTGCGACTTCAGTGGTGTCAAGGTAGAACTCATTGGATTGCGGAGTGAACATCTGTAGTATTCTTTGATAAGAGCCATAGCTATCTTGGTACCAGTGATGGCCTTGCGTTAATTAGAAGTAGAAAAGTTGTGCAATAGGAACCAATCTGCCTGCACCGAGAGCACAATGGATCTGCACCAGGAATTTTATTAGTCTGGAGGGCAATTTCCAACGACAGCAGAAGTACTCTCGCTTTATACCAAGTGCAATATAAAATATTTGCCTCAGACTGATAATTAACTGTCTGTAACATTAACTGGCTGTAAGTAACTGTAACATTCCATATATCACGTCCCCATATCATTGTACTACCAAACGTACTCTACAGAGTGTCGATTTGAAATGTTGTTCTACTATAATTTCCTTCTATCGTGCACGTGCGATGCATTATTTGGTGGCGTCTTCCACAACAAGAATGGACCTTTCCTGATGTTATTGACCAAATGCCACAAGCATGAAACTTCATCCCATAAAATAACATAAGGCACCTGTACGACATAATGCATGCGTCTTTGCAATACCTGCCTTCAAAATCATGGAGACTACAGCGGCTATTAATGTATCACCATTTCATATTTAAAATGGTTCTTCTCGGGCATAGTCTAACCTGTGATATTGAAATTTACATCAAACAAATATGTTACTTAGACAAATGCTTTGACTAAATTTAATTTCTTTCAACTAATATATATCTTCTTGGTAGGATTTCCCTTTCCAAAAATTATTTTTTAACATCAATATATCACCTCTGATTTGTAAGTTCCTGGCTAAAAACAATAACGTAAAAAACCAGTTATTTGCTTATAAAATATTATTACGTTCGTGATTACATGAAACGTATAATCTGTTAAGTAAAATGTATCCATATTAAATAAGTAATAATCATTATTGGTATTAGATTAGTTAGAAATTATAAACTATTGGCATTTCAAAATTCAAATATAAATATATTTATGGCATAGTCTAAATGAAACATGTGTTGCCACTGTTTTAAAATTTATTAAATAAAATTTTGGTAACTATGTATTTTCTTTTAAGTGGGTATTGCTATATTTTATTCATCATCTTTTATGTACTTCATCTGTAAATTATGACTCATTATTTTAGAACTTTAGGAATCTATTAATGGTATTTCTTATATAAATAAATTTAATTTAAATGCAAAGGATGGGAAGAAATTCTGTGATATATTCAAAAAATTTTATACAATCCACTGGTTGTCATATGAGAGTATTTTATACACTAAAGTGCCTATGTTCGTAAATATTGATTTTGGTTTTCAAGCGCTTAACTTAATGTTTTATCAATAGAAGATCCTTTAAAGATAAATATAGAATGAGCCTGATTTATTGTTTGTCCAATTTTTTCGTCAGACTAGGCTTTTTTACTTATGTCAAGAGCAAGGTGGCAAAAGAATTTGAGATTAACATTGCAAACTGAAGAAAGGATTACCGAATCAGGCTTTTTTCCAAGGTAGTTTCTGAAACCATATTAACAAATGTATTAATTAAAATTATTTTTCAGATAGAAATAGTAACCTACGCTGTAATAAGTTTTGAGATTATTAATATAGTGCATAACAATGTAATAAGTTTTAAGAGTATTAAAAGAATAAGCCCCAACGCAATAAATTTTGTAAAAAAATTCAACTTAGCCTAAACATACATAGTAACAAAAAATTTACAAAGATTGCATATTGTACATATTTTTTTTAAGTACAGCAGAATCTATGCATTAAATTTTAAGATACATTAAATTTTAAGTTTTTTGCCAAAATCCAAATTTATTCATCATCTTAAGCATTATAGTGAAAAGTAAACTTACATACGTCATTTTTTTAGTTTTATAATATTGTAATTGCTTTATGAACTTAACTCATTTTTTCTGAGCATTTAAAAGTGAAAATTCATAAAATATTTCTTTGAAAGAGAAAACTGATATGTTTTGTGATATAAGAGAATATTGGTTATGTTATTGTGTAGAAATAAAATTATTAATAATGTATATATATTTCACATAAATTTAAACGATCTATAATTCTTGATGAAGATAAAATATTTTTTCAAATAAAACAGACAAGCACATTTCAGTAAAAAAACAGCTCTACATTATTATTAAAAAATGATCATACATGCAAAATTCTTGGAAGTTAATAATGTTATATCATTTTATGGTAACATGTTTTTATGAATAATTTTAATTAAATTTTTTTCCAAGCTTGAAAGCGTTATTTACAAAATATACTAATGCTATTGTACAATACCAATGCTAATAACAGAAAATTATTTGATTAATTCTGTTAATAATACAATTGCTCTAAAGTCAATTCCTTCTTTATAAGAAGAATTGACTTTCTTCTTGAATGAAGGAATTGAATATAGTCCTTTTTATTACTGTATAAAAGAGTTTATTTTGCATTAATAAAAATCTTTTATTCAATTAGTTAACGATGCTATTTTATTTTAAGGTTACATGTTTTTGACTTTGATTTTAATTAAATTTGTTTTCCAGCTTGTAAGCTTTGTCATTTCAATTCAACGTTATTTCAAAGTGATGTATGTTTTAAATTGTTATATAAAAATGTATAATTTATGTTAAAATATAATTAATAAATCATGTAATCCAATAAGTAATTTTTGAAATTTACTTGCTGGAATACCGGAATACTCCACCATATGTAACAAAATTAAGTTTATTTCTCCAAAATGCAAAATTTTTCCTACTAAAAGTGATACATCAAGTAAAATATTTTTTGCAGAAGTATAAATATGTACAAAATCTAAATGGCAAAACAGAATTCCGTCGAAATATTTAGATAAGTTCTTCCTTAAAATAAAATAATAAAAACGCACAGGCAACAAATGTAAAATAGATTCAGCTTGTTAACCGAATATCACAGAAAAATGAAAAAATAAAAAAAATCTTAAAAGAAAATAATAAAATGAAAACCAAAACATTTTATAAATATGTATGCAAAAAAATTCTTGTTCAAAGAATTTCAGTGATGTCCAACATGTTTATCCCTTTTGAATTTTTATTTCTTCCCACAATCTGGAACATTTGTTATTCTAATCAGCGCCGTTAACTTTTTAAATTGAAAACTTTTTGAAGTCACTGTTTGTAAAAGCTATTGAAATCCGATTAAGAGTAAAAATATTTTTTCTGGCAGAAAACTTTTTCATCTTTCTTCCATCTTTAAGTTTTTTTGTTCATATATTATTTTTCTTCTGGTCTTTATTGAAAATTAATTAATGTTAATTAAAATTAGGAGCAGAAAATAAATTCACATAATCATAAATATGGTACTATTTAAACCACTATTATTGTTCACCTTATATTTTTGAGTAGGGGGCCTGAATGACCGAGTGGCTAGCGCTCTGGTGCTCGGTACCACAGGTTTCGGGTTCGAGTCCCGGCGGTGCCATGGTTGTTTGTAGTGGTTCGGAATCCACTTTAAAAAGTCGGTCCCGGTCTAATAAGATCGTAGAGCGTTGCGGGGGCATTGTTACTACGCGTCCGTGGCTTATCTTCAAGTTACACGCGCCCCCTGGGTAATGCAAAGTGAGTACGTGTGTGCAGCACTTGCCTTAAGGCATCCAACACCAAGGTGTCTGTGTTTGCCAGCTGAATTAGAAAAAAATATATTTCTGAGTATATATTTCTGCTTAAGATTGTCTGATTTATAGTAATTCGTTTAATAAAAATATTTTTTTAAACTTATTATTCAATTAATTAATATGTTGTTCTGCTATGAAATCCATGGAATACAGGCAAATAAAACTGAGATTTATAATTAATGAATAAAGACCATTGTTACAGACATCTGAAATGATGGAAAAATGTATAAAATTTAGCAAAACTCCCTAAAATCACGTGTTTTTTTGTTTATTTTAATTAAATTTATGAAAAGGACATAGTCTGTTGTTGTTTTAATGCAGCTGGCAATATAGTGAACACTTAATATTTATGCCATAAGCAAGGGCTGCACCGCTGTTACTCATTTAGCACTACACAGGGGGCACGTGTAGCTTGAAGATGTGCTACGGACGTGAATAACACTATCCTGCAACGCTATATGATTCTATTAAACCGGAACCTATGATTTAAAATGGATTCCGAAAAGCTATAAACATACATGTCACCGCCTAGATTTAAACCCGAAACTTGTGGTACTGAGCACCACAGCGACTCGGTCATCAGGCTCCTAGAACATTGTCTAAAACATTGGAAAATGCAATGCCATTAATTAAAAGAATTGCAAAACATTTCGTATAAAAACAATTTTGTAACTTGTAAGTGGTTCAAATAGTTTTAATTCGATATTTTTAATAGTTTAAAAAGTTATAACCAATTATATTTTGGTTCTGACTGTGAAGTTTTATTCCCAAAAAATTATTAATATTTACCTGATTCAATATTATCCAAGTTTGGCAAGGAATAACACTGTATACCTTTTCCCACCGCAATTTTAAACAAACATCCCCAATACTATATTCTAAAGTTTCGTATTCTTCTACGAGTTCAAAGGGACTCGTGAGTCCAAAAGACCTTTGAGCCAAAAAGACCATTTAGGCCAAAGAACCCTTTAAGGACATTCTAGTCTACAAATTTATCTTGCTTATGTCCGGCATAGATAAAATTGTTTTAATTCTGCTTCACTAGTCCAGTATTGAACTTTACTCCACTAAATAGGAGATATTAGGATATATTTGTCATGTAGCTAGATTAATCGGTCATATAAGATTACATACGTATCTTGTATATTACAAAAAGGATTCAAATTGTAATTTATATACTTTTTATTTCATCAAAAGAGGTAAGCAACTATTCATTTTTCCATTATAAAAATATTCGTCAATTCAAATCGCATGCAATACAATTTAATCTATAAGAAAATTAATTAAATTTCGCTTTTTATATTGCGATCGCAACTGCAAAATATACCAATGCTAATTATAGAAAATTCTTTGATTAATTATGAAAAAACAAAATAATTTTAAAGTTAATTCCTTATTTTTTACATTAATACAAAATATTTTATATAGTAAGTTAATGATGCTATTTTATTTTATGGTAACATGTTTTTCGCATTAACTTCAACTAAATTCATTTCCAAACTTGAAATCCTTAATTACAAAATATACCAATTATAATGCACAATACCACTACTAATTACAGCAAATTATAACATTTATCATGTTAACAATATAATTGCTTTAAAGTTAGTTCCTTCTGTTTTACATTAATATAAACTCTTTTATAAAGTAAGATAATGATGTTATTTTATTTTAAGATAGCATGTTTTTGACATTAATTTTAATTAAATTTGTTTCCAACGTTATTTCAAAGTGATGTATGCTTTAAATTGTTACATAACAAATGTATAACTTACGTTAAAATATAATGAATGGCAACTAATGCCGGCAACTAATTTTTGAAATTTACTTGTTGGGACATCGGAATATTCCACCATATGTAGCAAAATTAAGTTTATTTCTGCAAAATGCAAAGTGTCTCTCTTAAATGTGATACATCAAGTAAAATAATTTTTGTACAAGTATAAAAATATGTACAAAATCTAAATGGCAAAACAGAATTCCGTCGAAATATTTAGATAAGTCCTGCCTTAAAAAAAAGTAATAATAAGTAAACCCTGGAAAAAAATGTAAAATAGATTCAGCTTGTTAACCGAATACCACAGAAAAATAAAAAATAAAATCTTAAAAGAAAATAATAAATTGAAAACCAAAACATTTTATAAATATGTATATCAGAAAAAATTCTTGTTCAAAACATTTCGGTGATGTCCAACATGTTTATCCCTTTGAATTTTTATTTCTTCCCACAATCTGGAACATTTGTTATTCTAATCAGCGCCGTTAACTTTTTAAATTGAAAACTTTTTGAAGTCACTGTTTGTAAAAGCTATTGAAGTCCGATTAAGAGTAGAAAGCTTTTTTTTTTTTTTTTTAATTGTAGAAGAAAAATTAGTCTCATCTTTTTTCCATCATTAAGTTTTTTTATTATAAATTTGTTCATGTATTATTTTTATTGTGTTGTTTTGCAAACTAATTAATGTTAATGAAAATTAGATTCAGAAAATAAATTCACATGAACATAAGCATGGTATTACTCAAACCATTAATAATGTATATTGTTCGCATTATATATCTGGTGTTTTAAATATTAATTAATGTTAATGAAAATTAGGGTTAGGAAATAAATTCAACTGAATATACACATGAATGTTATGGTATTACTTATACCATTAATAGTATATAAACCATCTCTAGTGTTGTATATACCATCACTAGTATAGTATATTGTTCGCCTATCTGGTGATATAAAAATTAATTAATGTTAATGAAAATTAATGTCAGAAAATAAATTAACATGATTGAAGACTAGTGTCAGAAAATAAATTCACATTAACATAAATATGAACGGTATGGTATTATGGTATTACTTAAACCATTAATAGTATATATCAGTTGTTTTGAAAATTAGTTAAAGTTAATGAGAATTATTGTCAGAAAATAAATCCATATAGTTATAAACATGGTATTACTTAAACCATTAATAGTGTATATTGTTCACCTATATTTCTGCTTAAGATTGTCTGAATTATGGTAATTCATAAAATAAAAAAATATTTCTAAAAAGTAAAAATTGTAAGTTATTAAGAAGTTCTGCTATAAAATCTATGGGAGACGAAAAAAATAAAAATGAGATTTGTAAATAATGGATAAAAATTATTGTTTCAGACATCTGAAATGATGGAAAACGGCATCAAACTTAGAAAAAGTCGCTAAAATCTCGTTTTGTAATAAAATTCATAAAGAGGACACTGTCTGTTGCTGTTTTAAAGCAGCTGCCAATACAGAGACAGTTAATCTTTATGCCATAAAGAAGGGCTACGCCGCTGCTGCTCATTTAGCACTACCCAGGGGGCACATGTAGCTTGAAGATATGCTACCGACACGAGTAACACTACCTCTACGATCCTATTAGAACGGAACCTACGGTTTAAAATGGATTCCGAACCATTACAAATATCCAGGACACCACAGGAATTCAAACCCGAAACCCGTGGTACCGAGCACCTGAGCGCTAGCCACTCGGCCATCAGGCCCCTAGGACATTTTCTAAGACTTATGAAAGTGTAATGCGATTAATTAAAAAAATTGTAAAAAATTTAATAAAAAAAACCACATTTGTGATTTTAAAATGGTTCATATAGTTTATAATGATGATGTTTTTTAATAGTTTTTAAAATATTTTCTAAAATGTTTAAAACAAAAATCCTTCTCATCTACTATTGGATATTTTTGAAAAGTTTTTAAAAGTTTTTCTTAAAATGTTTAAAACAAAAATTCTTCTCGTGTATTATTGGATATTTTTGAAAAGTTTTATATAGTATTTCTTAGGTTTGGTCATTTTGATTTATATCTATAATATCTACGCAAATTATGTGATTTATTGTTTTAAATAGAAAGATTAAGAAATTAAATAATTGCTGTTTTACAAAGCATTTTTTTTTTTTTTTTTTGCAAATTACATAACATACTATTTTCACTGGACCATCAAAAATATTGTTTAAATATTGAATTCTTTATTTCTACCAATAAAATTACGGCTGACAAATTCTCAAATAGTACAGATCAAACTTTCAAAATACATTCATCTTAGTCTTCTTCACACAGAAGAAAAAATCTATAAAACATAAAGTGCTTTTTCAAATCTCGAGACATGTAATTCAAGTAAAATATGCACCTGAAAGATTTATTGTTAGAAATATTTTCTGAAACTATTCGGAAGAATTTTTACTGAAAGGATTCTGAATAATAATGTTCTTCAAAAAAATAATTTTTTTTCACTATTCATGCTCAAAATATTTCACATTCAACAAAATGCAGTTTGATTTAAAGACTTTTCACTATATATATTCACAGCTGAATGTTAATGACCTGAAAAAATTTGTAAAAATAATAAAAAAGGTAAAATCCTTAGAATTTCAATTTATCTTATGCAAACATTCTATTTTCACTGAACTTTCATGAATTACGAAAGATTGTGGGTTATATAATTTCCATAGTCATAAATCTATAAATCTGTTGAAAGTATAGCAATGGTATACTTACTTGTGGGCCTGATTGGCAGTGTGTCTTGTGGGCGTTAACACAGGCTTCCAGTCCCGGCGGTGTCATGGATGTTTGTAATAGTTCGAATCCACTTTAAACCGTAGCTCCCGGTCTCATATGATTGTAGAGTGTCACGGAGCCAAGTCAGACTTCTACCTATAAGTGCTTCATCACAACAGAAACTGTTCCTTTTCTATTCAACCATGAATCCATAATGGTTCGTGAGCTTAGTCTAGATATCTACCAAGTGAGATATGAAACAACATACTTCCGTGATATTGTCTAATAGACATAGTGCATATTATATAATAAACTAAATGCTTGTCACTAGATTACAAAGAATGAACTACAGGAATATGACATAATTCAAGAACCGTGGTGATGTAATGCAGCAGAAATTAATCGTGTTATTACTGGAACATCAACCAAGTTCAATAGCTTTATAATCATTAGAATCAGAACGGGAATTGCAAAATAGTCACATGTTTCAATTGACTAAGACTTATAGACAGTATTCGATTAATGTTCTAGTTAACCTATCTATAGGATTAAAATTTACACAACTGTACATAACTTCCATTCATTTTAATCAAAGGCTTTGTAATACATCTTTAAAAAGGTATAAAAAGTTGTTCGGGACTTCCGAATATTCAGGATATCATCTTTTCAAGAAATTTAATTTCGTAAACACAGAATTTTGCTCATATCTTGCCAAACCTAATATCCTCTTATGCCACCACATTTTCGACCTCAATATTAGGACAACATTATTTTCTGTACCTCAATATTAGGACAACATTATGTCCACACATGTCCATATTACATAACTTAGATCCATGGTCAAATGATGTCGTATGCTATGCTATTTTTGACGAGGTCCCTTACCTCATACTAGGACAACATAATTTTCACACATGCCCATATTACATACGTTAGATCCACAATCAAATGATGTTGTTGATGTAATTCTCTCTCTTTATTTTCATGTGATTCCCTCTCTTTATTTTCATGTGATTCCCTCTCATTACTCAATGGTCATTTAGGTGTTTACTAAATAAAAAGACAACATCGATTCTCAGTTACGCTCAAGGCTTTCAAAAACGAATAGAATCGATGACAGTTGTGACAGGACAGTGGAGTCCTGAATTTTTTTTAATTGGCATGCAAATACCTTCAATTTTTAAATTTAAGGAAGGTATTTTTAAAGCAAGGTAACGCAATTTTTAAATCAGAAAAGCCTCATGATGGGCGTCTGCTAATTGGTAGATTTCAAGTCAGGAAATGTTTTCATTTTTACAGGGTAACTCTGTCATCCCTAAGTCCAATGCTCTACAGTCACTGTACGGTACAGCAATTTTTAAATTTAAAGAAATTATCTTTGACATTCTAACTTACCATGAATATATTGAAAGCATCATTATCACCACATATTATATTGCTCCAAAATGTCGTTGCACCATAGTGACATTAATTAATTTATGAAACAAATACTTATTGAGTAAGTGGTCTTATGGACCAAATGTCTATTAAGTGCCCTCGCATAAGGAAAAAAAATCGCATCTAGGAAAAATATTTTAATAATTTTAAACATTTATACCACACATTTTCCATTTAAATGCGGTCGTTCTCAAGGGAATAATAATAATTTCGCCATAGGAATTCATGTCCATGCGCGGGCTGCAAATAAGCGGACAATAAAACTGTCAAGCTTTAAAATTTACAATGCTGATAAAGTGTGAAAATTTAGATGGCAACACGCATATCTAGTTATCACATAACTATGATGGAATTGATATTTTTGGTCAAACTTTTAATTAATTTTTCACACTTAACTACTGAAAAATAAAATGAATAAATTGTATTCTTATTTTAATATAATTGGATCCTAACAAATGTAAACCAATAAAAATTTGCATAAATATGTTTCGAGTAACATTAGCATGTAATCTTGAATACGATTAATTTGAAAGGCACTTAAATTAATGATAATAATATTCCTCATGGTAAATTCTGTTTGTTATTTCATGTCTTTATTTCATATTGTCAAAAATGTATTTACCATAAATGATAAGAAATTTTATTTATAGACACAATCCCATTTTAATAAAAAAAAGTGTTGGCAAATATCCTTAATAATTCGAATTCTAGCATTTTCTTTGATTCTAAATTGTAAAATATTGGCACAATTAATTTAAAAGATTAGTATAAATTCTTATAACAATACTTCATATTTTATATGAAGTATTGTTATAAGAATACTTATTATTTATATTATATTTTTTATTTATTGTTATGGAATTTTATTATTTATTCTTATAACAATAATTCATATTTTATAAAATACATAACATATAGCCCTTGAAACTTTGGATGTCTTGTTCTTCTTCATTGGCACAACAGTCTCATGGTGAACCAAGGCCGTCTACCGATTGGCAGATTTCGAGACGAAGGCTGTTTTTTCTTTTTAATGGAAGGGTTATCCGCCCTAAGACCAACATTCTTCAGTCATACTAGACCGAGACTTACAGTATAAAGGGGATTTCGAACTACTACAAACTTCCATGGCACCACCGAGACTCGAACGGCCTGATGGTCAATTAGATAGCGTTCTGGCCAACACACGTCAGGTTCGAATCCTAACGGTAGCAACGGTCCACCGATGTTTGATAGCGGTTCACAATCTACGTTAATTTGTAGGTCCCGGTCTCATTAGCCCAAAGTGTGCACAAAATGGCCATTGAGCGATAAACTAAACCACACCGGTACTCGAACATCAAACCTGTATCACCATACACCAGAATTTTGCATGTCACAATTCCTAACATCAAATCTTAACAAGTAATGCAATACTAACCATAACGGAACGAATTGAACATTAATTGTCCGAATGATTTGAACGGAATTTCGTTAATATTAAAATATGTAAAATACCAATATCTATCCAAATTTCGGATATTAAAGGCTTATGACCCTTGTAGATTCTCCTATATTAATAGGATAAGTGATACAGTGTTAAGATATACAATTTTCATTCTAGATAAGGACTAACATAGACTTACAGGTTTTATCTAGAAAGGGTCATTTCCCCAACAATGTACCATGCTAAAACTTCGCTATCAATCTAGATTTAACAAATGGCGAATACATCCCCTACAACACCTCTTTCCTGCTTAGCAGCCCCGCATTCTCAGCTCATCACTTGAAATTAATGAATTCGAACCAGCAACTTAATCCTGATGAACATCCCAGCACTATCAAAAGGAGACAGTTCACACTCATTAAACTTCCCCATAGCATTCAACAAACAATTTCTGCGAAATCCCCCGCTTTCTGCAGAACCCAAGATTGATGGGCAGCCTCACGACAAATAACTATTTATGTACTCGACATCCCGAGGTGCCTCTTTGTGTGCACTCACAATGGGAAGAATGGGGCGTTTAAAGAGCAAAGAAAAATTAATTCGCTTCAGAAAATATCGATCTTTTCCCCAAGAATGGATTCAAAGTATGCAAATTTTTCTTTTTCCCAGTTTTCGCTGCAGTCCTGCAGTAATGGAGCCTTAAATGTAGAAAGTCTTTTTAATGACTTGAACTGGATTTCATTAAGTATACAATTTACGTTTGGAGAAGAAAATGACAAAGAAATGGTTCGCCCTTTTCTAGAAGGTTAGTAAATTAATTATAGCGATTTTCTTTTCTTTAATCATTTACATGGATTATATAAGGATTTTTACGTTGAGTGTATAATCTATTAAAGTAGTAAAATCTAATCAAAAGTTTATGAATAATAAATTAATAATTTTGTTTTAATGATTTAAGATGTTTTATTCCGATAGTTATATCAAATTAAATTCTAGTTGTAACGCTTTATTTCTAATTTAGTCTTTTATTACGCGTTTCTTGCAAAACATGTTGATTGTAAACATTTTCAAACTATGAACCTATTACAAGTCTATAACTAATAATACACTGATGCTTTATTTATCATGAATATGGATAATTTAACATAGGTTTCGGGTTCTAGTCGCGGTTATGCCGTAGATGTTTGTAATGATTCGGAATCCACGCTAACATGCAGATCCCGGTCTAATTAGCCCAAAGTATGCACAAAATGACCGTAGAGCGGCAAATCAAACCAAACAGAGAGTCGAACCCCCAATCTGTGGCCCAATGCATCACAACTTTGCAAGTCACAAATCCAAATATCAAATCTCAATAAGTAATCCAATGCTAACCAGAAGTGAACGGAATAATAATCAGATCCTCAAAATTCAAAGTTTATGTTATTAATTGCCGAAAGGTTTTAACGGAGTTTGATTAATATTAAAATATGTAAAATACCAATATCTATGCAAATCTTGGATATAAAAGACTTATGGTCTTCGTAGAATCTCCTATATTAATAAGACAGATACCAAAGTAACAATTCTCATTTTACATGAGAACAACCGAAGTCTTACAGAATTTATCTAAAAAGTTTCAATTCCCCAACAATGTACCACGCTAAAACTTCGTATCAATCTAGATTTAACAAATGGCGAATACATCCTCTACAACGCCTTTTTCCTGATCAATAGCCGCGCATTCTCAGCTCATCACTTGAAATTAATGAATTCAAAACGGCAACTTAATCCTGATGAACATCCCAGCACTATCAAAGGGAGACAGTCCATACTCATTAAACTTCCCCATAGCACTCAACAAACAATTTCTGCGAAATCCCCCGCTTTCTGCAGGCCCCAAGATTGATGGGCCGCCGCTCGACAAATAACTATTTATGTACTCGACATCCCGAGATGCCTCTTTGTGTGGACTCACAATGGGAAGAATGGGGCGTTTAAAGAGCAAAGAAAATTTAATTTGCTTCAGAAAATATCGATCTTTTCCCCAAGAATGGATTCAAAGTATGCAAATTATTCTTTTTCACAGTTTTCGCAGCGGTCCTGCAGTAACGGCGCCGTAAATGTAGAAAGTATTTTTAATGACTTGAACTGGATTTCATTAAGTATACAATTTACGTTTGAAGAAGAAAATGACAAAGAAATAGTTTCGCCTTTTTCTAGATGGTTAATGAATTAGTTATAGCGATTTCTTTTTCTTTAAGTCGTTTACAAGGATTTACGTATTTCCGATTTACGTATTCCGATTTACGTATTATAACATTGAGTGAATAACTATTAATGCTTTAAAATCTCATCAAAAGTTCTTATGAATCATAAATAAATTAATTTGTATTAATAATTTAAGAGATTTAATTCTGATATAGAATTCAAGGTAAAGTCTAGATGGAATGCTTTATTTCCAATTTAGTTTTTAATAAAATAAGTCTTTTCTTGAAAACATGCTAATTATAAAAAAAATATTTTCAAATTATGAACCAATTACAAATTTATAAGAAATAGTACACGGATACTTTATTTATTATGATTATGGATACATTTTATCCTGATATTAGACCGACATCTACGATTTAAAGTGGACTCTAAACCACTACAAACATCCATGGCACAGTCGGGAATCAAACGGCCTGATGGCCAATTGACTACCGCTCTGGCCAATGGTACATCAGACCTCAGATTCGAATCTTGGTGGTGGCATAGATGTTTGTTAGTGATTCAAAATTCATTTTAAACTGTAGGTCCCGGTCTTATTAGCTCAAAGTGTGCATAGAATGACCATAGAGTGATAAGCCAAACCGGAACTCGAACACCAAACTTGTAGCACCATGCACCATAACTTACTTGTCACATCTCATATAAAATCTCAATAAGTAATGCAATGCTACCCAGAAATGAACAGAGGATAATCAGATCCTACGATTTCAAAGTTCCCATTATTAATTACCGAATGGTTTGAACGGCGTTTGATTAATATTAAAATATGTAAAATACCAATATCTATCTAAATCTGGGATATAAAAGACTTATGGCCATTGTGGATTGTTATATGTTAATATGATATATATCAGAGTAACAATTCTCATTCTAGATGAGGACTAACAAAATTTATCTGGAAACGGCTATCTCGTAAGAATTTTTATCCAAAGAGGTCAGACTTGCGTAACTTTTAAAAGGCATTTGTATAGTACAATTAAAAATTATTCTTACAAAAATTCATTTAATATTTTTAAATAACATAACTACAAAGCAAGTTATCATATGATTATTTTAAATCCATACGTATTTGAAGCAATTTTTTTTGTAAAATGATTTTGCTATTATATTGCACGTATGTTTTATAGAATTTAAGATTTTCCTTTAAATAGTATCACATAGAAACATGCCTGGATGGCCGTGTGACTAGTGATCTGGCACTCGGTGCCACGCTAAAACTTCGCTATCAATCTAGGTTTAACAAAAAGTGAATACATCCTCTACAACACCTCTTTCCCGCTCAATAGCCGCGCATTCTCAGCTCATCACTTGAAATTAATGAATTCAAAACCGCAACTTAATCCTGATAAACATCCCAGCACTATCAAAGGGAGACAGTCCATACTCATTAAACTTCCCCATAGCACTCAACAAACAATTTCTGCGAAATCCCCCGCTTTCTGCAGGCCCCAAGATTGATGGGCCGCCGCTCGACAAATAACTATTTATGCACTCGACATCCCGAGATGCCTCTTTATGTGGACTCACAATGGGAAGAATGGGGCGTTTAAAGAGCAAAGAAAAATTAATTTGCTGCTGAAAATATCGATCATTTTTCACAAGAATGGATTCAAAGTATGCAAATTATTCTTTTTCCCAGTTTTCGCTGCAGTCCCGCAGTAATGGCGCCTTAAATGTAAAAAGTCTTTTTAATGACTTGAACTGGATTTCTTTAAGTATACAGTTTACGTTTGGAGAAGAAAATGACAAAGAAATAGTTTCGCCTTTTTTTCCTAAAAGATCGGAAAGGTTTAGTGAATTAATTATAGTGGATTTCCTTTTTCTTTTAAGGCGTTTACAGGGAATCTGTACGGATTTTTACGTTGAGTGGATAAACAATTAATGCTCTAAAATATCAAAAGATCTTATGAATCATAAATTAATTAATTTGTATTAATGATTTAAGAGATTTTATTCCGATAATGAAATCAAATTAAAGTATACATGGAACGCTTTATTTCCAATTATTATATTACTCTTTTCCAATTATTATATTACTCTTTTGTTGTAAACATGTTGATTATAAATAATATTTTCAAAATATGAATCTATTTCAAAACCATAAGAAATAGTACATTGACACTTTTTTTATCATGATTACGAATACATTTTTATCATGATTATGGACACTTTATTTATCATGATTATGGACGCTATATTTATCATGGTTTTGCTAACATTAAAAAAAATTTCAGTTAAGTTTACGTATAAGATGAGATGATTATGAAGACTGAGTTTTAATTTTTTCATTATTTCCGTTAACTATAGTATATGCAGATGATCGGTAGAAAAATCCATTAATTGTCTTTTAGTGTCTCTTTATTGTCGGTACATTAAAAATAAAATTCTTTTCATTAATAAATCTTTTAAAGTATCGATCCTAAACAAGACTTGACTTGATTTGGTGCTTTGAGATGCATGCTCACTGACGCTGCTTTATTTCAATTTACCAAAATGTTTTTTTTGTTTTTTTTTAATAATCTAAATAAATTTGCAAAAGTAAAAATGAGACCTCCTTAAAAACCACACCAAAATTTAAAATTCAAAAAATCTCCGAAAATTACAAATTCCAGGAATCCAAATTTATTTTTAAAACAAATTGATATTAACTCTTTGGTTTCCGGAAACCAATATACACTGATGACTCATTAAATTATGATAATCTCCTATCTACAACAATGAGCTCGACATGAGAAGAATCAATGGCGCAAGCATCATTCTTCATATTATAATGACTCGTTGTATTATGACTCCTCTCTATGTTTTGCCTGTGATTGCGTGATTAGCCCTCGGTACCTTAGATTTCGGGTTCGACTCTCGCCGGTTCCAAGTATGTATGTAATGATTCGAAATTCACGTTAAATTGTAGGTCCCGGTCTCATTAGAACAAAATGTGCACAAAATGACCGCAGAACTACAAACCAAACCAAACCGACAGTCGAATTCCAAATGTGGGGCCCCATGAAGTAAGACTTTGCATGTCAAAAATCATAACATCAAATTTCAATAAATAATGCAATATAAACCAGAAGTAAACGCATTGATAATCAGATTTTAAAATTTCGAAGCGGCTATTATTAATTGCCGAATGGTTTTAACGGAGTTTGATTAATATTAAAATATGTAAAATACCAATATCTAACCAAATCTAGGATATAAAACACTTACGGCCTTTGTGGATTCTCCTATATTAATATAATGTATAACAGAGTAACAATTGTCATTCTAGATTAGGATTAAAACAGTCTTACAGAATTTATCTAGAAAGGGTCATTTCCCCAACAATGCACCACGCTCAAACTTCGCTATCAATCTGGATTTTAACAAATAGCGAATCCATCCCCTACAACACCTCTTTCCTGCTCAACAGCCCCGCATTCTCAGCTGATCGCTTGAAATTAATGAATTCAAACCAGCAACTTAATCCTGATGAACATCCCATCACTATCGAAAGGAGATAGTCCATACTCATTAAACTTTCCCATAGCATTCAGCAAACAATTTCTGCGAAATCCCCCGCTTTCTACAGAACCCAAGATTGATGGGCAGCCGCCCGACAAATAACTATTTATGTACTCGACATCCCGAGATGCCTCTTTGTGTGCACTCACAATGGGAAGAATGGGGCGTTTAAAGAGCAAAGAAAAATTAATTTGCCTCAGAAAATATCGATCTTTTTCCCAAGAACAGATTCAAAGTATGCAAATTATTCTTTTCTCCCAGTTCTCGCTGCAATCCTGCAGTAATGGCGCCTTAAATGTAGGAAGTCTTCTTAATGACTTAAACTGAATTTCATTAAGTATACAATTTACGTTTGAAGAAGAAAATGGCAAAGAAATAGTTTCTCACTTCTTTACTAGAATATCGGGATGATTTAGTAAATTAATTATAGTGGATTTTTTTTTCTTTAAGTCGTTTACAGGGTTTCTGTGCAGACTTTTGCGTTGAGTGGATAATCTATTAATGCTCTAAAATCTCATCAAAAGTTCTTATTAATCTTAAATTAATTAATTTGTATTAATAATTTAAGAGATTTTAATCCGATAAGAATTCAAATTAAGGTCTAGATGGAAAACTTTATTTCCAATTACGTCTTATTTAATTAATCTTTTCTTGCATACATATTGATTATACGAAATATATTCAAAATATGAATCTATTACACATCTATAAGAAATAGTACATGGATGCTTTAGTTATCAAGATTATAATTACTTTATTTAAAAATATTACGGATACTGTTTCTGTGATAATTATTATGGCTACTTTTTTATCAAGGATATGGATACATTTTTATCAAGAATATGGATACATTTTTTTTACGAAATAATTTATTTATCATGATTGTGGGAATTTTATTTCTCAAAATTATGTATACATTATTTATCATGATCATGGATACTTTTTTTTATCATGATTATGGACACTTTATTTATCATGCTCTTACTAATATTCAGGTAAATATTTTAAAATGTTTACATATAAGATGTGGTGATAATGATGACCGAGTATTAATTGTTTCATTATTTCCTAATTCTATTTTGTGATCTATTTAGTGTTTGTTCATTACAAATGGAACATTTTTATTACTTTGTCCGCTAAAGTATAGATCCTTAAAAAGTGGATATTAAACTCTTTGGTTTCTGGAAACCAAAGAGTAATCAATAAATTGTGATAATCTCATATGTAGAGTAATGTGCTGGGGCTGATACAAATCAATGTTGCAAGTATGGTTTGTTATATTATAATGACTCGGTATATTATGACTCCATTCTATGCATTATCGCTCATCTAGTGGCTGGAGATCTGGCACTCGTTAACATAGGTTTCAGGTTCGAGTTCCGGCGGTTCCATGCGCGTTTGTAGGGATTTGTAATCAACGTTAAACTGTAGGTCCTGGTCTAATTAGCCAAAAGTTTGCTTAAAGTGACAGTGAAAGAACCACAAATAAAAGCAAACCCCAAAGCTGTTGCCCCGTGCAAAAGAACTTTGCATGTCACAAATCATAATATCAAATTCCAATAAGTAAACCAATACTAACCAGAATTGAATGCATTGATAATCAGATCCTAAGATTTCAAAGTTGCTATTATTAATTGCCGAATAGATTTAACGGAATTTGATTAATATTAAAATATGTAAAATACCAAAATCTCTCCACATCTAGGATATAAAATGCTTATGGCCTTTAAAGATTCTCCTATATTAATAGGATATATACCAAAGTAACAATTCTCATTCTATATGAGGACTATCATAGTCTTATAGAATTTATCTAGAAAGGGTCATTTCCTCAACAATGGACAATGCTGAAACTTCTCTATCAATTTGGATTTAACAAATAGTGAATACATCCCCTGCAACACCTCTTTCCTGCTCAACAGCCCCGCATTTTTAGCTCATCACTTTAAATTAATGAATTCAAACCAGCAACTTAATCCTGAGGAACATCCCAGCACTATCAGAAAGAGACAGTCCATACTCATTAAACTTCCCCATAGCATTCAGCAAACAATTTCTGCGAAATCCCCCGCTTTCTGCTGAACCCCAAGATTGATGGGCAGCCGCCCGACACATAACTGTTTATGTACTCGACATCCCGAGATGCCTCTTTGTGTGCACTCACAATGGGAAGAATGGGGCGTTTAAAGAGCAAAGAAAAATTAATTTGCTTCAGAAAATATCGATATTTTTCCCAAGAACGGATTCAAAGTATGCAAATTATTCTTTTCTCCCAGTTCTCGCTGCAATCCTGTAGTAATGGCGCCTTAAATGTAGGAAGTCTTTTTAATGACTTGAACTGGATTTCATTAAGTATACAATTTACGTTTGAAGAAGAAAATGGCAAAGAAATAGTTTCGCCTTTTTTACTAGAAGATCGGGATGGTTTAGTGAATTAATTATAGTGGATTTATTTTTCTTTAAGTCGTTTACAGGGATTCCATGCGGATTTTTACGTTGAGCGGATAAACTATTAATGCTCTATAATCTCATCAAAAGCTCTTATGAATCATAAATTTATTAATTTGTATTAATGATTTAAGTTATTGTATTCTGATAATGAAGACAAATTAAAATCTAAATGGAACGCTTTATTTCCAATTTAGTTAATTTTATTATTCTTTTCTTGCAAACATTATAAACAATATTTTCAAAATATGAACTTATTACAAATGCATAAGAAATAGTACATGGATACTTAATTTATTATGATTATGTATATTTTATTTATCAAGATTATGGCTATTTTTTATCATGATTATGGATACTTTATTTATCCTGATTATGGATACTTTATTTATCCTGATTATGGATACTTTATTTATCATGACTATGGATACTTTATTTATCCTGATTATGGATACTTTATTTATCATGATTATAGATAAATCTTTAATGATTTTGCATACAGTTCATCATGATTATGGATACTTTTCATCATGAGTATGGATTCTTTATTTATCATTATTATGGATAATGTATTTATCATGATTATGGATGCTTTATTTATCTTGATTATGAATAAAATCCTTCAGTGATTCCACATTCTTCTGTTTACAATAGTATAAATGGATGGAAATATAATACACATAATATAAATGAACGGAAATACAATACACATAATATAAATGGATGGAAATACAATAAACATAAAAAATTGTCTTTATATTTCTATACATCTTGTATTACAAGAAAATGTTCTCTGTATTGTTCTATTCAATTATTTTAATGAGTTGTTTAAATGAAATAACTATTATATATATTGTTTGTAACATTGAAATCTTTTGTTATTTTCTTATTTGATAAGCCGCAGATAATTTAAATAATAGTAAATTAATATATTTAAAAAAATGTTTAATTATCTGCATATGTGTTATTATTATTACGCATTTTATTGTTATGCTTTCAATTTATTATTTTAAATAATAAAGGATAATTAAAATAATGCAAATGAATTGCTTTGAAAATCTATTTGCGTCTCTATCGTAATGTTAATTTATGCTGAAAAGAAATATATAATAAATTTTAGTTGTGTCTAATTTCAAGAACTTTGTAATTAACATACAAAATACTATCTTTCTTCTTTATATTATTACTTTAAAAAGCTATCTGTTGGATGTTTAATCCAATAATATACATCAACATTCGAGACAATTTTATTAAAGTCTCTTAGTAATCTTCCAAAAAGTACAGAAGAAAAATCTTTCAGTGATCGTACCTTCTTTTGTTTCCAATAATATAAATGTATGGAAATACAATACACATAAACAATTGTCTTTATATTTGGATACATCTTGCATTATACGAAAATATTTTCTGGATTCTTTCACTCACTTGCTTCAATAAATTATTGAAATGAATCATATAATGTTTGTAACATTGAAATCTTTTGTTATTTTCTTCTCTTATAAAAAAAAATAATTTAAATAATAATGAAATAATATAGTTAAAAACAATAATTAATTATCTGCATAAGTTTTATTTTTATTACACTTTTTATTGTTATGCTTTTAATTTATTGTTTGAAATAATAAAGGATAATTAAAATAATGCAAATGAATTGGTTTAAAAATTTACTTGCTTCTCTATCGTAATGATATTGTATATTGAAAAGTCATATATATGTACATATATATATATACAATTTATTCATTGGGGTATACATAGGATAAAGAATAAAATGTTACTAAATATTATTATTTGATGTTTGCTTTTGTCAGTTGTTCATTATAATAATTATTTTTTCATGATATTGTATGAAGGATTTTTAAATATATATTTTATAATTGGAAATAATTCTTTTAACCAATATAAATATTTATTTTTGCTCATGTAAAATTAAAGCAACAAAGTAATAAATGAAATAAAAATTTAATTATAGTAAAAAAAAATAAATAAATAAATGTAGAATTGAATAAGCGTGTAATTTTTATCAGTCATTTCTAAGCATATTTGATTAAGCACGCAATAGTAAAATCACAAGAAAATATTTAAATCTGTATGGAAGTATGTATTTTTCTTTTAATGTGTTGATGTAAATTGTTTGAAACAAAATTTTCTTATAACATTTAATAATTCTGGAATTCTACATAATTCTACATATTGGCTTTTTTATGTCAGAATTTTCGTGATAAATAATTCTCTATTCTTCTTTATCTCCAAGAATTTGCTAAATTATTTTTCAAAAATGAAAGCCTAGGTTTCATCAGAAAATACTTTATTTTATTTTATTTTTTCAGTTTTAAAGCGACATAATGCATAGTAAAATTCTTCAATGTTTGAAAAATAATTAAAAATAAACATCATGAACAATATTAGATAAACAATGTTGTATAAAATTAGATTAAATTAAAATTAATTTAATTTTGAATACTGAACTTTTATTTGCTGAATGCATTTGAAAAACTTACAAGAAAATCTACAAAACATTTGTGAAATCCGACACAAACTAATAATAATTAATAATATAATAGTTTAATATAATAATTAATAAAGTTTCCTATTTTTTCAATATTTAAATTGCAAAATATCTTAACAGTTCTCATTTAGTTTCTTGGTTAATAGGATGTTTAAAAACTTCTTTAGAAAAAGTTCGAAGTAATTTCTTTTCTAATTGCTTCAGAGACTTTCAAAAGAAATACAAGTTTGTCATCCATAACTATTTGTAACTTTACCCGAAACTATTTAAATATGCGTAACATTAAAAACTTGGCTATCAAAACAAAAACAAACATTCCACCATTAGAAAACAAACAAACATTTCCAAAACTTGCAATAAAACCTACAAAACATTTGCGAAATCAGACAGAAACTAATAATAATTAATAATATTCCAATAATTTAATATAACAATGGATAACTTTAATATTTTTTCAAAATTTAAATTACAAAATATATTAACAGTTCTCATTTAGTTTCTTGGAGACGAATATATTTAAACACATTCTTTATAAAAATTCTAACTGCTTCACAAACTTTCGAAAGAAATACAAGTTTGTCATCCACAACTATTTGCTGAAAACATTTGTAACTTTGCCAGAAACTATTTAAATATGCGTAACATTATCAACTTGGCTGTCAAAACAAAACAAACATTCAACCATTCCAAACAAAAAATATAAAAAAATCTCAAGAAAAATCAAAACAGCCATTTAAATCCAAGGCATTTACACACCCCAAAAAACTTTGCCATTCGTTAAACGACTGCAAAACATTTAACGACTCCATATATTTATATACGTATATTTTCTCTTTTCACCGTGTCCCCAACCATTCCTCAAATTACTACTCCACGATTATCGATCGCGAATAACAAAAATGTTCCAATTGCTGCAAAGGTTTCCCAATTTGCCATTCGATTTCCCAGCATTTCTAATGACCCGTACTTCCACCCTAAGTGCCACCTTCCTCTTCCCAAACGGTAATGAGGAAAGACTAAATGTTGGTGCCGAGGAATACGTGTTACCTCCATGGTTTGATAAGGAACCGTTCAGTGCATTATCGGAGCCATTCGAAAGGAAAAGGTTGGATCTTATTAGGTGACGGCCAAAGTTCACACGAGTGGTTTGATTGGAATGCAGCGGTGGTTAAAGAACTTCTCGCCCTCATATCTATTAAAAGGAGCTTTAATCAAGGATTATTGCGGTGGACTCAGAGCTCCCTGAAGACATGGAGTCCGGGGAAGTAGTTACGGTTATTACTTATAGGAAACGTAATGATGATTCTGCTGGAGGAATTGGAATGGAAGAAAAAAAATGTATTTTTTCCCGTTTTAGATGTAATAGCATCTCTTCTCGTATATTAAGAAAATGGACGACAAAAAATAAAATTTATGAAAATAAAAGAATTGCCTAAAATGAAAAAATAAAAATAAAAAATGGAAACTTTTTGGAGATTTTTAATAAGACTATATCGTTTCTTTTAAACAAATTTACTGTTTACTTATAAAAAGAGTGAGATATATTCTACAATTAAGGTTGGGTATTTCTTTATATTGAAATTATGGAAAATTACAAACTAAAATGGTCAAATTATTTTTTAGTTATTTTTTAAATAAAAAATAATATATTGCGTATACTATTTTGTTAATAATTTTTAAAAGAATAATCACAAAAGCAGTTTTTTGTATCTTTTTCAAATATCGTGAACATGATTAGATAAAAGACGTAGTTTTACAAGGTAAAATTAAAAATTAAAATTAATGTAATTTTAATTTTAAATAAAGAAATAAATAATTTATTATTTTAAATAATTTTAAATTTAATTAATAATTACTGAATTTCTATTTTTAATATTAATTAATTATTTACGTTTAAAATGTATTTTAATTATGTTTTAAAAATGTCATTTAATTGTTTTTAAAAAATTTGATTTAATTATCGTTTTAAAATGTGGACTTTCATCTGTTGTATGTATTTCAAACACTTATAGCAAAACCAGCAAAACATTTCCAAAATCCAACGCAAAGTTATAATAATTAATAATACTAATAGTTTAATATAATAGTTAATAAGTTTATTATTTATTCAAAGTTTAAATTTCAAAGTATATTAACGGTTCTCATTTAGTTTCTTGGTTACTAAGCTCTTTTAAAAAACTTCTTTTGAAAAAAGTTCGAACGAATTATTTTATAATTGCTACACAAACTTTCGAAAGAAATGCAAGTTTGTCATCCACAACTGTCTGCTTACAACATCTACAACTTTGCCAGAAATTATTTAAATATGCGTGGTATCAAAAGAAAGCAAACATTCCACCATTAGCAAAACAAACAAACAAATAAACAACCTCAAGAAAAAACAAAACAGCCATTTAAATCCAAGGCATTTACACACCCCAAAAAACTTTGTCTTTCGTTAAAAACGTATGAAAAGACTGAGAAACCTTTAACAACTCCATATATTTATATACGTATATTTTCTCTTTTCACCGTGTCCCCAACCATTCCTCAAATTACTACTCCGCGATTATCGATCGCGAATAACACGAATGTTCCAGTTTCTGCAAAGGTTTCCCAATTTGCCATTCGATTTCTTAGCATTTCTAATGGCTCGTACTTCCATCTAAGTGCCACCTTCCTCTTCCCAAACGGTAATGAGGAAAGACTAAACGTTGGTGCCGAGGAATACGTGTTACCTCCATAGTTTGATAAGGAACCGTTGAGTGCATTATCAGAGTCATTCAAAAGGAAAAAGTTGGATCTTATTAGGTGACGGCCAAAGTTCACACGAGTGGTTTGATTGGAATGCAACGGTGGTTAAAGAACTTCTCGCCCCCATATCTATTAAAAGAAGCTCTAATCAAGGATTATAGCGGTGGACTCGGAGCTCCCTGAAGACATGGAGTCTGGGGAAGTAGTTACGGTTATTACTTATAGGAAACGTATTGATGATTCAGCGGGAGGATTTGGAATGAATAAAAAAATGTATTTCTTTAAGTTTCAGATTCAGATATTTCTTTCAATAAAAATAATACATAATACTATATTTTTCATTGAAAAATATCGATTCACTATGCAAAATTAAATTCATTTAAAATTAATATAATGTTAATTATTTATGTTTAAAAATGTTTAAATTAATAATTTAATTATGTTTTAAAAATGTGAACTATTATTTGCAGTATGTATATCAATCTCTTACGATAAAACTAACAAAACATTTGCAAAATCTGACGCAAACTAATAATAATTAATAATGTACTAATAATTAAATACAATAATTAATAAGTTTAATATTTTTCTAAAGTTTAAATTACAAACTATAGTAATAATTCTCATTTAGTGTCTTGGCTACTAAGATGTTTAAAAAACCTCTTTAGAAAAAGTTCGAACACATTTTTTTTTTCATTTTAACTGCAACACAAAATTTCGAATAAAATACAAATTTGTCATCCATAACTATTTGCTTACAACATTTGAAACTTTGCCAGAAACTATTTAAATATGCGTGACATTACCAACTAAGCTATCAAAGCAAAACAAACATTCCACCATTCCAAACAAAAAAGAAACCCTACAACAGAAATCAAAACAACTGTTTAAATCCATGACATTTACACGCCCCAAAAAACTTTGCTATTCGTTGAAAACGTATGAAACCAGCAAACGACTGAGAAACATTTAACGACTCCATACATTTATATACGAGTATTTTCTCTTTTCCCCGTGTCCCCAACCATTCCTCAAATTACTACTCCGCGATTATCGATCGCGAATAACACAAATGTTCCAATTTCTGCAAAGGTTTCCCAATTTGCCATTCGATTTGCCAGCATTTCTAATGACCCGTACTTCCACCCTAAGTGCCACCTTCCTCTTCCCAAACGGTAATGAGGAAAGACTAAATGTTGGTGCCGAGGAATACGTGTTACCTCCATGGTTTGATAAGGAGCCGTTCGGTACATCATCGAAGCCGTTCAAAAGGAAAAGGTTGGATCTTATTAGGTGACGGCCAAAGTTCCCACGAGTGGTTTGATTGGAATGCAGCAGTGGTTAAAGAACTTCTCGCCCCCATATCTATTAAAAGGAGCTTTAATCAAGGATTATAGCGGTGGACTCAGAGCTCCCTGAAGACATGGAGTCCGGGGAAGTAGTTACGGTTATTACTGATAGGAAACGTAATGATGATTCTGCTGGAGGAATTGGAATGGAAGAAAAAAAAATGTATTTCTTTCCGTTTCGGATATAATAGTGTTTCTTGTCGTATATTAAGAAAATTGGAGTAAAAAAAAAATGGTAAAAATAATTAAAATACTTGAAATAAAAAATTAAAAAAAATTAATAACTTTGAGTTTTTGTATCAGACTATATCTTATTTTTAAAATAAATTTACTATTTACTTATAAGAAGTGTGAGATATTTTCTCCAATTTTAGTTGTTTGTTACTTTATGTTGGAATTGTTGAAAATGATAAACTAATATGAAAGACAAGTTAGTTTTTTTTTTTTTTTAAATAAGAAATAATTTGCATATAAAAAATTAAAAAATAAAGTAATAAAAAAAATAAAGTGTTCTTTCTCAACACATTTAAAATTAACATTTTGATTGCTTGATAGTTGTTATTATTTAGATAAGTAAAAAAAATAACTAATTAAAATTTTTTTAATCTCTCCACAAGGAAAAAAAATGGATTTTTGTTTTTCAAAACTAAATCTTTTTTATAGATAAATTTACTACTTACTTGTAAAAAGATTCAGATAAGTAGATATTTTCGCCAATTTAAGTTACTTAAGTTTGCTACTTCATGTTGGTATTGTGGAAAATAAAAACTAAAATAAACGACAAATTATTTTTTTTAAATAAAAAAATAGTATATTGCATATACTATTTTCTACTAATAATTTTTAAAAAAAATTAAGTTTTCTTTTTTAACCCACTTAAAATTAACATTTTGATCGCTTAATAGTTGTTATTATTAAGAAAGGAAGAAAAGCATAATTGAAAAAATGTAATCTCATAGGTCGATATAAAGATTATTCATACGTTTAGAATTTAATGCAAGAACAAAACGTATAACAGCAAAATATAAAATTCCAAACGATTTTCTTTTCTTGAAAAATATCGTTTTCACTTTGAAATAAAATCGTCTTTGCTTTCACCAGACGAGCTTTTAGAACAATTTTTCCTAAATTTTACTTATGAATAATTTTTTTCTAAATTATTTAATAATTATTCAAATATCTTGTAAATAAATACTATCTATAAATAAACGCGAAAAAAATAAAAAGCTGGTGAAATAAACTTTAAAAAAATGCTTAAGAAATAAATTTAAACAAAATTGAAAGTGATCAAGGACACGGATAAAATTATTCCCCAAAACAATACTCATAAATTGTTTTAGGAAAAATATTATATGCATTACGTTTTTAAAGCAAATTTTGGAAATCAATCTTTTTTTTTATTATACATATAATAAATTATATATTTTTCAACACTTAAAAACAAGAAATTAAAATTTATTTCTTGGTTTTTTTGATAAATTAATCAATGTTTAAGAAATACGCTTAGGCTTAAAAAAGATTTGCATATTTTATTTGTTGAAAAACAAGATGAAATGGAAGAATACAATTTCGTTTAACAAAGGTTTTTCAGAAAATTGAAAAAGATTATGGATATCAGTAAGCTTTCAATATTTTAGATAACTGTAATTTGATTTGGAAAGCTTCTTTAAATAATAAAATTTCTATTCTGGAAAAATTTTAAAATTAGAAAATGTTTTCATATTTTTTTTTCGTTATATGGTATAACAACTGTTTCTAGGTTTAACGTTTATTGTATGTTCTATACTTTTATTAAAAAAAAATGTTTTGTTCTATCTTATTTGCATGCCCGTCAACTTCAATAGCGTTTCTACAATATATTACTCAGAATAATTATTATTTATTTATCAATAATCCAACGATATGATGATGATCAATTGAAAAAAAATATTTAAAAAAAAAATTCGAACGTCAGTAAATAGAAGTAATAGCAAAAACTATTTTAAGAATAATTATTAAAAATTTCCTAATTCCTTTAGAATAAATATAGTTATTGATAAATTAAAATACGCAAAAATGTTTTGTAAATTAATAACTGTCATATTATACAACCGATGTCAGTAATTTAGATGCTTCATCTGCCCTTAATAAATGTAAATAAAAGTTATTAGTTTATAAACAAACAATTCTTATTATAACCAAAAATTTTTTTTTAATTCCACTTGGTACATAGTAACATCTAGATCAAGTCCAAGACCCCGTGTGTTCTCGTGCAAGGAGGGAAAGGGGGGGACAGTTTCTGTTACGATGGGGCACCCATAGGTAGAAGTCTGACTTGGGTCAGTGTCGCTGAAGAATGAAGGCAGTGCCTTCCGTTAGGACTTATAGAGGGAACAACCCCGTATTTGCGTATGCTATGGGAGAAAATCTAAAAAAAACTATCACCAGGAAGAACGACTAACGTTTAGTCGTTTTTCGAAACAGAGTTTGAACATCAGCAGGCGGATTGAACATCAGCCGCAATGCTTACTAGAGGGGCATGTTGCCACTGAACCACGAGTCGGGTTATAAGCTTATATTTAACATGATTTATTGAAAATAGATGACTTTCGAGTGATTATAATAAAAAACAATATGCACAAATATAGATTGCTATAATATTAACGGAATAATTATAATTATTATCTATTTGTTGAAGTAAATATTTAAATTAAAATGAATGAAACAGTATAAAATAAATAGGAATAGATTAAGCAATTAATTTGCATATGGTTTTTGTCTTTTATTTTCAATACAATTAAAAAAATTATAATCACACTGTACAAACATAAATTAAAAAATAAATAAATGTACAATGATTAGGAAAATATTTAATGTACTTTTGTACTTTTTAATGACACAAAGTTGTATTCTTCAGTAAATGGTAGACATTTGAATAATAACATACAGCTAAAAAAGGGCAAAAGATTAGTTTTATTTTTAATATAATTTTTAATTATTCAAAAATTAAAAAAAAAAAAAAAAAAATGGTAGCAATTTTATCCAGTTTTTCTTTAATGCCAGCATGTGCTAATGACAGCAGCAAGATTTTGTATAGTTTCAGCTTTCTTCATTGTAATTTTACAGCCTAACGTTATTTCCCTTTAGGGAAAATATTTAAGCGCTTTTAAAGGGAGAAAAAAAGGTTGCTTCCCCTAGTTTTTTTTTTGTCTGTGCTGCCTAAGAGTTTAAAGAAAATTATGCCAGAGTAATTAGGAAATGCCGCAAATTAAAGAATATCGCAAAGTCTCGTTTTAGACCGTGAAAATGCGTGAAAGAATGTTTTTGCTTTGGAACAAAGTAATAACAATCATGGTTGGTACATTTTTCAAATTAACAACGAGAATGAGACAACGGATGTCAGGCATTAAATCTAATTTATGTTTAATGGGGAGATAGCTGATGGTAGGTATTTAAAAGGACTCCTAGTGTTTTAGATTATTCCTACGTGTATCACTTTTGTACATTAATTTTTATTGTAATTTTAAATATTACTTTGGAAAAATTGTTGATAATTTTTTTAAATATCATATTTCAAGGCCTACGAAGTGGAATAAACAACAATAACAGCAGTGTTTTGGGTTGGAGTCCTGGCGGTGCCCTGGATAGTGGTTCGGAATCCACTTTAAGCCATATGTGCCGATCTGATATGACTACATAACTTTGAGCGTAGGGCTGGCAACCCATAAGTTATTGTACAAGTTTTTATTTAACATGATTTATGGAAAATGGATGGCTTTTAAGTACTTATAATAATAAATAATATGCCGAAATACAGATTTCTCTGATATTAACAGCGATCTATATTTGTGCATATTGTTAATTATTATTAATAATTATTTTTTATATGTTAAAATAAATACATAGTATAAAATGAATGGGGTAGTATAAAATAAAAAGGCATATATTAAACAATTTATTTTCTTACGGTTTTTAATTGTCTGTTATTTTCAATACAATTAAAAATATTTCGTATAATCACACTACACAAATACAAATTTAAAAAAAATAATAAATATATAAGGATTCGCAACTAATTTAATGTAATATTATATGACACAACGTTGTGTTCTTCAGAAAATATGAGAGATTTGAATAATAACATATAGCTAAAAAAGGGGAAAAGATTAGTTTTATTTTTAATATAATTTTTAATTATTCAAAATAAAAAAAAATAAAAAAAAATGGTAGCAATTTTATCCAGGTTTTTTTCAGTGTCTTTTAAGAAAACTACTTAATGTATGCGAAAAATAAAACTTTATAATTTTTTATATCACTTCTCCGCACAAAGCCAGCATGTGCTAATGACAGCAGCAAGATTTTGTATCGTTTCAGCTTTCTTTATTGTAATTTTACAGCCTAACGTAATTTCCCTTTAGGGAAAATATTTAAACGCTTTTAAAGGGGAAAAAAAGTTGCTTCCCCTAGGTTTTTTATGTCTGTGCTGCGTAAAAGTTTAAAGAAAATTATGTCAGAGTAATCACGAAATGCCGCAACTTAAAGAATAACACAAAGTCTCGTTATAGATCGTGAAAGTGCGTGAAAGAATGTTTTTGCTCTGGGACAAAGTAATAACAATAAAGGTCGGTACATATTTTCAAATTAACAACGAGAATGAGACGACGGATGTCAGTCATTAAATCTAATTTATGTTTAATGGTGAGATTGCTAAAGGTAGGTATTTAAAAAGACTCATAGATGATGATGTAAAACACAACCCTATAAAATTTTTTTCAGATTTAGAACATTATGTGTATCACTTTAGTACATTAACTTTTATTGAAATTATAAATATTATGTCGTAAAAAATGATTGAGCATTTATTTTTAAAAAAAATATTTTATAGCTTTTTATTTATTTTATTTTTTTTCTAAAGTTACTAAGAGCCTGAAAGGCAGATAAATCGAAATTAAAATATTAATAACAACATTTTGGTTATTAGCAAGTCAATTATATAAAAATCGTTATAAAAGTCAAGAAGAAGTTGTTATAAAAAATATGATAAAAAAAGGTTAATAGCGATTAATTTAATAACAGAAATTTGTTTCTTGGTGAATCAGAAAATAGAGCACATATATAATAATCATATATATAAGTCCATAATAATTCTTCGGTATATCAGCCTTTGAATAATAAAAACAAATAATTAATTGCCCTAAATGTGTAAAAAGAAAAAAATATTCAATCAACTTTCCATTTCTCTTACTTTTCCAAAACTTGAAACGAAAATTATATTTAATATAAAGAGTATAAAAATTTTCTAACACATGCAATCTGTAATATTTACTTTTTTCTACCTCACCCTGTTTTATAGCATTTAATAATAATCAAATTCTACATATTTAATATTCTCAGTGCTTGCTTATTGTTTAAGTCAAAATTTTCGTGATAAATAATATATTCATGTTATCTTAATAATATCTAATACTCTAATCTGATAATTATAAGAATATTTTAGAGGTAGACCCTTATTATTCTTATAACTTAAGTACATTAATTTTTATTGATATTATAATTATTATTTTAGAAAAATGGTCAAACATTTATTTTTAAATAACATATTTCAGGGCTTTTAGGCTGTGATGACTGAGTGACTAGCGCCATGAATGTTTGTAGTGATTCGGAATCCACTTTAAGTCATAGGTCCTGGTCTAACATGCATGTAGAGCATTGGGCTCTACAGCCATATTAGACCAGGAACTAATGATGAGATTGCTGAAAACAGATATTTAAAAAAAAATATGGATGATTAGGTAAAACACAACTCTATAAGAATATTTTAGATGTAGAATCTTATACCTTTATGCATACAATGTTAAATTTAAAGTCCTATTTTCAACTAAAATTTTGAAAAATACCGAAATTACAAGTATCGATTTTGAAAAATACATTGAAGAATTAAATTATATTAATTAATTTTTGTTTTTGTTATAGATTTATATAATTATGCAAAATAAACTAAAAAAAAAATAATCAAATGGGCCGATATACAAGTTACCCATAAAATTTAAAATCTTACGTAAGAATAAAATACTCAAACAGCAATAAAGAAATCGAATTTGTAATAAAATATAAAGAATAATAACAATATCAAATAATAATGCTTAAAATAATATCAAAATGAAATAATATGTTGCAAATGAACACAATCACTGAATTAATTCCTTAACACGTTTTGTGCAGTTAAGAAAAAATGCAATTAAATATTTACGATGAAATAATTACAAGAAATAAATTATTAAAAGGCATGATTTTATTTGCTAAGTGAATTCTTTTGTTTGAAAATGCAGTAAGGCATTCAATGCAGTGAATTAATCATATGATTTATATTATTTGGTAATTAATTTAATATGGTGAGAGAATAATTGTCATGCATTAAGCGAACCTCCTTTAAATATCGATTAATTAAATGTATTTGAGATTGTTATTTTGTATAATATTCTAGCTTTTGAAAACTTCTTAATGTTTATTGTTTTCATAGAAAACATTTTATAATGACTAAACAATACATTAAAGTCCAAGTAATGATTATTACAATATTATTTTAATGGATTTAATAATTATTAGTGTCCTAAATTAATAATTAAAATAATATATACTTTGCGTAATTACACTAGTGGGCAAAACTTAAGCAACAGGTGGGTTTTTTGCCATAACTCCACGAGAAATCATCTGAGAGATATGACATTCAGAAATGAGGGAGAGTATTATGTACGTAAAGGATTACGAAGGCATTAGCGCTTAAAAAGGAATACAATGCATATGGTATGGAATCAAATAAAAACAAGCTTTATTGAAAGCATAGTATCGTGATTTTTGATTGTCTATCTAAGAGGAAGAACAACAAGCAGAAGTTCCTTAATATGGGATGCGTCTCCCCAAAGCATCCCACACATGTTCGATGGGATTTAAATCTGGCGAGTACGCTGGCCAATCCATTCGAGTGATATCTTCACTTCCCAGTAGTTCCTCAACAGCAAGAGTCCGATGTGACCGTGCAATGTCATCCATAAAAATGAAGTCTGGGCCAATGTACCTTCGGAACAGACGCACATGGGGAAGGAGTACCACCTCACAATAACGATCCCCGGTTACAGACCCTCTGTCGAAAACGTGGAGATCAATTCGCCCGTTCAACAAAATGCCTCCCCAGACAAGAACTCCAGAACCACCATACAGGTCTTTCAAGGTGTCGTTTCTTGAGGTTACTGGGATAAAACCGGGTCCTGACCTCTCAAAACGCGTCGAGAATCGCTTCTGGTACAGAACCGACTCTCCTCCGTAAAGAGGACACGACTCCATTGATCAGTTATGCAGTTTTTGTGCTTTCTGCACCACTGTAAACGGTGGCGTCGGTGGCCAACTTTCAACGGGAGGCAGCGTTCAGGAAGGCGGGCGAATAGGTCCCCTTTGTAAAGGTGTCTGGCCACAGTAAACCGCGACACTTTTCGCCGCGTTACTGTACAGAGTTGCTGAGCAATAGCGCTTGCTGACTGCTGTCGCCTCTTTTCGCTTGCAGGACGATATATCGGTCATCCCCTGCAGTTGTCTTCTTCGGGCGGCCACCACTAACCTTTCTAACAGCTGTACCTGTGGTTTGGAACGATTTCCAAGTGCGCGAAACGACACTTTTGTTGATTCCGAACTCTGCAGCTACACTGGTGACAGTACGCCCTTACTGCAGCTTTCCGATCATTCTTCCACGTGTGAAGTCGTCCAGGTGATTTCTTCTAGCCATATTTCACGAACTGACTCACTGGCGCTTGCAGCGAATATGTTGAATTGCGTCTGCGTCCTTCCTTTTATTCTACTGTTGAGCTGCGCGCACCGACATCACGTGTTTTGCGTACGTTCATGTCGCCTCCGACGTTTCGTTCCTGATATTTGCATATGCATGACGTTTCTTCTGACGTGTTCATCGTACTGATCTCCAGACCTCCTATTCTGCAATTTCATGGCTATTTGCTAAATTTTTACATTGTTGCTTAAGTTTTGCACACCAGTGTATTTAAACATCATCAGAATTTTTCTTAATAATAATGATATTACAAATTTAAATAGTCTGTGGCGTTTATAGGTAGATGTGTATCAAATGAATTATTTTAAAGACATATTTAATTAACTATAAGTATAGTTTATGGCTGGATATTCGGGTATTTGCCTATGAAGAAGTAATGGATTAAATTTTGCGTTATCTACAACTTTGAAACTTTCACCAAAGTAGAATTTTGTCTTCCGTATAATGGTAAACATAAGGTGAATATGATTATAGAAAAATTAAAATTTAGAGGAGATATTGATACAAACATGCAATTTATTTTCTACAACGCAAAGCAGACTACTAACTAATAAAGCAATCCTACAACAAAAAACCAAAACTACAACTAACAAAGCCATGACTAACCAACTTGTAATTTTTAAAACGATGGAACATTATACGGTGCCCCTTTGAGAACTTTTAGCAGGATTAATGCGTCTTTAAAATTTTGATGGAAACCATAAAGAGCACTCTGGCAGTTGTTTTGAGATATTCCGCCATTGAGTCTATTTGATTCTGAAAAAAATTACAGAAATGATTTTCGAACGCCTGATGGCAGAGTGACTAGCGCTCTGGCGCACGGTACCAAAGGTATCGGGTTCAAATCCCGGCGTTGCCATGGGTGTTTGTAGTGGTTTGGAATCCACTTTAAGCCGTAGGTCCCGGACCTAATAGGATCGTAGAGCGTTGCGGGGACAGTGTTACCCCGCGTCCGTTGCTTATCTTCAAGTTACACGCGCCCCCTGGGTAGTGCAAAGTGAGTAACATCGGTGCAGCCCATACGGCATAAAAGATCACGGTGTATTTGCCAGCTGCATTTGAAGGGAAAAAAAATTTCGAAACGCAAAGTAGATTTTCCAATAAATCAAGTCACCTGATTAGGCCTTTATCTAAAAGAGACTCTGAAAGGATATTCAGAAGGAATAAAACATGACGTGGCATGATTATGACCTATTCCGTCATAAGGAATAAAACATGGCATAATATATGATAAACATTATGCGATGATAACATGATTCCGACTAATTCCTTCAGAAAGAATAAAACAGGGCATAACATATGATAAGCATGACTTGATATGGCTATGACATATTCCTTCTATGGTAACATTCTTCATGGGTAACATGTATGTTCCACCAAAGGAACACAAATAAGGTATATGAAACAGGTTTTAAATTTATATACGATTATTCTTCACGTAAGTTTAAATATATCTTTTTATGTATTACATTCATGTTTTACCGCAAGATATGTAAAAAAACCCGGATTACTAAAAGGAATCCATTGCATCAAATAAATACAAAGTTTAAGTTCTGCTGAAGATATCTGGATCTGACTTTTTTTTCACATTACATAAGATCTTCGAGCGCAAAGTGGCTTTTCCAATAAATCAGGTCACCTGATTAGATTCTTTTCATCTAAAAAGGATTTTTCAATCCGTTTGAATGCGCAGCTTTTTCCAGCCAACTTCTTAAGGGTGCGTTGCCTTAGGAGGGAGAGTGAGTGGGGGTTAATCCCGTTACGTATCTTTTCAAAATCCCCGGAAAAGTTCTCAAAGTGCGGAAGTATGTTGCCCAGCGAAGCTAGTCACCCATCTTTTCTTTGACTCTGTTACGGGCAGAGCAAAACATTGGAACTCCATTAAGGACTGCGAGGGAAAGGAAATCTAATTAACTTTTTGCTGCGTCTCAGGGTAATTGACAAGGCGTCAATAACAACCCCTCCGCGCATAAATGGGGCATATGACCCCTATCTCACACTCTAAGCAGGGGGTTCCTTTAAAATGGCAGTGGTGGACGACAGGCGGGAGGAAAAAAAGTCCAATTCATCGACAATGAAAAAAATGAGTGAAAAAAATTGTCCGAGATAAATTAAGCGACTTATGAAAAATATTATTGAAAATATTCCAGCAGAGGAAATAAAACATGGCATAACATGACTATTGCATATTCCTTCAGAAGAAATTAAACATAACAAGTCATGACTATGACATATTCCTTCAGAAGGAATAAAACATAACTTATGATATACATGGAATGACATAACATGACTATGGATTTTATGACTATGAAATATTTCTTCAGAAGGAATAAAACATAACTTATGATATACATGGAATGACATAACATGACTATGGATTTTATGACTATAAATATTTCTTCAGAAGGAATAAAACATAACTTATGATATACATGGAATGACATAACATGACTATGGATTTTATGACTATGAAATATTTCTTCAGAAGGAATAAAACATAACTTATGATATACATGGAATGACATAACATGACTATGGATTTTATGACTATGAAATATTTCTTCAGAAGGAATAAAACATGATTATGACGTATTCCTTCAGAAGGAATGAAACGGATATCAATTCGCTGGATAACTTGCATGCTTCACCGAAGGAACTTAAGTAAGGTGTTTTAAAATATGAAGTCGGTTTTAAATTTATATACGATTATGTAGGTATATAGTTATAAATATATCTGTTTATGTATTACATTCATATTTTACCACACGATTTAAAAAAAACCAGATTACTAAAAAGAACCCATTGCAGCAAGTAAATACAAAGTTTAAGTTCTGCTGAAGATATCTGGATCTGACTTTTTTTTTTCCAGATTATATAAGAATCTTCGATCGCAAAGTGGCTTTTCCAATAAATCAAGTCATCTGATTAGGTTCTTTTAACTAAAAAGGATTTTTCACTCCGTTTGAATGCGCAGCTTTTTCCAGCCAACTTCCAAAGGGTGCGTTGCATGAAAGGGGGGGGTTAATCTCGTTATGTATCTTTTCAAAATCTCCGGAAAAGTTACCGGAAAGTATGTTGCCCAGCGAAGCGAGTCGCCTATCTTTTTCTTTGAGTGCGCCTCTGTTGCGGGCAGAGCAAAACATTGGAACTCCATTAACGACTGTGAGGGAAAGGAAAGCTAATTAACTTTTTGCTGCGTCTCAAGGTAATTGACAAGGCCTCAATAACAACCCCTCCGCGCATAAATGGGGCATTTGACCCTTATCTCCTTTCAACAGGTTTCTTTAAATGGCAGTGGTGGACGACAGGCAGGAGGAAAAAAAGTCCAATTCATCGACAATGAAAAAAAAAATGAGTGAGAAAAAATGGCCCGCGATAAATTAAGCGATTTAAGAAAATAATTATTGATTATATTCTTTCAGAAGAAATAAAACGTGATATGCTGTATAATAAACATGACAAGATACGACTTTGACATATTCCGTCAGAAGAAATAAAACATGACATGGCATGTCCATTGCATATTCCTTCGGAAGAAATAAAACATTACATATTCCTTCAGAAGGAACAAAACATGACATGACATGACCTTGACATATTACTTCAGAAAGAATAAAATATGTCATGAATTATTACACTATGACATATTCCATCAAAAGAAATAAAGCATGATATGACGTATAATAAACATAATATGAATGACAATATTTTTCCATAAGGAATAAAATGTAATATGAAGCATGATAAACATAACATGACAGGACTTTCATGACAGGATCCTTCAGAAGGAATAAAACATGACATGCCATATTCCTTCAGAAGGAATAATGCTGTTATCCATTCGCTGGGTAGCTTGCATGTTCCGCCAAAATAACATAAATAAGGTCTTTTAAAACTTGAACTCGGTTTTAAATTTATATACGATTATTTTTTATGTAGTTTTAAAAATATCTTTTTATATATTTTAAGTTTTACCACAAGATATGTAAAAAAAGACCCAGATTACTAAAAAGAAACCACCGCATCAAGCAAATATAAAGCAATATATTCTGCTGCAAATATTGGGATCCGCCTCTTATTATTATTATTATTATTATTATTTTTTTTATTTTTTTTTTGAGGTTGTATATTAATCTTCGCAAGACTCAAAGTGGCTTTTCCAATAAATAAAAACACCTGATTAGGTTCTTTCTATCTAAAAAGAATTTTTCATTCGATTTGAATGTGCAGCTTTTTCCAGCCAACTTCCAAAGGGTGCGTTGCGTTAGGTATCTTGTTACATATCTTTCAAAATTCCCAGAAAAGTTCTCAAAGTGCAACGGAAAGTGTATTGCGCGGCGAAGCGAGTCACCATATATTTTCTTTAAGTGCGTCTCTGTTACGGGCAGAGCAAAACATTTGAACTCCATTAAGGACTGTGAGGGAAATGAAATCTAATTAACTTTTTGCTGCGTCTCAAGGTAATTGACAAGGCGTCAATAACAACCCCTCTGCGCATAAATGGGCCATATGACCCTTATCTCACACTCTAAGCAGGAGGTTGTGCTGCTCTGTTTTTAAAGTGGCAGTAGTGGACAAAAAAAAGTCCAATTCAAGGATAATGGAAAAAAAGAATTCAAAAAGAAGTCCGAGGTAAATTAAGCGACTTAGGCAAAGAATTATTGAGGAAAATTATCCCCTCATAAGACAAAACGATAGAAGATATCTCTTAAATAGCAAGGATCGAGTAAATTGGAGTTTTAGTTTACTCTGCCAGTATGGATTGGCCGTAATGAGTGAAAATGAAAAAGACAAAATAAATGTTCCGTAGGGAATTGTAAGGTTGAAGTTCAGTTTCTAATTAAACTAGTGGGTATTCTGTTCCGATTATAGAAAATTCTAGAGCAAAAAAAAAGTGATTTTTAATCTGGTCTTTAATATGGAGACTGAGTACCATGCACATGCAATGTAAAATCGGATTTTTAGATTGTTTAACTAATTGTGTCGGAATAAAATTCAAAAGAGAGTTCTAATTATAAAAGAAATGAACAAAATTGATTCAATGCAATCACTGTACCTAATAGAAAGAAGTTCTTCTCGAAAATGAAGAGTTTTTTTATATGAGTTATCGTTTTTAATTTTAATAATTAGATTCAATTTGATAAATATTTGATAAAAAGTTCAATTTTGAAAATGGCTCTTCAAACATTTAACAATATCATATTTGCTGTCAGTTTGGATTGCTTTTGAATAAACAGAAATTATTGTTTCCAAATAAATACTATTATTAGTAGTCGTCAAACTCAATTTATAATTTATTTTCTTATAGACTAAACTGGAACATATAATTTTTCTAAATCTTTTTGGGACTACAAAGTCGTTCGTAAGTAAAGTATATATATATATATATATATATATATATATATATATATATATATATATATATATATATATATATATATATATATATATATATATATAT
>BPLQ01006740.1:0-24427 GCA_021605075.1 Caerostris darwini
GCCAGATAATTATCAAATGTTCCGGACACATTATTTTATTAATATTAATTTATTTTAATTATTAAAAATTTAAATTGTAACGTTAACTAACGTTCTAAAAAGCTAAAGCTTCAAATAATCCGAGAGAATTCTAATTAAGGTTGTCAGAAAATCCTAAATAAACGAACATCTTTAAAAAGGAAATTAATTATTTAAGAATAAAATATAAGTTATTAATAAATAAAAAAAATCGTTTTTCTTGTTTGTTTCTTACTCTCCTGAGTGGCAACTTCATAAATATTGTTTATGTTCTGAATCAGTGACCGACGTACGTTGTAAGAATAAGTTCGGAATAATCAGTAATTTATTGGAATACTAATTTAAAAGAATATATATTTCTGTTCTTATTTACTACAAATAAGTATTCTGCAAATAATAATATAATCACAATAACAATAAATAGTCATTTTATTGTTTGGAAAATGAAGCTACGAATTCCTCTAATTATAGTATTGCAGCCCTAAAGAAATTGGCGGAAAATTGGCGAAATATTCAGGGTTGCAAGATTGGCGACTTCCTCAGGGGTACAGTATCCTAGATTTTAACCAAATTTTGTTTCAGCATTCGAATTCAGTATCGTAAACAACATGAAATGTTTTTGGACATAACAGAAAGAAAAAAAAAGTGTCGTTTTAGCGAGTAATTCTATCGTAACAGCGATTAATATCTTTGTCAAAATGATACAAAATAGCAAAACAAATTTCCACGTAATAATTTGGCGACAAAGCGATTAAATTTGGCGAAATAATGATATATTTTGGTGTAAAATAAAAATATTAAAATTTTGCCATAATAGTGAAAAAATTTTGGCGATAGAGCAATATAAACTGGCGTGAAGGCAATTTAGGCATAATTTTTTTGGCGTAATAATGCTACATTTTGGCGTAGAAGCCATATCATTTGGCGCAAAAGTATCCATGGAATAAAATTTTTGTTAGTATTAAAAATTTGGAGATGAAGCATTAACTTTTGACGTAAGAGTAATTTTAAGAATAAAATTTAATTATTGAAAAGGTTTGGAGATAAAGCATTTCAAGGATTAAATTTTTGGTGGGATAGGAATAACATTTAGAGTTAAAGCGATAAACATTGGCTTAAGCGCACTTTCAGGAATAAATTTTGACATAAAAGCTGTTTAACTTGAGTAGCCCAACAGCTATTACGTCAAAATGTATTCCTGAACGTAATAACAGTGTTTATCGATAAATTTTGGCGAAATGTACAATGACACCAACTTCGGCAGCAGTTTTGTTTGGCATCCCAGTGAAGGATTTTGGCATAATATCATTTTACTGCGAAAACTACCTGAGGCATTCATTACTATACCTACTTGGTGACTTGGCATCCGTGCGATGCATTTAGCACAAATGGTACAGGATTCTAGATTTTTACCCAAAATTTTTTAAAAAGGAGAGAAAAAGAGACCAAAAAATAACTTACATTTTATTTTGATATATCTTTGGTAGGAGGCAAAAATGATCTTTTTCATTGCTTTAACAAAACCTGTATGTGTGTAGCCTTATCAAATGAATGAAGAAAGCAATAAGAATGACATCAGAATATATACAAAAAATATCACAAAAGCATTTTTCTTCTTTAAAGTAACGTTCTAAAATTGAAAAGTTTCATTTTTCCGTGTGAATTCAAATAACTGTTGCCACGAAACCTTAAACATGTCAACAGCATTAAAAAGAAACATCCGAAAACCGCAGAACACTTTAATGCGTTCGATCGACGTTTTTGCCGTGAATTATCGCCCTACATATAAACAGTAACATTCTTTCGCTTGAATTCAAATAACGCTTGTTTTAAAATCTTAATTATTTCAACAGCATTAAAAAGAAAATAATTATTTGATAATACAATATAAGTTATTAATAAATTAAAAAATCGTTTTTCTTGTTTGTTTCATATTTTCACGAGTGGCAACACCATAAAACTTGTTAATTTTCTGTATCATATGCTGTAAACATATGTTATAAGAACAATCTAAAAAAAATCAATAATTTATCGGAATAAATATTTAAAAGAATATATATTTAAGTTCTTTATTTACTATAACTAAACAATTCTGCAAATAACTTTCAAATTAGAAATAAATTGTTCGGAAAATGAAGTTTCGAATTTCTCTAGAGTACGGAAAAATATTCCGTACCTGGTTCATTAAAGAAATTGGCGAAATATTACGGGTTGCAAGATTGGCGACTTCCTCAAAGGTACAGGATTGTTTTTGGTTCCCTTCACAAAGGTGTTTGATTTAAAAAAAAAATTACTAAGGTTATGTGTTTAGGCATAAGTGAAATCGATATAAAAATTTAAGAAAAAAAAAATATTTACTTTTTATAAGTATTTATTCGTTATTTCATTTTTAAGTTTGCACTCACATATTAAATTGAATACATGCATATAAAGTATTTTCAACTGCCTGCAGTATATATATATATTTTACAGATTTAGTTAATTAAGTCTTTTTTCAGGGATTCGTGGAGTTTCTGTTGTACTTACGTATTAACGCCACCGCAGCAGAAGTTGCACTAATGCGCCAATAAAGAGCTGCCAATGCGCCAAAATAGGGACTGTTTTGAATCTATGTTAAACTCTATACCGGCCCGTTTTCCACAGAAATCCGATTGACTACTTTGTTTTTAAATAAAGTGTTTTGATTTTAAATAAAGTATTTTATATATTTTATGATTTGTCACAAAAACTTTAAGTGTAGATTGGCGCCACTTAAAAATCGCCAAATCTGTAGCTGCGGTGGCGTTAATACGTAAGTACCGTTTCTGATTCTTACGAAAACTTATTGAGCTTTTGAAATTACTGGATCTGTGCAACCAAGCGATTAGGTTTCGAATCATATCACTAGGCTGATATTAAAATTTCGGCGATATTTTCTGTGATTTTGAATAACTGACGCTGCACTAGAACTGAAGAAAATGCAATAAGTTTTACACTCATTACCGGCAATCATTATAATCTCCAATGTATGCTCCATAACCTTTCGAAAAATAAAACAATTAATTTTAAGAAAAGAAAAAGGAGTTTGTTCTAAAACTGGCATTAGTTTTAGAACAAAGTGAAAATTAAGGACGATTGGTAGGTTATGAAAGCTTGCAGACAGAAATAATACTCATTTTCTTTCTTTCTTGTCTTTTTAAGAGGTTTTTTTCTTTGAGTTTTATTTTTATTTAGTCTCAAATATCACTGATCTGAAAAATGAGTAAACTTCATATAGATTTAATAAAATATATTTGATTTGCAATGGGATTACCTGGAATACATTTGACAAACTGGACAAAAGTGCGGATAGAATGCATAGATAGATAGTATGTGTCACTACGACTATCGTGTTTCTTTCTTCCGGTGGTTCTGGTTTTCTTGTTAGCCGCAGCTTTCTTGTGGTTCGAGAAGTATTGTTCAATCCATTCAAACATTCATGGAATCTTCATTTATTTACAAGCAATATTTACAAAGATATACAGGGTGAATGGTAACATCTCAAAGGCAAAAGGCAAACTGGAAGAAGAATTATCTTTTTAGAATAAAACATCTCGTTTCCACAGCAACAGCTGGTCTCCACGGCAACAGCCCGTTTCCACAGCAACTAACAGCCCATCTCCACGGCAACAGCGCAATTCTGATGGGTTTTAAACGATTTCTATAAAACTATCACGTGACGCTGTGTGACGCGAATAAAAGCATAAAAATTCCAACAGTATGCTCTGAAGCCTTATCGGATGGCAATTTTCACAGCTCAGTTTCTTTAGCAGACAACTGAAGGCAGCATTGTCTTTCCATGATGCCAATAGTAGGCACGGGTATCTAGGAGTCGGAAGTAACGTAATAGAAAAAGAGGAATCGGAATTACGTAGAAACATTTACGTGAATCGGACCGCTATCGTAGAGGGGGATTTTGTTGGAAAAATTTTCCACTCTTTTATTTGAATACTTTTTTCCGGTGGCAACACTAGAATGGTGAAATATAATGTGTAATTTTTGGAGGCATAAGCATACATATATATTTTTGGAAATTATTTTTTTATTTCTATTTGATTTTTAAAGAATTTGCTTTCTTTAAATTCATTTTTTTTTAATTTTACAAATCTCATTTGGTAAAAGAATTTATGTATTTAAATATTTTTGCAAAATTTATTCTTTGTAAACTTTTTCATTTATTTTAGCGTTATGTCTTTTTAATTCGATTTTTCTATAATTTTTCGAAATTTATACGATAAGGGAATTCATTTATTTTTTAAAAAGTTATATGTCTTATTTTTTTACATGTTTTATTTTTTTTTACCACTTTTTTATTTCTTTTATCATACAAATAATTATTTCAAGAAACGATTTTTTTTTTGCCTTTTTATGCATTTTAATTTTTAATTAAGGTTATTTTCATCCTCATTCAATTTTTTGCATTTTACGAAATTTATTTACGCAAAGGAATTTATTTACTTTGAAATATATTATTTTTACACAATGTGTAACAAAATTAATATATATTCTTATACAAATTTATCTTGTTTCTTTTTAATTAAAGATAATTACTTCAGCGAAATATTTTTTTATACATTTTGTTTTTATTGTAATATGTTAAAACAATTTATGATTTCCTTCCCTCAGTAATTTATTATTATTTTTTTTCAATATTTTACACACAAATGAACCAACATGTATCAACCTGTAGAAATATCCTTTCTAACCCATTTCAAAAAGAAATACTACTCAATTTAAAAAAATGTATTTTATGACCTGATATGAGAGAAAATGTGGTTGTCAAAAAATTTTATTTAACTTCGTAGGTAATCAAATAAAGTTATTAACTAAAAAATAATAAAGAAATTATATTCATTCAAACGCGTCTGATAAATTAATTCTATAAAAACGTAATTGTAATCTCGACCTATCCTTCAAGAAAAAAAAACAAAAAACTTTATTTCCCGATATGAGAGAAAATAGGGTTGTAAAAACTGGATTTTATTAACAGAATTTAAAATCTCGTTAAGTATCGCAATTTTCCCATGAGGAAACTTTGTGCCCATTTCAGCAACCTGATTGTTTTAATCTTATTTAAACCATCAAAAGAATTAAAAGCATAATCTTTTAAGCGCATAATAAATTCTTGAGAACTAAAAAAAAAATAATTGAGCATCCTTTACGATGTCAGATGTCTATGTAAATGAATGAGAGTTCAAAAAATTAAATATTGAAATAAATTTGTCTGTTTTCTGAAAAGTCTTGAATAATGTAATAGCATACGTCTTGATTTAGGTTAGGTTTCATTTAAGTATAGTTAGCGAAGTTTGCATCACTGGAAACAGAGGATAAAATCATACAAAAATATTTCACCTTATCGAAATTGAAAATAAACTATTCATTGTTTCAAACTATAAGGATACAGGTAAAAATATTGTAATTTGTAGGCTTTCCTTAACTAATATAAGTCTTGAATGAATTTTTCGAAAATATTCCTTGACATGTGATATGCATTATTTGAAATATTAAGACAGTTAGTGGTATGACGGAAACTATTTGCTTCACAAATAGAATAAAGTTCTTAGTTGCATTTTGAATACAGGGAAAATCAAGTATAGTTAGAATTACTTCAGTAAGAGATGGAATGGACAAACTTTCTAACAGCTGTAGCAATTATTTTGCTTTTGTGTGTTACGTGTTTATTAGTGAAAGAAACGGTAAATATCTTCCGCAGTCATGCATTTTTTCAACCGTGGGATATGCCAAAACCCAAATGCAATCGAATACTGTTTTTTCTTTCGGGATTTTGGAGCTTGTACAGGCATTGTCGTCCCGAAAGTCCTTTGATGTGCTGTAAGTAATGATCCACTTTATTTTGTGTTTATCTGCTTTTAATTACTACATATCAACCAAAAAGTTTTCTTCGTAAAGTGCTTTTGCAATTTTGTATTGTGTCATAAAAGAGTATTGTATCATAATTTACTTTAATACCGGTTACATTTATGTAGTACATAAATGTAATTGCAAATTGCACTACGCTAATTCTTGTCGTTATTTTAAAATGTCGAGATTCTGATCTGAAATTTTCCGTTACTAAATTGACTTATTTGCAGCAGATTCAATGTTATCCACAAGAGACCGGCTTTCCAACATTTATGCAATACAACATCACACAATATTTTCATATTTCTCCTAGGGTTGACATCGGAGATGATGGATTTACCAACTTAATGATTTTTCATTCCTCTCCAAGTTTGGAAGCGAGCACCCTGTTATCTAACACACAGCACGTTATCTACAAGGAGTCTGTGTACTAAACATAATTTCAATTGTCTAGAAGGAACATTTCATTATATCAAAAACGCAACCAAAAATACAAAAGTGTGTGTTATTTCAATTAGTGACAAAAAATATAAATTCCTTACATTATTACTTATAGTTGTCAAAAATTCCTAATTTACATACATTATAGATTACGTTTAATTTCATAAAATTCAATGCAAAATTTCTTATACAGCATATTTATTTCTTATATAGCGTGTTGATTGAAGAAAACTACATATTTTACTTTGTATAACGTTTTTGACAGGCATTATTTATATACATATATATGTATATAAATTTCAACATTATTGCTTTTGTAGTTTTGGAAAGCACAAAATTTGCTTTTGAAAAAAAATTTTAATATAAAAATTCAAATAATAGAAACAACAGAAAATGTAAAATACATAAAAATCTGTAGAAGCATATTTAATCTAATATTAACTTAAATTACTTACATTAATATCATATTAATATTAACTTTTTCAGTAACATTTGAAATTAAAAAAGTAAACTTTGACATTTTTCACATAAATTAAAATAATCTGATTTGCTTATAAATTTGTTACATTAACTGCATTAGAAAGCTAGAAATCAGATAAATTAAATATATATTAATATATATATTGTACATTTACAGTATAAAAATAAACTAATAGTTTAAAAAACTAAAACACACGCTTTTAGAGTTAATCAAATTAAAAAGTAAAAAATAATTGTTAACATAAGAATAAAATGACTGACGAGAAAATGAATGTCGCTGTTCTAAAAGCGTGGGGTGCTCTATATCAATCGTTATAATTTTTCACTATAACAATTATTTTTTACTTTTTAATTTGATTAACTCTAAAAGTGTGTTTTTTAGTTTTTTAAACTATTAGTTTATTTTTTACTTTATAGTTTAATTAACTCTAAAAGGGTGTTTTTTTTTAGTTTTTTTAAACTATTAATTAATTTTTTACCTTTTAGTTTGATTAACTCTAAAAGCGGGATTTTTAGTTTTTTTAAACTATTAATTAATTTTTTACTTTTTAGTTTAATTAACTCTAAAAGCATGTTTTTTAGTGTTTTTAAACTATAATATTTAAATGAGATGTAATCGTAATTGTGAATAAAATAAAGGCTAAATGCGAATATGTCGAGCCAGCCAGGATTCAAACAGGGAATATCCTGATCCCTAGTCAGGCGCGTCATCCATTGTCCCACGTAAGTTTGAATGTCTTTATTGAATACTTTCATTCTACCTGGATTAAATTGCTCTTCATAAGTTAAAATAAAATCTCTAATCCTGGCGATCTTAATCATGATGAGATAATAAACTTATCAAACTATTTTAGTGTCGTTGGTCCTCCATAAGTCTACAACGTTTAAATTAAATCTGATCGTTTAAAGTAGGGCAAAATCGAGCCCAAAGAGTCAGTTACAAACAAACAAACAATCATTCAGGTGAAATTAATATGAAAGCGTATTAAAAAGAATCAACTGTTTTCTTTCTGAAAGATGCCTGTAAATGTTTCTTTGCATCTTAAATAGTGTATATGAGGAGAAACAGATCTCCAGGGGAAAAAGTCAGTTACATACATACATACAAACATACAGGTGAAGCTAATAAAAGCGTATTAATGAGCATTCAGTTTTTTTTTTATATAATACATTGTTTCAACTATGCATAAGTAACAGGCAGCTGCATCTAGTTAGGAAACCAGGGCAGAAATAGAGCAGAACAGAATATTAATGGTAGATAAGCGTAAAGCATTCCACTATCTGCAAGGATGATGCGAACTAAATACAATTTATATTGATTAGAAGGAATATGTAATTCAAACAAAAAAAAACCCCAAAACAATAAAAAATGCGTATGTGTGTGTTATCTCTGTTAGTAATATAAAAAATAAAAATGACACCTTATTTTATTATCTTCATTTATTAAAAATTCCTCATATATATTTATTACAAAGTACATTTAATTTCATAAAATTCAATGCAATATTTCTTACACAGTGTAATTATTACAACAGCGTGTTGATTGAAGGAAAATACATATTTTACTTATACATATATTACAACTATTAATACGTATATTACAATTACTTATACGTATATTACAATTACTTATACGTATATTACAATTACTTATACATATATTACAATTACTTATACGTATATTACAATTACTTAATGCTACTATTATTTGAAATACATTATTTATAGTTTTATAAATTTCAACTTTACATCTATCGTAATTTTTCAAACCCACATAATTAACTTTTGAAAAAAAAAATTGTAAAATAATAAAAACCTGTAAAAAAATATTTATTTGTGCAAAATTTAAAGTATTCGAGTGAGTTAAGAAATTGCTTCAATTCTGTAATTTCTGGTTTTACAATAATATTGCATTGTTGCTGAATGGTGTGATAATGATGTAAGTAATAATGATGATGAGTGATTATTGTTTTTTCTTGTGGCATTCGGTACATGCTTTCTCAAATCAGAAATCAGAAACTTTGACTATCAGAAGATTTCTGACACATAAAGGATGTTCATATAAACATTAGAAAAGTTGTCGAGTTATAATGTAATTATTGAAATTGATTGCAACACTAGGTAAGCATTCTAAATACTTTAATACTTTAATATCGGTTAATATTATCAACTGAAAAATTGAGGTTGTTTAAATTGAATAATTAAACATAATTGTTTCTTTCTTGGTAGAAGTAAATCATTATGGACCACAAAATTCACAATGTTGAAAAGCTATGTTTGAAATAAAGAAATGACAAATAAAGTTTACAATTGTTGGTTGTATAAAAAAATTGCTTTAATCATGTAATTACTTGTATTACAGTAGCATTGCAAGCTATGCATGGTGCAAGCGTTGTTGACGCAAAACCAAGGATAGGTCTATTATCTTTAGGAATGAAGCCAGCAGTTTTTTTTGGAAAGGCGGAAACAGTCGAGGTGAGTAATGAGGCTAATTCTTTACCACAAATGAATAGGTAAGTATTTTTTATAGACTTGGCATTGGCATCAGTATTTGTAGTCAGCATTCAAAATAAGTAATATTCAAAATTGTTAATGACATAAGCTACTTCAGAGAAAATCTTTTTTATGTGAAATTGATCTATTTTTTGAAATGTAATAGTTGGTCACAAGTTTCTCACTTCAGAAAGAATTACCTTTCAGTTTCGCATTCACTTCAGATAAACTCAGATAGCATAAAAAACTCTTATCTGTGTTGAATTCTAGAATACTTTACCCCTGAGAAAGTCGCCAATCTCGCAACCCAGAATATTTCGCCAATGTTCGCCCTGTTTCTTTAGGGTTACAATACTATAATTATAGGTATTCGTAACTTCTTTTTTAGAACAATATAATGACTATTTTATTGCTATTTCGATAATTATTTGCAGAATTCTTATTTGCAATAAATAAGTATAGAAATATATATTCTTTTAAATAAGTATTCTGATAAATTACTGATTATTCCGAGCTTATTCTTATAATGTACGTCTGTTGCTGATGCAAAATACAAACTATTTTATGATGATGTCACTCATGAAAATACGAAACAAACAACAAAATAGTTGTATACTTTATTAATAACTTTATTAGTATTTGATTGTCAAATAATTATTTAATTTTTAATGCTGTTAACTTAGTGAAGGTTTTGAGGCAACCGTTATTTGAATTCATGCAGAAAAATGTACCTTTACAATTTTGGAACATTAGTTCACGGTAGAAAAACGCCTCTGGAACGTATTAAATTTTTCTGTTGTTTTGAAATGTTTTGCTTGTTCTTGCTTTTTTCATTCATTTGATATGATTATGCAAGGACAGCTTTGAATGAGACAATAAAAAGACCACTTTCACTTCCAACAAAGGAATTATAAATTTGTCCTTTATTTATAAAAAAAGAATTGTATATTCCCTGGTTTCTTCTTTTTATTAACATTGCTTTATCATTCGGATTTGGTATTGTAAACAAGATGAAATATTTTTCGACGTCGTAGGAAAAAAATGGCGTATTGGCAAATAATTTTGGCATAATAGCAATTATTATCATTGTTGAAATTATATATTTTTGTGAGTTATCAAAATAAAATTCCGTAAAAATCTTGTACCCTTTGTGGCAAATGCATCGCCAAGTTTCCAAGTCAACAAGTAAACGCAATAATGAATGCAGCTTTTAATTTTGCGCTAAACCGATATTACGCTAAACTACAAACTGAAGTTCGGTGTTGTTGTAAAACGCTAGTTCGCCAAAATTCATAACCGAAAATTGCTAAGACGCCAACGAAACAGCTATTACGTCAGATTTTATTATTTAAGCTGCTTTTACGCCAAATTTTATCCCTTTAACGCCAAATTTTATCCCTTTAACGCCAAATATTATCACTTTAACGCCAAATATTATCACTATCTTGCCAAACTTTTATTTTTGAAACGCTTTTATGTCAAAATTTATCCCTATATCGTTAATTTTTCTATCAAGGTAAATTTTATTTTTTAAATTGGTTTTAAGCCAAAAGTATTGCTTTATCATTAAATTTAATTGATAACAGAAAATTTAGGCCTGAAATGCTTTTTCGCTAAATATTATTGCTTTAAAGCCAAATTTTAGCACTATTATGTCTAAATTGCCTCTACGTTAAATTATATCGCTTTATCGCCAAAATTGTACCACTATTATATCAGAATTTTAATGATTTGCTTTTTCGCCAAATATTATCGCTTAAATGCCAAATTGTTATGTAAAATATATAGATAAAATGGAAAAATTTATTATTTTAGCAACGATAATAATAACTATTACAATAAAATCATGCCAAAGTTATTGGTTAATATGTAAATTTTTTTTTCTATTATGTAAAAAAGATTATTTCATGTTGTTTATGATGCCGAATACGAATGATGAAATAATAATAATATTAAAAAAGGAGCGGGAGAATAACTTACATTTTATTCTGATATATCCATTCTTGGAGGTGAAAATGACCTTTTGATTGCCTCACTAAAATCCATCCTTGCATAGACATATTGAATCAAATATATGAAGAAAACAAGATTATTAAAATTATTCTTCTGTGAAATAACTTTCTACAATTTAAAAGTTATATTTTTCCTCGAGAATTCAAATAATTGTTGCCACAAACTTAACTATGCCAATAATATTAAAAAGTAACAACATAAAACCGCATAAAAATTTAATGTGTCAGGGAGGCGTTTTAGTCGTAAAATACAGTTCCATAAGTAAAAAGTAAAATTTTTTTTGAGCGAATTCAAATAATAATTGTACCAAAATTTTAACTATTCTAACAGCATTAAAAATAAAATAATTATTTGATAACCAAACATAAGCTATTAATAAAGTCAAAAATCTTTTTTGTTCTTTGTTTCGTATTTTCATGAATGACAACTTCATAAAAGTTTATATTCTGTATCAGTGGTCGGCATATATTATTAGAACAAACTCATAATGAATAATTTATCGGAATAATTATTTAAAAGTACATATATTTTTGTTATTATTTATTACAAATAAAAAATTTGCAAATAACTATCAAAGTAGCACTAAAATAGTCAAGGAAAAACAGAAATTACGAATTCTTCTAATTACAGTATTGTAACCTTGAATATTCCAGAAAAAGACGAAATATTCCAGGTTGCAAGATTGGCGACTTTCTCAGGGGTACATTATTGTAGATTTCAACCCAATATTCTCCTTAATAATTTGTATTTAAAAGTTGCTTAAAAACATTTAAGGAATAAAATTTTGGCATTAAAGCTACAGTTTTTGGCGTAAAGGCAAATCATTACAATTCTGCCGTAATAGTGGTAAAATTTCGTGGATAAAGCAATAATATTTGGCAAAAAAGAATTTTTCAAATAAAATTTCTCTTAGTAATAAAATTTCTCTTAGTAATAAAATTTGGCTATAAAGCAATACTTTTGGCGTAAAAGTAATTAAAAAAATAAAATTTAGGAAAAAAATTTGGCGTTAAAGCTATAAACTCTGGAAAAAAAGCATTCCAAGAATAATACTTTGGCATAATAATGGTAATATTTAGTGTTAAAGAGATGAAATTTGACGTTTTAGCTGTTTGGCTACTAATGTTGCGTAATAGCAATTTTTGATGATGTATTTAAGCGAAATGGCGTTTTACAACGTCAACGACTTTCAGCAGCGATTTTCTTTGTTTACTTAATGACATGGCATCCTAGAGATGAAATGTCATCATGAATGACTAATGAAAGATATAGATTTTGGAGTAATATCGTTTTATCTTGAAAAATAATTGCGGCATTCAATGTTCTATAATTAAAGTGGCCCTATTCAAATCTCTCTAGAATCTGTTCTGCCTAACGGATTTGAATGAAATTCGCTATATCCAGTATATGGACCATGGAGAAAAGATTTCTGCAAAAATAAAAAAAAAAAACAAAAAAAAAATAGTTCAAATTTTGACCACCAGGGAGCAATTTTCAAATTCAGTGTGTCTCTGTCATTGTTAATCATGTCCTAACAGAATATCGAGCTTTATTGGTAAAACTGTTTTATCAGAAAGGTAGTAATAGTTTGGTGAATATCTTTCTTTTAAAGGGATTTTGAAAAGGGCCCATGGCGAAGATTGGTTTGAAGAAGATGGTTATGAAATTTTAAAAGACTGGAGACTTGGGTGTGCTGCCAGGAAGAAACGAATTGCAAATGAAACTATCGAAGAATTCGCTACTGCTGTGGTTGAAAAAGCCTCCACTTCCAAAAGACTTCAACAAGTGCCCGATCTGTTTCACATGAGCTGGCGTTGTTGGGTCGACAATGCGAAAAATTCTGTGGTCCATTTTAAAATGGTATCCGTATGAGATCCACGTGGTGCTAATGCTGAAACCTCAAGACCACCAAACACGCAATGAATTTGCCTACGAGTTTCGGCGAGAATGGAAGTTGATGCCGCATGGTCTTGTCAAATTCTATGGTCAGATGAGGCTCCCTTTTCTTTAGATGGAGCTATGAATAACCAAAATTGTCACATATGGAGTGCTCCACCTCGTAATGTCTTGAATCAACAACAATTGCATTCTGATTGTGTGACTGTATGGTGTAGATTTACTGCAAATTTTATCCTCGGACGTTTTTCTTTGGAACTTCTACTCTTCGAGGTCCTAATACGTGCTCTGTCACGAGTGCGCGGTATACTGAACTCCTTCGACAACAGGCCATTTCTGCTTTATAGGAACGGCAGACCGCTGTCTTCATACAAGATGGGAATCTCCTCACATTGGGCGCCAAATTAAAGAACTGGGAACCACCCATGGGAATGCACACAGTGTCATTGCATTTTGATAGAAGGGTCTTGAATAAAACGTTGATCGTCAACCACAACATCATAGATAATTACCGCGGAACTTTACAAGGAACAGGTGAAATTGCTAACAGCATTAGTATATTGATACAAAGCTTTATAATACTGCGAATATTAGTATTAATCTTTTATTTTGATATTCTTTTTTACCTCATTTTCATCTTTTATAAAATCCTTTATTTGCATGCTAACAACGCTTCATCTTATTCCAGATTCTTCTGTAAATGATCCTACGATTTTTAATTTTACTATCATATTCAACAATCTATTAGTGCTGACTCAAAAACTATCCACTAGCACTACGATGGCTTTTTGTACCTATAAAAAATGTGAATTGAGCATGAAAATAATTAGTCTTATATATACTTCGTGATTTATAATATTTTTAATGCATACTATTTTTTGGTATTTTAGTCATCTTATGTTCCATGTTTATAAAATTATATAATCATAGCATTACAGTTATATAATCATGAAAATAATATAATATATATATATATATATATTTACATAAATAGCTTTAAAAATCAATTTATCCATTTACAATCAAATTATCTTGATAATAACTTATTAAACATTTATTTAATATTATGTTACTAATAATAATTTACACTTACACAATGTATAGCACTTAATGTTATATTGTGATTTTTATAACTGACAAATTAATGCATCTTAGGTCGTATTAAGCAGTACAACATTGATTGAAAAAAGCACAGAATATAAATTCATGTATCCATGGCTGGGTACTGGACTTTTCACAAGGTTGGTAAATTCTCCTCAATATATTTAATAATGGATAAGATTAGATAAGAATAAAGTATCCGATTGTAAGACGTGAAATATATCTATATACATAACACTTACATGCATATATACATATATACATTTATTTACACTTAACGCATATTACCTGCTGCAAAATAAAAACCGCATAATTATTACTCAGTGTCTCATAATGCAGTATTAATGATAACATTTTTTAAAAATTTAATTTTTAAATTTAAAATTTCTGCTTTAATATTCAAAATATATATGAGAGTTAAACATGTTATTTGTCATATTTAGCACACAAATAAAACATTTCAGCCCGGCAGCAAAATGGCGACATAGTCGAAAACTACTGACACCAGCGTTTCACTTTACGATATTGGAAGACTTCATTCCCGTTTTCCAAGAACAATCCAGCGTTCTTGTGTCCAAATTGCAAGATCTCACCAAAGAACCTTGGGTTGACATTGTGCCTTTATTAACGTCTTGCACTTTAGATATCATTTGTCGTAAGTATATAAAAATGTATATATAAATTTATATTAAATAAGTACTATACAGTTCTCTCTTCATTCAAAAAATTGTGACGGAAAGACATGATATTGGGAAAATAAGAGATGTCGAGAATGATATATTTTCTCTTTCTGAAAATGTACTTAATAAATTTCGCATCATCATTCCATCTGTTTAATTTACTCTCAGATTTTTTAAACACTTAAAAATAACACATATCCTACTAAATGAACTTTTTCAAGTACATTATAGCGTTACCTGCACTTTTTTAAGTAGGTAAGAGTTGATATTAGTAGTGCCACTTTGGGCCAATCTAATCCAAACAATGCAGTTACATAATTTTAATCAAATCAATGACAGAATTTTATTTAACATTATCATAAAATTTTGGATTAAAAAATTATTTTCAGGATATCGATATATTTTATTTGTTATTGGGATATTAATGAATTGAATGTTTGAAATCATTTCGCTGTTTATTGTAAAACATCAAAGCATTATTTCATAGTGACTGTTATTAGCACATTTTTTATATATCTAGCTACTGGTTTAATTATTCAGTCTTGTTAAACTGCTGACGACGTAAAATGAATGATGTGTACTCAAACAAAACTTTATTTTTCTTGTATAATATTGTATAGAATAATTGTAAATATTGTATAAAATTTTTCTTACCTTTCTAGTCCAACGAATCGTAGAAGAAGTATCAGAAAGAAGGTTATGTAGTCAATCAATTCAAATATATCTGCAATACTTTTCCTAAATTTCTTATTGGACAAATTACAAATGACGATACGATACATTAAAATAATATTAAAATTGCAGAAACTAAAACCCGTGTCTAAAACAGATGATTACCAACAATGAAGTAAATGGGAAAAGTTCTTACTCGAAGTATGATCATAGTTCAAGTGGTAAGAGTTCAAAATGTAACAAAATGGTAAATGTTTCAAAAGTGTTCTAGATGCATAGCATTTTGGACATAAATAATTCGTATCAGAAAATATTAAAAAGTTTGTAAAATGTTACTTTTAAAATAATTCTGTATTAGATTCTGATTGAAATTTAACAAATCTTATTTTTTGTAATTTTTTTTATTATATAAGTTAATGTTTCGAAGCATTTCTCTTATGACTTTGAATGCATTTTCTGGTATTTCTTTATTTATTTACGTATTGATTCATATTCTTCCTTAGAAACTGCTATGGGTGTTTCTATTAATGCTCAAAAAGGAGAAAACAATGAATATGTAAAAGCTGTCCACAAGTATGTATTTCAATTTCTGCATGTTTAATTAATATTATTCCTAGTATACAGAATATTCATAGTAAACTGAAGTCAAGTATATGAAACAAACCACATTCGAATAGATTTTTCTAATCATTCATAAAAAAAACTAGCGACTCAACGAACGATGTATAGGTTTTATATTAAAATTTGACATGAACTCGTAATTCTGCTTGTCATGAAATAAAAAAATTGCTCAAAATGTTTTCGATAAGAATCATTGTATTACCATCCTGCACAGGAGAAAAGGTAAATAAAGAAGTTCGTGATTGCGGTTAACTAATCTCCGAGTCTCGAGATAATAGTCTCGAGGCCAACTCCATTTCTCCTGAACGCCACAGGGCAGTGCTCTTGCAATGATTAAGAGAAAATACGATTACACTATTACATATTTTCAACAGAATATGGAAGCAACGTAGGTAGGTAAAAATCGATTTTTCAATAAATATTACGCTTTTAACAGTTAAATCGATGGTAAAAAAATTGCTCTGAAGTATGCTTATTAGCATATAACTTTCCAATTATTGTATGTTAATGCTTGACCACAGCAAATTAACTGGCGTGTCATTCGTGGAGGATTCATTTGCTTCTGATGTCTTCTATCTACAGAGTTTCGGTGAGGAACAACACAGCTACTTTAAGTTTTTTATGAAGATATGTTCTACTAACAGTTTTTCATTAATGAGGTATATATGTGGCCATCCCTGAAATCTTCAAGGATGGCAATTAAATTGCTTTCCTCATTAAGGTTTGTTTCTTGAATATGAAACGTGAGGCCTCTGATAGAAGGAAAGACAATTTAATTTATTAAAATAAAGCAAAAAATTTACTTTTTATTATAATGGCATAGCTATATAATATAAGATATATTTAAATTTTGTTCTCTATTGCTATTTAAATGCAGAATATTAATATCAATCATTTTCTATTTCACTTTCCTTTAGAATTGCAGACGCTACGATGTACAGAATGTTGCGGCCTTGGCTTTGGATTGATTTCTTATTTTATTTGACCAAAGCTGGCAAGCATTTTAAAACTAATATCCAATTTGTCCATGGATTCACTCAAAAGGTATCTGTTACGTAATTTTGCTCCTAAATTAAATTTTAATTAGATACAAACTTGTTATTTACGTATATGCTAGAAAACAAAATGCAACATCATAAAGAATGAAAAATATCATCTTCACACTTATTACACAAATTCAGTTTTTATTACACAAAACAAAAAGCACAAATATAGATTATTGTATTTTCGAATTAAGGAAGCCCAAAAAATGAGTATTATGTCTCTTACTCTTCTATTCTTATTCTTCTACTCTTCTTCTTTTACTACTCTCTTATTCTCTCTCCATCTTGTTACTCTTCTCTAATTTGCTGTTCATCTCCGTATTGAATGAAAAATATTTTAGGAATTTTTTTATATGGTCCGTCCAGGCTACTTTATCTTCTATAATTCACGAAGAAAGAATCGGGTGCTTATTGATTGGTTATTATCTGGCCGGTTGTCATCAATTATGCGTGTTTATGTGAGATAAATCTGGTTCCTTTGAGAAGATCTTGGTATTTAAATAATTCATTGCTATGTTCATTTAACCATTACCAAACTTTGTGAAAAGCCATCAATTAGAGTGTGCTACTTGTAAAAACGCTCAATCTAGTTTTAAACACTACTTCTGCGTGTATTTAAGTTTAATATGGAGGAATTCAAGTATGTTTAACTACTTTGATGTGAAATTCGGTGCTTAAAAAATGAATACATTTCTTTCTGTATAGTATACTGTTTTGCCTCACTATTTTTGTTTACACTTACATATCATTTTGCTTTTCTCAATATTAGTCAGAATTAATTTTCTGCATGTTACATTGATGCCTTAAATTTCGTCTTTCTGATGCTGGACAAAGAAAAAAAAAAAAAAACTTTTGTAAATCCAAATTCAGGAATTTAATAAATTTACAGGTAATAATATTAGTTACAAAATAGATTTATAAAAGCAACAAAGCAAAATGGGCTCTGCTGCCCCATTCCCCGTAATGAAGTGCTGGAGGGCCAGATGAAGAAAAATAGCTTGACGCGGTCTCCGAGAGTCAGAGCCCAAGACAAGAGACTTCATGTCCGACTCAAGAGCCCCATGAGCTGTTGGCCCTGTGCAGCCACGAAACTTTGAACAGTGGTGATAGACTTCATTCTTCATGGTCCGACTATCGAGTACAACGAGTTAGCAGTAGTTCCTTCGGCTAACGCGTATTTAGAAAAGGGTAAATGCTCACCCATGAGACATGATATGGACGTGTTTCCCCAGATTTCTTAACCGACACAAGAGCTCCATGAGCGGTTGGCCCCTGCTGCAACATATTTGCACAGTGATGCGTATTGAACTTTATTAACACTGAAACTTTAGTTGTGAGAAAAAAAAGGGTACCCCTCCTTCCCATCAGTTGTGGCAAGCAATAAACTGTAATGATTATCACCATATTATTTTATTATTAAGTATTAGTTTGGGATTGCGGCAACATGTATAAATTATATTTTTATTAATGCTTTATCAGAATTTTACCCTTTCTTAGATTTAATAATATCTAATATCTGTATGATTTATTTCGAACTTAATTTTGTAAATATCAATAAATACTCCTTTGTCAATATTTAAAATTGTGAAATTTGTTTGTGAATTATTTCATGTGAGTGTGTTTCTTTTTCTAATTATATAAGTCTCTGAAGGTGTGCGAACTTGTAGGATTAATTTGTCGTATGGGTTATTGCGGAATTCATAATGGTTAATGTGTGTATTGGACAGAACGGTATAGCTAATAGTTTCAAGAATAGGGTTATTGTTTAATTTAGGTTTAAAAAATATTTACAAAAATGTATTGCTCATATTGACACAACAGTAATCACATTGTGTAACTAGTAAGTAAAAGCTAATAAAGATCATCCCATACTTGCTTTCTTATAGGTCTCGTGAATAGTAGATCATTAATTGTACATTCATTGTGTTGCTGATCAAATATTTATTAATTTATAAAATAACCCAAGGTAATCACAGAACGAAAATGAACGTTTAGTGAATCGTAGATCATTTATTTTATTTTAATTATGTCACTGATAAAATATTTATTAATTTATAATCTATCCCAAGGTAGTCAACGAAAGAAAGATGGACATGACGCGACGTAATCAATCAGATCAACTGCAACAAAAATCAAATTCTGATTTACCAAAAAAGAAACGCAAGGCTTTCCTAGAATTGCTTTTGGAGCAACATTTGGCAGATTCATCTTTTACAGAAGAGAATGTAAAGGAAGAAGTCGAAACATTCATGTTCGCAGTAAGGTTTAATTCTTTCATTAATTAGAATGAAATATAATCACATTCCGATATTAAATTTATTATTTTCTTCTCTTTTAGGGTCACGATACCACAGCCATGGCTCTCAGTTGGACCTTGTATTGCTTAGGAGTGTATCCAGAAGTTCAGAAAGCAGCCTTCGAAGAAATAAATGATATATTTTCAGATGACCCGAACAGAAATGTAACTCGCGAAGATCTAACCAGAATGAAATATATGGAATGCGTCATTAAGGTAATAAAAATATTTATTATAATGACATATATAATTTCCGATACCAGCAGAATAATTGGGTTAATAAATTTATATTTGTTTTCAAATTAATCTAAATTGTAAATACCCACAAGAGTGTACTTCAAAAAATATAAGCATATAATTTATGGAGGATTGTTATAGAGGATTTATATACTTTTATATAGACTAATATCTCAAATACGATATACAATTTGTAAAATTTAAGGGTTTGAAAGTAACACGTCATCAATATGAACAAATACATATTAATGACATGTGTATTTATTAGTATTTTTTTCAAATTTGGTGCAATTTTAATAAATTGCACCAAATTTGAAAAAAAAACTTTTTTACCTTTTTTCTTATGAATCCTGAGAAATAAATTGATAGTTCAGTAGGAAATAAGTTGAGAACTGGAGAAATGGCACCATATGTGTTTCAATGTTTGACATCTATAAAAAGTTTTTATTATTCATTTGTTGAAATAAAAAGAAACGTAAAATGTGACTTGAAAAAAGTATTATTTCAATATATGCTACGTTTTTTTTATTTTTGCTAAGTCAATAAAGAAATGCAAATAATTTTTTCGAATTAATTATTCAGTAAATTAAATAGACCACCAGTGAAATATTATTAAATTAATAATGTGGGGAATGTTTGCACTACGAGTAAAATTTTGAAATTCATGTAAATTGTTTTGTATAAGTGACATATCAGTAAAATTTCAGCACAGGATCCACGGCAAAAAAAAAATTGTTTCATATATTCAAAAAATCATTGTTAATAAATACAATCCAGTGACTGTTTCGTAGGAACGTAATACTATGCGAAAGTCAATAAAGTATATATTTCAATTAAATTTTAATGTTTTTCAATATGCTTATATTCATAAGCAATCATAGCAATATACAGATATTATTATTACAATCTTCTGTACAGATATTATATACTTAATAAGTCTTGTATTGAAATTAAATTTTTTTATTAACAGGAATCAATACGTTTATATCCTGTGGTTCCTTGTTTTACAAGGGAATGCACAGAGCAGTTTGAAGTCTGTAAGTTTCTTGACTTTTGTTTCTAACATTTGGACTCTTGAGTCTAAAATTTTAAAATGTAGAAGTTTTTATGGAATTTTGAGAAAGTGAAATTGCATAAAATATATTGTATTCAAAAAATTGTATTTAAAAACAACAGTGCTGTTCAAATCCGTATTAACATAACGTATTTAGCGTAAGCAATGCATCATCTGTTACATATGTTTATTACAATAGCGAATGAATCAGTTCAGAGAACATAGCAATTGGAAAGACTTAAAGCAGTTTTAAGCGCTTTTACTCTGCAACACTTCAACATACACATTTGGTTTTTCGAATTGAGAATTGCGTTCGATCAATTGACCAGCGACGTTTTTACAATGTTCTCCACAAAGCAAAAATATTAATTACATACAACAATCGAACAATTCTACATTAAAATCAAACTAAACCTACACATACTATCCAAAATAATATGACCTTCTGAAATCTCTGCAATCTGTTACACATCGTTAATTTCGGAAACAATTTGTTGTCTTTGATGCTAATATACAGGGAACATCAAAAATATCTGAAAAAATTTAAAGGCATGTACAGGGGACTCCAATATGCATATTGTATCATGGAATGCGTGGGCGGAAGTGGCACCAAAAAAGATAGCAAGAAAGGAACATATGAAAAATATGTGAATGACAAAGATAGGAAGATTAAAAAGAAACAGACATTTAAAGATTAAGCGTGTCACAAAAGGTACTCGATAGAGTGATTACAAATAATAATACAAATCCTACGTCTCCGGGTCTTGGATTAACATACATTATTAAAAATGTCTGCATATCATTCCAAATTCTAGCAGCTACTTACTGTCTGTTAACTTGAAGAAATCCATGCATTTCACGCATGCATTTTTTCTCGGAAATCAGTGTGTCTGCTTCTCTGAGCTTCTATTCCCATTGCATGTACAGTCACAAACGGTCACGTCGTATTCATCAAACCGCGATTTAATTTGGGTTTCGATGACAGTCGTGTATGTATTATGAAGCCAAGTAAGCAGTAGGACATCAATTATGCTTAATATGAGAATAATATATCGTGTCTAAATTTAGTGTGACGGTTTGACTTGCCATTGCATAGTATACTTAATCTGAAGTTCTCCTAACTGCACCTAGTGATAACCTTCAGTTACATTTGTTCCTTCATTCCAATGAAGCATTTATCATCAGAATAACTATCGGCCACACATGTGTCCTGAGGAATACAAACATTTTTGTGCCAACCCTATCTAAAAATTTATTAACAACTGCAATTTTTAGAATGCCATACATAAGAGTTTATTCAAGTGAGAGACAAATTACAGCAATTGTGGATTACTCTGCCGCATAATACCATATATGCCTTATTCACATATCATTTGCATGAGGTCTTAGAGCTAGCCCAATGTAATATATATACTATGTATTAGTGCTATATTGTATAATATCTTGTATACCATTGTATAATTCCATACGTACCATAATAGCCCTTTATAATACACTGTATTAGGTAAATTTATCTGAAGTGAATAAGTAATTTGGTTTAATTTTATAAATATTACTCGAATGAGCGTTACAATTACACGTAAAATTTCAGTTGGTTCTGTCAGTTTCATCTTGCAACACTAATTTCTATAGCAGAGGATGTATTATTAGAAAATCCCAGTTATCGTGACATAAAATTTACACATTTTTTAAGCTTTATATTATATAAATTTGTGAAATATTTTGCATCACACAGTTATTTTTTAATTCTTTCATTAAATGATTTTGAATATTTCAGTGGGTCACAAGGTTTATCCTGGTAGTATGTGTATAATTTTTCCACTGATGCTGCATCGTGATCCAGAAGTTTTCCCAGAGCCAGAGAAATTCAAACCGGAGCGATTTTTCCTGGAAAACAGCAAAGGAAGACATCCTTATGCCTACATACCTTTCTCGGCTGGTCCAAGAAATTGTATAGGTAATAGGAAATAAATTAATAATTGATTGAACATATATTTTCAGAACATTTGAATTCATAAATAGTTTAAATACACCAAATTGATTATGTCTTGTATTTAAATTTTTTCATTGCACAAACCGGTCACGAAATTTTAAAAATAACGAAAATTGCACCCCTAAATAAAAACACCAGAAATCCCTGATATGAGAAATGATGAAAAAGACGAATGAACGGTACTGAAGAGCAATACAACGATCACTGTTATTTAAACGTTTCAGTATTCTCTGATCATTCACGCATCGTGTTTTTATAAATAATAATTGTAAATAAACTATCCTATTAAATAACGAAATTTAAAGCTGAAGGTAAATGTGTTATAATAATCGCAGCATGACTAGAAAAATTTCTAGAATTTATAGAAAAATTAATTTAAAAAAAAAAAAGGAAAAAAAAAAAAAAAAAAATTCTTTTGAAGTGAGGTATGTTTCATATTTTCTACCTTGCTTATATGCTATAAATTATGATTTGATATTCAAAATAAAATATTGTCGTTCGTAAAATTGAATCATAACCTGCCTGCATAAAATTAATCATAATTAATTTTTTGCAGGCAGGTTACTTTTTTGTATCATAAAATTGAATCATTAACCTGCTTCATCTTCTTCATTGGTGGGTCAAGGCTGCCTGTCTATTGGCAGAGTTCGAAACATGAGATGTATTCTTTAAGGGGTAGGATTACGAACCTACTTCCCACGCTCTACAATCATATTAGATCGGGACCTATGGTATAAAATGGATCTTTGCAAACATTCATTGCATTTCCATGGATGTTTGTAGTGGAGAGAAATCTGTCCGTACATTTTTTCTAATGGATAGGAATGTTTGTAGAGGTCAGGAACCCTAATCCTATGGCACTAAGCACCAGAGTGCCAGTCATTCAGCCAGCAGGCCCCATTAACGTGCTACCTAGACTAAATAAGGAATTATGCACCAAAACAGTTAGAAACCTCAATACGCCATGGCACAGTTGACGGAAACACATTAGTGACTTATGCATATTTTTATATATGAATTATCATTAAGTTAAGAAGTAAACATTTTCATGGAATACTACAGACTTCTTAATATGACAAAATTAAAAAAAAGCAGAATTTTACGAAGGCAAGCAAAGATTGCGTGGATTGATTATTAAATTAAATATAATTACATAAAATATTACTAATAATATATTATAAATTACTATATATACTTGTTACATAACTTCGGCCTACCATAATTAAAATTATTTCTCCCTATCATCCCTACAACAACATCCTTTTCCCCTGTTTCTGAATATTTCAATCGTAAGCTAAGCACTTGACAACGATTAATTTATAATTTAATGTATTAATTTATAATTTTAATTGCATTTTTAGGTCAGAAGTACGCAATGATGGAAATGAAGGTAGTTATAGCTAACATTCTGAGACGTTTTCGCATCACTTCGTTAGATCCCAGAGACAAAGTCAACGTGTACCCTAATTTGGTACTCAGAAATGTTTCGCCTTTACGACTGCGGTTTGA
>BPLQ01006741.1:0-51461 GCA_021605075.1 Caerostris darwini
GGCTACAGTGGGGTTATTCTAATCAGGACGCACACAAGGACAATATAAATACAAAAAGTAATAATAACATAACTGTTTCTAAATATATTGTCATAAGTATAAAATGAAAATTATCCAATTAAAAAAATTTTAGGTTATCTTTTTCAAACAAGTTTTGTGAATCAAAAGAATATAAATGCCTTACATATATGGTTATATTTCTTTCAAAATATCAAGTAGGCGTTCAATTAATAAATTGCTTCCTAATTATTTAATTGCAAAACAAATTCTTCTGGTTTTATGAAATGAAAATCAATCCTAAAATTTTCCTTACAGTATACATTTGTAAAGAGCAATCTTTTGTTCTCCTAAATAATTCAATTTTTTTCTTTTGTTCATCGAGTAATTCAATCTTAACTCAATATTTTTATCAATACATTCTTTAATTTAATAAAAATGGATTTAATATACCCTAATAAATTGAAAACAATTTCTGTAAAAAGTACAATAGGAAAAAAAAGTATATTTTATTTGGAGTTTACGTATTTCCCTTCAGAAGATTAAATAATCAATAGTAATGTAATAAGTACCTATTAAGCACTGAAAAATTATAGCACCTCTTTTTAGCTTTTGAAGTTCTTTTTTTATTTCCAATGGCAGATTATGAACAGTTACAGCAAAAAAAAAAAAAAAAAAAAAAGAACAACCAAAACCAGATAATACAACAAAACATGCTGAAACAAAGTTCATTAATCTAACAACAATGCCAAGATGCACCTACATTTTGCAATGAACTCGTCTGGATGACGTGGAAGGCACGTGATCAGGTGGAAGTGGTATTTAACTGGTATTAAGTGGTGGTATTAATCCATGCCAAGGCGGGTTGAAGCTGTGTCGCGCGCCAAAGGTGGGCCAACTCGTTATTGACAGGTGATCATAATGTTTTGGCTCTTGAGTGTATATTTAATTAATACTTTTTTGTTTCCCTAGTAAAACAATAAACAATAACAACTGCATTACTTTCAAGGAATAAATTTATTAATTTTTTAATACAACTATTTATCATATATGCTTCTATAACGTTCAGGTTGACTTTGATTTTGTATATACTGTGTAATCCATGGTAGGAAAGATGAGACTCTTGTGTAAACTCCTGGGAAACCTGGCTCGCCGCATTTGTGGCCAAATGAAACAATGCCAACAAGAGCCCATTGACCATCATTAAATTGGTAAAGTAAAGGTCCTCCGGAATCGCCCTGAAATTTAGAATGTTTTTCTTCTGCAAAAATTGTAAATTTTATTAACTGAATAACTTGTAAAAATCAATTATTGTTTGGAATTACTTAATTGGAAAATAGTATTTCCTGGAAAGGAATTTCGAATGTCCTTATTCCTGACGCTGAACCAGGAAGTCTGGTCTTAGACTTGGTAATCTTAGATTAGGTTAAAAATATTTTAGTTTATAAATTTTTGAAATCAATAAATAGATCAAGCATTTTTATCACTTAACTATTCCAGAAAATAAAAATAGAAAAGGTAATTTATTTAAATGAAATATTTATATATTTATAAGATATGAATTTTTAGAAATAATTTTAAATATTACATAAAGATTGGGACCTGATGGCCGTATGACTGGCGCCCGGTACCGCAGGTTTCGGGTTCGAGTTTTGGCGGTGGCATGGGTGTTTGTAGTGGTTAGGAATCCGCTATATACCGTAGATACAGGTCTAGCAAAACTGTAGAGCTTTGGACTAGGGCCGAAGACCCTACCCCTTTAAAAGAAAACAATATCTCATGTTTCGTAATCTGCCAGTAGGCTGAAGGCCTTAGCCCACCATGGGGCTGTCGCGCCATTGGAGAAGAAACGTAAAAATTTGAACGTTTTAAGGAAAGTTTACATTTTCATTCATTACAGATCGGAGTTTGAATGAGTTATAGTATTAGTCATGCTAAATGCTTTGCCAGAACAGACTATGGATTCATAGGCTTTCGTTGCTTAAAAATTCTTTTTCTTTAACTTAAATTAAAAATAGAAAAGTCAAGTAATGTGCTATTCGGCAAAATATTTGGCCGTTGTCAATTTATTTACTAAGGCTTTTTTTCCATGAGATTTGATAGCTATTAAGATTCATACTATTGAATTTTTTTCATTTTGCAAAGGTGATTCCAGTGAAGAAGAAACAACAGCATAAAAAACAATATTTACAATTATTTTATGCATAATAAACAACATAAAAAATTATTTGGAATTTAAATTAATTTTATGTCATGTCATTCTGTATTAATGTTATACGCTTTTTACAAGAATCCATATCATTAAAAATACAAAGAAAGGGAAAAAATTCTTTAAAATTGACTAAGCAGATCAATGTTTCCGTTTTACGAAAATGTTCAATCTTGAATTGTTCTCCGTACTTCTGATAAAGTGATTAATTATTCTACACTGGTGTGCAAAACTTAAGCAACAGGTGAGTTTTTTGCCATAACTCCACGAGAAATCATCTGAGAGACATGACATTCAGAAATGACGGAGAGTATTATGTACGTAAAGGATGACGAAAGCATCGGCGCTGAAAAAGGAATACAATGCATACGGTATGGAATCAAACAAAAACAAGCTTTATTGAACGCATAGTATCGTGATTTATGATTGTCTATCCAAGAGGAAGAACAACAAGCAGATGTTCCTTAATATGGGATATGCCCTCCCCTCACTGCAATGGTTGCTTCGCACCGTCTCCGCATACTCAGAACCAGCTGGGCAACATTTCTTGCGGTAGGAGTGCCCATTCCTCAATCAGCATCTATTTAAGTTGTTGGGTGTTCTCCGGAGGATGTAAGCGTGCTGCAATGCGTTTCCCCAAAGCATCCCACACATGTTCGATGGGATTTAAATTTGGGGAGTACGCTGGCCAATCCATTCGAGTGATATCTTCACTTTCCAGTAGCTCCTCAACAGCAACAGTCCGATGTGGCCGTGCATTGTCATCCATAAAAAAGGAAGTCTGGGCCAATGGCACCTCGGTACAGACGCACATGGGGAAGGAGTACCTCCTCACAATAGCGATCCCCGGTTACAGACCCTCTGACGAAAACGTGGAGCTCAGTTCGCCCGTTCAGCGAAATGCCTCCCCAGACAAGAACTCCAGAACCATCATAACGGTGTCTTTCCTTCAGGTTACTGGGATAAAACCGGGTTCCGACCTCTCTCCAAATCAAAACGCGACGAGAATCGCTTCTGGTACAGAACCGACTCTCATCAGTAAAGAGAACACGACTCCATTGATCAGTTCTCCAGTTTTTGTGCTCTCTGCACCACTGTAAACGGTGAAGTCGGTGGCCAACTTTCAACGGCAGGCAGCGTTCAAGACGGCGGGCGAAGAGGCCACCTTTGTGAAGACGTTTGGCCACAGTAAACCGCGAAACTTGTCGCCCCGTTGCTGTACAGAGTTGCTGAACAATGACGCTTGCTGACTGCTGTCAGCCTCTTTTCGCCTGCAGGACGATATATCGGTCATCCCCAGCAGTTGTCTTCCTCGGGCGGCCACCACCAACCTTTCTAACCGTTGTACCTGTGGTTTGGAATGCTTTCCAAGCGCGCGAAACGACACTTTTGTTGATTCCGAACTCTGCAGCTACACTGGTGACAGTACGCCTCTTATACAGCTTTCCGATCATTCTTCCACGTGTGAAGTCGTCCAGGTGACTTCTTCTAGCCATATTTCACGAACTGACTCACTGGCACTTGCAGCGAATATGTTGAATTGCGTCTCCGTCCTTCCTTTTATTTTACTGTTTATTCATTCTGTTTTTCTACGGTTTAAAATGGATTCCGAACCCCTACAAACATCCATGGCGCCGGCGGGACTCAAACCCGAATCCTGTAGCACTTTGCGCCAGAGCGCTAGCCACTCGGCCACTCAGGCCCCACAGATAAATTTTACCTATAGGTATTTTATGATCTATACCTGACAAGCATCTAATCCTCCTTCTTCTAGTCCCGCGCAAATCAAGTCATCTGTGATGCCATTTGGAAAAGCGGCATTTGATATCTTCAGGTACATTTCATTGCAGTCTCGATTTCCAACAACAGGTATTCCTGATGCTATCTGCAGTTTATTAGCAGAGCGGCCACCTGAAAAAAATTTAAGGGTTTCTCATTAACAAGTAACATATTTTTTTTTTTTTTTTTAATCAATTCCTACTTTCTTTTGACTGTATTGCAGAAAGTCCTTTAGAAATAATTTTCCTTCATATTTTTAAGTTTATCTGGCGCCATCTATTGGTAGATATATGTAACTTAAATCTAAAAAAAAACTAAAATTAATTAATTAAATTTAACTAATGAATTAATATTTGAAAAAATTGTATTAGCATCAAGTGTCATCCATTACAAGTTAAAAAAATGCATTTGAACTTGAGTGGATGAATAAAAAGCATTTTATGAACGATTGAAAATTTGAATAAGATATATATAGGGAGAGTGTGAACTAATAGAAGGAATTGAATAAACCATTGAACACATATAATTTTAAAAGTGCAATTACAAAAAAATTTTATATATTTTATTTGATGAGTTTTGTTACCATTTACGCGGTTTTCTGAAAAAAGTTTTTTTTCTTAAAATATGATTTTTATTTATAATTTAATACGATCAAATTAAATAATCTCAAGAAATCAGCATTCTGTATACAAAACAGATATTGACATCAGATAAAATTTTGAAATTCTATGAAAAGATAAAATATTTTATATATTTCAGCTGGAAGGGACAATATATTTTATCATAAATAACAGAAATTTTTATATTGGCGTATAATAAAAAATATATTTGAAATAGGATTAAGGACGTGAAATAGAAGAATATCATAATTAATTCTTTGATTCTTTTATCGAAATGATTTATGTGGATAATTATTAACACGAGAGTGCCCAATTGAACCATCAATTACGCCGAAAAAATTCTACGATTTAAAAATTTCTGCTTTTCAAATGGTAGTTAATGAACTTAAAATAAAAGAAGTGCTGCAAAAAATAAAAAAAGTGGGATTTTCTGCAAACCTCTATTTGATTCAAATGGTAGACAACAACGATTTGTACATTGTGATTGGAGATGGAATTTGGCACCTTTCAAATGATCTGGAAACAAAACAACAATCATCTGCTTTGAAGAGCAGAAATTTCCTCACGGTTATAAAATATTGTTCCGGCAATATCATGTAAAGAGCACATAGATGTTCAATAAGAGAATAACCGCAAAACTTTCAAGAGAAATAATAACATTAGGCCAGTAAGAAGTTAATAAAAGGATTGGTTACTGTATGATGCTTGTACTGCTTTATAATTAGATCCAAATAAGTCCAATTGCAATTAAAAATGTAATTACTATCCTCAATCTCACTTATTGTTCAAATTTGGAAGTAGGAGTTCTTCTCTTTGTAGTGGTAATTTTCTTTTAGGGTCCAATGCTTTATGACAATCCAAAAGATTTAGAAAATATAACAGCACACTTTAAAAATATTCCAGAAGATGTTCTGCAAGAAAGAGTCAATAAGCTTGATGAAAGCGTTTTTATATTTAAAAACTCAAAATGAATAGGCTTTGAACACTAAGGAGTCAAATTATTATTTAATTATGTTCCAATTCAATCCTAAAATTTTGTGTACATCAATTAAGGAAATGGTACATATAAAAGGAAAAAAAATTCCAATACCTCTGCAGTTAGTGGGGCTTATTTAAAATTGTAACGCCCTAAATTATGTATAGTGTTCCCTGAATAATGCTGAATCTGTTACATATTTACCTATTAGTGATAAATGTATTGAGGTCAAGTGCCGAATTTAGAAAACAATAACATATATAGAAGTGGGTACAATTTCGTTTGAAACTTTTTTTATATGATAATGATTTATTGTAATTTTTCATTGACTTACCATAAGACAATAGACCCCACCCTAATCCAGTCAGGAGGTCTCCTTCTTGTAGAATATCCTCTCCAAATATACAAACGGCATCCTTTCCTACTGGCTGAGCGAGGCGTATGAGGGCAATGTCGTTGTAATGATATCTTGGCGTGTAATCTTCATGGAGTCGAATTTTTGAATTTTGTGTCGCTTACTTGTTGGTGTTAAGTAAATATCACCGATTCCTACGAAGTAATCATGGGGATTTAATCTGGAATAAATTATATTATTAGCTATGATAATGTATTTGTACGACAGTTAATTTAAAATTTTTAAAAGTTATCATTTTAAAAGAATTTTACAAAAAAAAAATATTGGCAGAATAGATTTATGTCATAACGAGCTAATACATCTAATATTTCATCGGCGTAGAAAATGAAATACATTGAATCTTATAATGTATTTAATCCAATTAAAATTTGCTGTAATAGTCTCGCAAAATCAGCAAAGAAAATAAAATTATTAAGACAGTTTATAATCCTGACATTTTTCAAACAAAGCGCCCTTAGAGTGATAACCTTTTTATTGTGATTACGTTTTTACTTATGATCCGAAGACAAAAACTATCGATAGAAGTTTTGCCATGTCTACACTTTTTTTTGCCAACAACAAGTTTTGTCATGACTACTTTAGTTTAAGAACTATCGAATAAAAAATATTATTATCTTCAAGGTAGATGCATAATTCACGAATTGGTTACTGAGAAGAAAATGGTGAACATGAAACACAACGAAATAGTATACTTATTTCTGAAGGGAATTAATAGAGCTATATATATATATATATATATATACGTATATGTTTTATATATATATATATATATATGTATATGTTTATATATATATATATATATATACGTAACGTGTGTGTGTATATATATAAAGAGGAAGAGAGAGAAAGATATTTATCTATGAATATCATTTGAATATCATTAAAGAGATTCAGAAACAGTCAATAACAGACTCAAAAAATATTTTAAAAGACATGTTCTAATATTTAATTAGATGTGCTATAAATGTGGCAATTCGTTGCATAAAAAAACATTTACATTAAATACGACCATTTACAAAAAAAAAAAAAAAAAAAAAAAAAAAAAAAAAAAAAAAAAAAAAAACTGAAAATAAATCCATTTCGTAACAGAATCCTATGAATCTGTTATCTGTTATTATTTCGCTCTTTTTAACTTTTCTCTTTGTCGTAGTTAGGACAGGATTGGAGACACTATTAATTATGAATTAAATATCTTCGAAGACCACTTTAGATAACTGAAGACTTCGAACAGTGCCAATTGTTGCGATGCGTGAAATGAACCTGGTCATATTTAACAACAGGATGACCCTACGAACATTGCTGCGCAAGATATTGGTTGCTGGAAGAAAGGTCTTGGTGAATTGAAGATTCTGAAAAGCGACAGTACGCACAACCAAAACATGATTTTTCAGTAGTATTACAAGACCCAAATTGTAGCCACAATATTATTGTTCTCATTATGCGCAGTTGAAGATTCTTTTTTTCCACCATTTCGCAGTGCTTAGCGGACACAGAGTAACTCTCAAATTGTTGTTTAAGACATATGTCTCTAACCATTTAAAACAGACAAAGCCATCTGAAACAATATCCTACCTAATCATAATGATTTCCAATATAATGATATCCCATAGTGTTCAGTGATAAATCTTTCTTAACTCTTAGAGAAGATAATTATCCTTCAGTATGGTGAGGGGGTCATGCCAAGGCTCCTAATCAGCTCTTGTTTAGTAGAGATACATACCCTCCTGTTGTGATAATAAAAATTGCTATCGCTTATGATATCATATCACTTACAATAATTTTACATAGTACTTTAACGATTTAACGATAGGTGGATTTTCGATATGTCGATCTAAGGTAATAATTAAATTTGGAAATTCAGTATTCATATCTCCCAATTACCTCTGTCATCAATTATCTCCGTCCTCTTTGGCCTGCTTTATTCACAGATGTTTATTTAATTGAACATATACCAGACTATGATAAAACATAAAAATTGGATCACAATAAAATATTGAAGATGCAAATATCAGATGTTTTTGTATTTTACGGCCTTAAAAATGTAATAATTTCAAATATATCCATGTCATCTTTCCATAATCCATGTGTGTCCACCTCTTTCTTTATAATGCTTTGGTGTTTTATAAAAAGCATACTTTGAATTAAATAATTGACCATAAATAAATTGGGTTCTACTTGGTCATAAGCAGTGAAGAACAATGATTTATTTATATTTCTGTACATGGATGAATTACCCGATTATGCAGCTGATTCTGTTGTGTACGTGGTATTGTCTATTTATATGTATTCACTTTAGATACTTCAGAAATTGATCACAGTGAAATACGCATATGGATATCAATCAGAAATGACAACTTTTAGGAAAATATTTAATGAGGGAATAAACAAAATAGTTTTTTAAAAAGAATTTTTATATTTATTTTCGTTTTCATTTATTTATTTATTTTTTTGTTATGGCTGCACACAAAATTGCTATTGTTTGAATTTGAGAGCACTTGTTTCAAGCTGCAGCTAATCTTTGTTATATTTACTCGTAATCCTCATTTATATAAACTGACGTATTTTGTAGAAAATGGAAAATCTATAGATTTGTTAGACAGTAGTTATTATATATTTTTTTTTCTCTTTAATCTTGGAGTGGTGGGAAATTTGTCTTAGTGAGTTAACTTCAAAAATGATGCCTTATTTAACACATTATTATATAATACTGTACTTCCATTATAATTGATATTTTTGTATCTAAACAAGTTGTTTCATCTTTAAAATTACCATTTTATTAAATAGAAAAATTTTCAACTACCCTATTCCATCAAAACAATGAGCGGCTGTAAGAATGTGCCTTTCATCAATAACTGTTCCTCCACAAAGTTGCTTTTCACTATTTCCAACAAATATTGCTGCCTGTAAAAAAAGAGGGCGAAAATTAAGAAGTTATATTATTATTCAATTCCTACTATTAGCTCACAGTCTCCCTATATATATCTTGTTCAAATTTTCAATCGTTAATAAAATACTTTTTTATTCCTCCATTCAAGTTAAAATACATTTTTTGATTTTGTAGTGGATGATACTTGATGTTTATACAGTTTTTCAAATATTAATTCATTAATTAACTTTGATTAATTAATTTTAGTTTTTTTTGTTGGTTTGGGGTCATCTTCAAAGACTCATACTTTAAGAACGTCAAAAAACGGTATGTAAGTTTCATCACCAGTTATGATTATAGAAATAAGGCGGTGTTCACCATTGTTAAGTAACTTTATGTTAAATTATGGGGGACCTAACGACAAACTAATTTTTTCATACACAGTTCTTCGTGAATAATTCTATATATGTGGACCCAATGTTAAGTTTCTTCTGTATCATTTGGAAAGTGCAGCGATTATCATCGATTAACATTTTTCGTATGGCCGAAACATTTTCTGGAACTACAGCTGATGAAGGTCTTCCTGCGTGTTCTGGATCCAGCAGAGAACTTCGACCTTGACGAAATTCTGTAAACCATCTAAATACAGTAGCACGAGATGGAGCTTCGTCTCCATAAACTAGTTGTAGACGTTGAAGGCATTCTTCTTGATTTAACCCCACTTTAAAATCATAGCGCTATAATGCTCTCACGTCAATTCCATTTTCCTTTCTTCCAAAATCTATTCTACTACAGCTAAATTGCAATTGTTGCCACAAACTATCGTCTGCGGCCTTAAAAGAGTTCAAATTTACAAATTTAACGAATATTTTTTAATTCCTTCTATTAGCTCACACTCTCTCTATATATATCGTGTTCAAATTTTCAATCGTTAATAAAATACTTTTTATTCCTCCATTCAAGTTAAAATACATTTTTTTGAACTTGTAGTGGATGATACTTGATACTTTTGTAGTGGATGATACTTTTTTAAAAATATTAATTCAGTAATTAAATTTGATTAAGTAATTTTAGTTTTTCTCAGATTTAAGTTGCATGTATCTACCAATAGATGGCGTCAGATGTAAGAGAAAAATTTCAGCTTTATTTATAAAGAACTTTCTGCAATAGAGTGAAAAAAATAGGAATTGACTTTAATTTTTTAATTTTTTTTTTTTTATTGATATATATGTTATCATCATTGGAGGACATGATATTATTCTGTTGTCATAAAAAGTATACAAAACTTTGGATAAAAATTTATTATATGAAACATCAATTAATATCTTGCACCAAATAAACTTTTCTTTCCAACTGTCTTTAAAACAACCTTGATTCTAAGAGTTGCAAAAGTTGATGAAATCGACAATATTGAGTAAATGGGATACAGCAAATAAAAATAAAATGAGTGTAACTTAGTGGGTCATTAAAAAATATGACTAGATGCTATTGAGATTTTAAACTATAAATAATATGACTATAATATAATTTTTTTATTTATTTGGAAATGGATGATATTATTAAACATAGCTGGTTAGCAATTAAAAATCATTTATGGTTAATCATAACTGGTTAGTAGTTATCATTAAGAAAATGATCAGTGTCTTTAATTTCTTAGAAAGCATTGTCTATGAGCTAACGACTTCCAATAAAATTAAAAATATTTTCTATTATTTGACTTTTATATCGAAAAAAATCAAAATAAGAAATAAATTACGCATGATTTTTATGCGTGATAAATTGATTTTTATATTTATACATTTATACTCAACGTGGAGCAAGTAATAATGAAAAAGTTCTCACCATCCAGGGCCAACTGTACGTTGAATCACTACCTCCAACAAACTCAACTTTAACAGGTGGTACATATTGTCCTCTGCCACAACCTGTGAGGGAGTAAAAATAATTTAGTATGAACATCTTCATATTAAAGGAAATTTCTTACACAGTAGTATTTGCAGGTAAAAGTTAAAATTATCTACCAAGTTAAAAGTAAATTTACTTTGCCCTATTTTAATTTAAACAGACCTTGCATAAACAACCAGAAAAGAATATACCATTTATATATATACATTGCTGGTCTGAATGGCAGCAATGTAAATAAAGAATCATGAAAAGAAGGAAGTATTGAAGTTTTACGAGAGATGTTATTGCTCAAATAACATGAAACACAAGGAGAAGATTATGAAACTAATAGTTCCATTCGAATTGCAGAAATCGAATTTCGTACCGAAAATATTTATGAAGTCACTATGAGCTGCAAAGACCCCCAAAGAGCTGCCCACGTTACTTTCACGTAGCACATCTGGAACCAGATATAACCACGGAATATCTATAATATGAAAATATTTGTAAGATCCAGACAGATGAATAAAATGGGCTGTAAATCTGCCAAACAGAAGGCTATGAGAAGCTGGGAAACTTTGATGGATATTGAAATATTCTTGCACTTTCTCGAGACATAAATCTTGCATTGTCTTGTTGCAAAGTATGCACAAACCAGAACTGAAAATAAACAGTCTCATAATTTGTGACTGTTAAAAATTCCGGCAGTCCGCATTAAGGCAAGCATTGTAGTTGAATCCAATAGATTTTTATATTATAATATCAGGTGGTAAATTGGTTTGTCTATGCATAATGCAAGAAATGTCTGTAATGCATTATGTCAAATAATACAAAATTAAAATGTAATTATTGTCAAGCGTAATGGTGAGAGATTTTTGTCTAAATAAGAATCTAGAGATAAAGTTTTATTTAAATAAGAAACTAGAGATAAGATTTTGTCTAAATGTAATAAGAATCTCTGGCACCGTCGCGTCATTCGTAAATATGTATGCAATGAGCCTTTATTGCGTTTCTTTCCATTTTTTTAAATCAGCTCCATGCTATCTATTTGTGAGTGTAAGTGTAGAAAATATTACAGTTTATTAAAGCTGGCTTTAGAACTTTAGACAAATATATTTAATATATACTAATAAACTAACTATTTTTATTTTACTACTATTTCTTTGACAATGGTGCATTTTGTATGTTAAGAAATATAATATTTGCTGATGCTTTATATTATAACATTGAAACTTTCCCTTTTTATTAGCAGATTTTAAGTAGATTAACATATGCTTATATTACACACCTTAAATAGTTTTATTTTATAAATTCATATTTTTCATATTCTGTTTCTAATAAATTTTTGCATTTTTTTTTCTTCCTACTGTTTCTTCATGCTAATCCCAATGTTTGGTAAGATTATTTATTTAATTTTTGCCACATTATAATTTTTGAAATTTTATTTAGCCCGTTACATTGAGAGATCTAAATGTTATTAGATAACGGAAGGTAAGATGCTGTGGTTGTTTGATAAAAACCTACTAGTTTTAGTCTAACACTTTGATTAAAATTTTTTTGTATCAAATTTATGTGAACATTTTTGTTTAGTTTGTATGGTTAAAGGATTTTATTTTATTTTCAGATAAATGAAAAAGAGAATATTTAAGAAATATATTTAAAGTTTATTAAACATTAAGCTGTTTTACCATTTGGTAAACATCTGTATACCTTCCTGGCTGATAGAACTTAATCTGATTGGATTTTTCCCTCTATTCCTAGATTGTTTATCTTCAATCGATACATTACTCGAATTATTTAATTGCATAGTGTTATTTGAACAGCAAACCATGGGAATGTCTTTATTCCATCCACAAATTATGGGAATATTTCCTTGCATCCATTGTTGCACAGTATGTGGGCATAATGTAATATTGTAGCAGTACTCTTCCGGTGGACAAAGATTCCTTGATGTGGAAAATACCAGGGCATCGCCCAGTATACCAGCAACTGTCATTACTGCATAAACAAAAACAACAGTCTTTTAAAATCAGAAATTTATATGAGTTTAAAATATGCAGTGTATTTTATCACAAAAAAAAACATAAGCACACCGTATACCGAATCATACAAACTCATTCAAATCTCATTATAATTATAATTTTTATATATATATATATATATATAGCCTGAAATATTAAAGTGTGGCCACCCTTATCGTAATGAATCAAGAACTTAACTTCCTCACATGCATCTTTTCATTTACAGTGGAACACTGACAGAGAATATTTACAGATATTACGATAATCATCAGAAGATTATCATAATACAAATTTTGACTTTAATAATTTTTTTGTGAAGGAAAGATGCATATAGTGTCTCTATAATTTGAAAGTGCAAAGCGCAATTTAAACAAACAAAAAAAAAACAGTTTTTCATATAAGCAAAGATTTGAAACGAACTACATTCAATAGTTGATTGGTCTCTAAAAATGTATTGCTCTGGTTTGGTGTATGTGTGCGAAAAATTCAGTCTAAAAAATAAAGGAAAAAAATTGTTCACTTTTAGTGATTTAAATATTTATCAAATATTACATCGCTGTATAATTGTGCATAATTTTTATGCATTTTAGAGGGAGCAAGTCAAAATATTTGCAGAAAGTACTTTCACTTCTTTAATAAAAGGGTTTGTATAAGTCACTTAGCTGCAAAGATTTCTTGGAAAAGCTGCAAATATTTCTTGTAAAGCTGTAAAGATTTCTTGTAAGTTCTGCAATTCTATATGTCCTTATGCCTCTAAAACAGGGGTCTCCAAACTACGGCCCGCGGGCCAAATCCGGCCCCCCAGTGTCATCAATCCGGCCCACCACAGCGAATAGCTTACTGTTGCTGTAATAAGTTGGATAAAAATGCACAGAATGATAATAACTCGGTTTTATTGACTTGCTAGGTAAAGCTTAATGACAAGCATAATACGCTGAACATTTAACTTAAGCATAACAACTAACAAATAATTGAAATGAATGAATCCCACTAACATTATAACCCAGTGAACATCCCGCGGTTACCCTCGGTAGTTATGTTGGGGTAAAGAGTATCGCATATGTATGTATATCGATGTTTCGAATGTATATATCCTGAAACAAACAAATGATTTTGATCCTGAAAATCCCTCAGGAACGGAAAAACTAAATTAACGCGAATGAAACCGCAGGGTATCATCCACTTCTAAAGAAATACTAATGAGATTTGTGTAATTAAAAAAATACTATTGGGATATTACCTACCTATTTCCGCTTTTGACCACTAGATGTCGTCAAGTGTCACGGTCGTATCGATACATACAATAGTAATTGTAGTAATTGAACCAGTGAATTTAGCGATGCGCGTACTCGGCGACTTGTTTAGAAATGATAGATAATGGCAGAAAAATTAAAACGGTTTTGGCCCTTGGTACTTACTGGAGTAAACAGTATGGCCCTAAGGCTGGAATGTTTGGAGACCCCTGCTCTAAAAAGCTGCCAAGATTTCTTGGACATAAGATGAGAAACGAAGACTTCTTGAGGAGAAACAACTGTTCGAGCTTATTTAGAGATTTTGGAAGATCCAGTTGCCTTCCAATATAGTTCGAATAGAGTTCGATAAAGTGAAGTTTCTGTTACTTACAATTTTTCTTTATATAAAATTGTAAGTAACAAAACTTCCATGTTCTGATGGTTTGGTTTGTCGCTCTAAGGTCATCTTGTGCGCACGAGGGCTAAACAGACCGGGACCTACTGTTTAACGTGGATTCCGAACCACCAACAAACATCCATGCCACCGCCAGGATTCTAACCTGAAGCCTGGGATACCAAAGACCAGAGCGCTAGCCCTTGGCCACCAGGCCGCAGCCATGTTCTGATGAGCATGAAATATATTCAGGCTTTTATCAAATTTGAAAAATTGCAATTGTTTGTTTGATACATATAAAAATAGTGAAAGAATAATTTTGATATTTTTATTCTATTGAGCCATCTATAAAATATTTTATATGCTAAAAATTACCACTCTTTTGGAAGAAAAAATTATTATGCAATATTTTTAATATATTACAAAGGAAGATGGCTGGCCATTGTATTAACATATTTTACAGCAAGTTTTGTTGAAAATAAAATTAATAATATTGATGAATCAGAATTAAGAAAAAAGTAAGAAAATTGTCTTATATGTAATTAGATAATTTTAATAAAAATTATAATAATTAATAATGATAGTAAAGATTATTATCGTAATCCAACACATCTTTAAGCAATTAGAGCATTCTCATCTGAAACTATTCAGTTTAATATGCTTCCATAAATTTATCATGCTAAAGGAATTGAAAATAATCAAATACAAAATACACGAATAATAAATAAACAAATAAATATTAAGCGATAGAAATGTTGCATATAAGTGGAGCTGCAAAAGAATGCTTTAAGTTTCATATATATGGAGTTAATTAATAACGTGAGTGCAAGAATTGAATTTGGGCCAGATGGCCGAGTGACTAGCGCACTGGCGCTCGGTGCCACTGGTTTCGGGTCAAGTCTCGGCAGTGACTTGAATGTTTGTAGTAGTTCAGAATCCACTTTAAACCGTAGGTCCCGATCTAATATAACTACTACTACTACACCACATCACTGAGCCTAGAGCTGAGTTGCCTCTTCTCAATTTGGGAATGATGTAGGTGAGAAGAAGTCTGATTGGGCTTGTGACGCTCTACGATCATATGAGATCGGGATCTACGACTTAAAGTGGATTCCGAACCACTACAAACATCCATGGCACCATAGGGATTCGAACCCGAAACCTGGGCACCACAGCGCTAGCCACTCGGTCATTAGGGCCCAGTCTAATATGACTGTAGAGCGTTGGGCTGATAACGTTACCCCGTAAAAACAAAAATATTTCTTGTCTCGAAATCTGCCAGTAGGCAGACGGCCTTGGCCAACCACGGGGCTGTGGCGCCACTGATGATGATGAAGAAGAATTGAATTTAATGGAATTAAATTTAACGGGAAAGCTTCACTTTCCTTTTCAAAAGGCGTTGAATTTTACAAGCGTTGAAATCGACCACAATATCATTTTACGAAGTTTAAATTCAACAGCCGCTAAAATTAACGCCATTCCTAACACCATTTTGTGAAACACGATTAAATCCTCAGCGAACATCAACTTTTTTTTTCAAAGAGTTGAGTTTCCAAACAAAGAGCCAAAGATCTTAACGCCACCTGAAGTCGAGATCTAGTACCACCATTAAAATTAACCGTTAATTTTTCTTTTCGTCTCTTAAATAAGACAGCTAATTCTCATCAACATAGTTTAAAAAGCAGTTAAATTAATATAAACACGAATTTAGGGCCTAGTACTTTTCAAAATCATATTTATGGTGATTAGGTTAATATAAATTTTTGTGTGATTTATTCTTCAAACTTTTCCAGTAACGTTGCAATGGTAAGTAGATGAGTAGTGTATTACTTTAAAAAACATTTTCGAGTATGCTAAATAATTTAAAGCTGATTCATTTACTTGTCTTTACTATAAACAAGATAGACTAACAAGAAGTACAAAATGTAATATTAATTTTTTAAAATTTTGTATTATTTTTCTTGCATTGTAATGTAGATAGGAATAGTCCTTCCTAAACAACTAAACTAATTCAATAACTCAATAATAGCTTAATTCAATAATACCAAGAAGCGTCAAATATTCGATATTCGAAAGCGATTCAATATACAGTCCCTTGAAAGATTTCAAAAGATATCGCGAACATTTTACAAAAAAAAAGTGTTTTTCAAAAGAGACATGTAAAAGAGATTCGTTTTACATGTAAGTAAAATATAAAAGCTCGTTTTTAATTTGATGAAATATATTAAAATATTTAGTATTGTAATCATATTAGCCATGATAATATTTATTTAATATAATATTGTTGAAAATGAATTAAAATAGTTATTCGTAAGTATAAAAATACAATAGCAAACCAACTTGTTTGAATTAAAAATCGTTTCAAGTATTATGAAATTAAAATTCATTTTACTTACCGAATAGCTTAACAGTAAAGTGATGCATTTTTCTTTCGCCTATCTTTATTTTAGATAAACAGAAATTGCAGACAGTTCTTTTGTGATTAAAATGAGGCATAATTCTTTTTCGACGGTCTTTTAAAACTACACATTTGCTAGAGCAGGATTTCCGTTTTAGTTAACACCTTACGCGGCATTACCTTTGCATTCGTACCTAAACTTCCCTGTATATTTTCGACTTAACTTTTACTGTGATGGAAGAAAAAATTAATACTCCTCAAAAAAAAAAATTTTTTTTTTATGGAATGGAATCGTTTTCAAAAAAATTTATGGAAATGGTCATTCGAGATTTTTTATTATGTATTAGAACAAATTTTATACTATCTTTTTTTTTTTTTAAATCAATTTGAAAGAGACAAATTGTGAGAAATTAGTCGTTAAAAATACTTACTTTTCAGTTGAAAATTGTAAAATAAACATTTATAGAATAAAGTAATACGGTTACTTACATGGTATCAACCTAAAATGAAAACATATTTTATATCGTACATAAAATAAAAAAAACAACAACATATTTTTAGGTTAGGTAAGATAAATGTAAGTGTACTTATGTCATTTATATGCTTGGATATGACATTCAAAATAGAAAGGGAAAAAATATTTAAGTAAATTTTTGAAAGCTTCTAATAATACTTTAACCAATTTCAAAACAAATCATTGTAATGAAATGAGCAACAAAAGCTTTTTAAGTACATAAAATGTCATAAAATCGGTAATTGAGGGTGTCATGGACGGCTGAAATACAGGGGAATAACCAGCGAGAAACCGATTTACTCTCTATCTTATCAACATCTAACAGGGGGACTGAAAAGTTCGTAGGCTGACACATAGATGGCGCTACTAGTATTAAATCCTATATGATTTTTAGTTAGCCCTAACCTTCAAAAGACACGTGTATAAATTTGACAGCTGTTGCACTATTAGTATGTGAGTTATAGCATTTTTAGTGAAGTTATAGCGTTTTTTCGCCAAAAAGCAATGCTTTAATTAACACACGAAATTCCTTTTTATCCATTTTTTCAAACTAACAAAAAGTTGCTTCACTAAAAATGCTATAACTCACATACTAATAGTGCAACAGCTGTCAAGTTTATACACGTGTCTTTTGAAGGTTAAGGCTAACTAAAAATCATATGGATTTAATACTAGCACCGTCATCTATGTATCAGCCTACGAACATGTCAGCCCAACTGTTATCTACCACTCTCTATCATATAGGTTAGGGATGGGCAAACTTTTTCAGTCGTGGGCCAAAAATCGAAAAAAAATTGTTTGGTGGGCCAAGATAAATTTTTCTAAAATTTTAAAAACAATTAACGAGATGAAGGAAACAGCAATATCATTTTTAAAAGGTCCTTACATTGAGGTTCGAAGTGAGATGTACTGACTCTGAGGAACGAGGCTAAATGCTCATATGTCAGTCGACTACTGAAATAATTCTTTCTATGGTTCATAGTTGACAACACTTGCTCACATACATAAGATGAAGCAAACATAGCACTGATTTTCTGGACGTGAGATATTAAATTTGGGAAATTTACTTTCCATAATGATTTGTAAAACTCTTAACTTTGGTATATTTAAAAACAACTGCTTGATATGACTGTTATATTGCAACTCAATTATTTCAACCTGCCAATCTGAACTCACTGCTTCACAATTTACGTTGAAAGGCATGGTAAAAATATCCAAATAGAAAAAACTGATGACTGATATTTGTTATCATTTAATTAATATAAATCCTTATAGTGCTTACTTATTTTTCTAACCGTCTAACTTTGTTACATTGTGTTAGCAAGCATAATATGTAACACACTCAGTATGCCAATAATTATAATACAGTATGTATAAAAAGTTATGCGATCATCTCGTTTGTCCATTGTTTGCTTTTGATTTTGACCAATTCTCTTTAACATGACACGCATATGTAGAAACAACCACTGCTAAAAAAAATTTCTGTAAAACATTACCTAGCAGCTATCACTTTGCAAATTTTGCAGCTTCATAACAGGTGATCATATTCCAGCATTTTGATGAATAACATCTTAAATTATTAAAGAAACAATAATATAAATATATATCAAGTCATTTTTTAATTAACTTTTTATATTTTAACTGATACATATAAGTTTACTTTTTAAAATCATTTAATTTAAATGAAATTATTTTAAAAATTATTTTTTAAATCTATTCCGTAAAGGATTTAAGATAATCAGTTACGTATTTTTCTTTCTATTCAAAAATGCGCACTATTTAGATAAAAAGAAACATTAATTGACAGCACTTTCCTTTCAGATAGTAATATCGAAAGAGCAATAACTCAGGTTGATTAGAATTCTTTAGCGTCTTTCCTTTCAAAATGCAAGATTCAACTTTCACCTCACGACCTTGCGAAAAACAGGTTCTAAGCGTTCAACAACTTTCACCTTTTATCCTGCTTGAAGTCAAAACGCAAGTAAGCATAAATATAAACAAGAGCAGCAAAGGGAAAGAAACTGGTGCATCATTTTAACGCTGGAAAGCAAGTTGCCAAATCTCGTTTCATCCTGTGTAAGAGATCCTGTGTGTTTAAGATTTGCTTGTTGTTAATACATTTGTAGAGTTTTCTTTTCAGTAAAGACACGGGTATGTTCTAATATTTGTTAAAAGACAGACAATACAATTTAAAATGCAAATTTCAGCACTGGAATTATTCGGTAAGAAACAATTTTGTTCTCTATTCTTTTAATTAATTTTTAGAAAAAAAAAAAAAAAAAACTCTATAGAACTAATAACATCTCTATTTATACACGGAAATTCTCTTGCAATCTGTTACAAAATTTATAAGCAAATAAAATATAGACAAATCTACTCACACTTATCAATAAAGTAAATAAATTTAAGAGTTTCACAAAGTGGAAATAAAATTATTTTAATTTGGCTTTTTCAAGGGAAAAAAATATTCATGATAAGTAAAGACAAAATTTAGAATTACCACAATTTTTAAAATAATATAATAACAATGATAATTCAATCAAATTCGTTTCCCAAATTTTTAATATTAGATATTTTAATTAGACATTTCCATTTCAGTTTTATTCTAAGTAAAATTTGAAAACAACCATTTGAAATTATTTTAAAATTTCTCAGTACATTTTTGATTAGTAACTGATGTCATTCCTAATAATAATAAAAAAAAATGTAATGCAGATTTTAAATTCAATTTAAAAAAAAAAGATAAATCTGCTTTAGTATAGTATTTTTGCTGTCTTCATGATAGTTAAGGTCTGTGTGGTCTTGACATTAGTAAGTGGACTATTTCTGTTTTCGAAGAATAAATAATACATTTTTTTAATATATTTTTCAAAATGACTGGCTAAAAGATATATTTTTTTATGTATTTAGCTCTATTAGCTGCTAGTTTTTGTGGTGGGGTTGCTGTGCATTACCCGGCCTATAACTCTTGTCCACCAAAGAGCAATTGTTGCATCATTACATATTGCCCTGGTGCCGCGGCCAGATTTCGGACAGGAGATCCTCCTCTGATTTGTGGATGGATAAGAGATATCCCTTTAGTTTGTTGTCATCATTATATTTATGAAAAAGAAAAACCACTGTCTGTTCAACATAATGAAAAACAAGAACCCCCATATAATGAAAATCAAGAACCCCCATATAATGACAATCAAGAACCCTCATATAACGAAAATCAAGAACCCTCATATAATGACAATCAAGAACCTCCATATAATGACAATCAAAATCAAGAGTCGCACTTTAGTGATAATCAAAAACCCCAATGCTCTGAAGATCAAGTTCCATTACGTGATGTAAAAGAAGAATGCATACCAATAAATCAAGAGAAAACTTTTAATGAAAATGAAGAGTCCTTAAACAATGACAATGAAGAAGAGACTTTTAGCAATGAAAACAAAGAGCTAGTACCTAATGAAAATGAAGATAAAAATGAGAAAGACGACGAACCAGTAATGCGAAAAAAAGAAAAGTCCTTCGAAATAAATCCTATCACTTTTGCAGGTAAGGAACTTTTTATAGAATTCTCATAACATTGAAAGAACTTTTCCTTTTTTTTAATTACTCATAATGGGTTATAAATTATTCTTTAGATTTTTTTTTTGTTTAAAAAGTTTATTCCGATTACTGAGTAGCATTTTAAATTTGCAATAAGGTTGGAAGAGTTTTCCGTCTTTTCTCCCATATGGCATTTAGAGGCAGGGCATATAATCTTTAATACCATTTCCCAAACTATCCTTAATTGGGCTGTACGTTGTATTGCAGGAATAATTTTATTAATATGACAGTAAAATTATTTAAGAGTTCATTAATTAAAAAGTAAAATTAAAAAATTGTTATAGTTTTTAAAGTCCAAAAAATTATTTAAGAATTCATTAATTAAAAAGTAAAATTAAAATTTTTTATAGTTTTTAAAGTCCAAAAAATTATTTTTATTATTTCATGTTTTCAATGTGAATTCTTGATTTCATGTCATTAATATCGTAAATTAGATGGAATTCTAATAAGTTTAGCAATACCAAGATTGCACTATCAGGAAAACGAGAATTGTAACAAGTAATCGTATCGTAACAAGAAAGTAGAAAAATGTATCTTTCAGTGGTTCTTTTGGGAATAGATTCACACTAATAGTTAATTAGGAACTACATATTATCATTAACTAATGATTGAAATGCTGTTACTTATATATTTTAACTTTAGAAAATTCTTTTAAAAATGGTATTTCACGAAAGATAAGAAGAAAAAATGCTTTAAATTTACGCAATATGATTTTAAGTTGACTTGGACATTTTTGACAATTCAATATACATAAGAAAGTTATGTATGAAGAAGTTAAGTAACATAAAATTCCGAATAAGTATTATTTGCAATATTTTTGTAAACATTAACATAAGTATTATTAATAAGTAATGATAAGTAAATATATAATGAACAAAATAACAAACATAAATTCTAATAGAAATATGAAAAAATATACGTGATATCTGTTTTTAAATTCTATACAGCCTCTAATGGTAACGAGAAAATTAACTTATGAATGCAATGTTCTCGAGGGAAATATATGTACCGTCACTATATTTAAGAACTAGGGGATTTGTTTGCGTTTGCGATAGCGTGTATAAACTTCTCATATTTGTATATATATGTATATAATATATACACACATATGCATTTTCATACACATACTACATGAAGAAAAGAAACACATCATCTTCTAAGGCAAAGAACCGAGGTAATATTTTGGATACCTTTGATTTAAAATTCGTATAATTAGTTTTTTTTTTACATTAAATAAAAAAAAACCCATCGAAATCATTCGAATTTGTGTTCCGCTTATTCGATGAAGTTTGTGTTCCACATGAAAAGGAGAGACGGGATTGCTGCAGTCAAGAAAGGCCTTTCAGCAAATTCTCATTTGTTGGTTATATGACAGAAAACTTGCCAAGCAGTCTGATTGTACACCCAATGTCCATAAATTGAGGATAATGAAGTTCAGGCAAAGAAAGAGACAGAAGCAAAACAAATTTGACTTATTTGTAAAGTCTATTTATTAAACAAAAGGTAAAGAACAAAAAATATGCTATATGTTTGACATAATTAATAAAAATTGCGATTTTTACTCCCTGGAGCAAATTTCCAAAAAGAACCTATTTTAAAAAAACAGTATAACATGGTTAGTATGATGGTTAATATGGAGTATGTCTCCCGGACGATGCAATACAGGCCTTACAACGCCTAGGCATGCTGAGTATCAAATTATCAATCTGATCTTGGGGAATATTGCACCACTCATCAAGCAATGCCCTCCGAAGTTCCGGTTGACAGGTGGGAGGGGGTTGACGGGCTGCAATTCGTCGGCCAAGCATATCCCACACATGCTCTATTGGATTCAAGTCCGGTGAGTATGCTGGCAAATCCATACGGGTGATATCCTCCAATTGAAGGCATTCGTCTACAATGTTTGCATGGTGAGGACGGCCGTTGTCATCCATAAACAGAAATTCAGCACCCATGGCGCCCCGAAACAAACGTACATGTTGTTCCAGAATGACATCCCGATAGATGTGGCCTGTCATCGTTACACTCTGAACATGCAGGTCAGTTCTGGAACCAAGAATAATTCCTCCCCAAACGAGCCATCCTGCACCATCGTAACGGTGTCGTTCAATGGTGTTCTCTTGGTGGTAACGGGTACCTGGCGCTCACCATATCAAAGTCCGGCGATAATCAGACTGCAAACTAAACCTGGACTCGTCGGAAAACATCACACCAGACCACTGTTGCGGTGTCCACAATGCATGCTCTCTACTCCAGGTTAATCGCAGGCGACAGTGAGTTGCGGTAAGTGGAACACATCTGACAGGCCTACGAGCATATAGACCAATGTGCCCTAAGCGTCTGTCTAAGCGTCTGATGTTGTGCTCCGTCTGTTTCTTTTGGCAGTAACTGCTAAATACCGGTCCTCATTCGGCGTTGTAACTCGGGGGCGACCTGTGCTGTAACATCTACTCACATTACCATCATCTTGGAATCGTTGCCAAAGCCTGGAGATGACACTCTGGGCGATTCCAAGTTCCTCGGATACTTCCAGCTGGGTACGTCCACATTCCAGTCGTCCGATAATTCTACCACGTAAAAAATCATCCAAATGTTTCCTTTGTGCCATAACTATGCGGTTATTGCTCTGAAAGGCTTTTAAAGCGCTTGTGAACAATTTTACTTCTTTGCCACCATTCTTTATATACCCCTCTCTTACACTCTCGTCATTGTGACGTACTATCCGCGCCATTTGGTGGTTTCCTGTAATTTGCATATTCTTCTTCAAGATGTGTGTGATAATTCTACAGGTGAAATTTTTATTTTAGAGTTCAATTTCTGTGTGATTCTGAATTATCCTTAATTTATGGACATGAGTGTATAATAAAGATATTAAATAAGTAACAGAAAAAATATTCAAAAATAATGATAGATTACTTTTAAATAAAAACTTTTTTGTGTTTTAAAACAGTTCATTTTATCTCGGAAGTTATTACTGATTATTCTTAATATTTTAAAATTTAATTTGTTACGCTTTTAATTTCTTTACTTAATCGCCTTCATGAGAATATTTTTCACAATTGTTTTTCACAAATATTTTTCACAATTGAATATTGTTTTATATGGGCATTTTCATATTTGTTTTTCAAAGGTTGTGGTCGATTTTATGAACCGTTAGTATTGGGGGAAGGTGAATTTGGAATCGTTGTTGTTGGAGGGTCAAATGCTACTCGGAAATGGCCGTGGATGTTGAGTATTTTTATCTTGTTTCTTTATGTTGTTAAATGTTTTTATCTTATTTCTGATATTATTGAATACTATTATAAATTATTTTAAAATCTAACAATGCCATAACTAGGGTACCAATCTTACGTCCTAATAGTGACGATTTATTTTCAATTTTTCTTTTGGTCTTATTAATATGAAACAATGCTTTTGCTTATTTTCTTATAAACCAGTTTTTCACAAAAAATGTCCTAACAGCATTGGTGTCATTCGTAATTTACAATATATATATATAGATAGATAGATATGATTAGAAAAGGCCTCAAATTAATATTTTAATATTTATAATTAACAGGTATGTTTAATTAAAGGATATTTATGAAAAACAACGTTTCCATATGTGAAATTTGAATTTTGAGGGAACCAGTCTGTTGTAGCACTATTTTAATGTCGATACTAATATGAATTAATCATTTGATATCTCTGGAATTATTTGTTTTGACTATTTAACAGGAGCAATGAAAACAATAAAAATATATATAAGTTCCGAAAAAAAAATTAGAATTTCCAAGTGTCTTATATTTAAACAAAAATAATCATGTACATAACAAATTCAAATGCTAATAAAGATATTTCCTCACATTATTTAAATAAGATTTGTTTTCAGTAGAATAAGATTTTATATGAAAAACTGCTCAGAAAATAACTCATATTTACCCCTTTTTTATAAGGAATATACTACAGTATCCAAAAAGTAAGACAATTTTCAATTTAGAATTCCCGGTTCTTATGTAATTTCAATTTTTTTTCTTTTTTAGTATTCTGGCACTGTCCTTAACAACTGTGTGAAATTTGACGCCAAAATATTCATTAGTGTTTGAGTTACGCTTGCTTAATGGCTTTGTGAGATGCTTAAACTGATTCTGGCGATTTTTGAAATGTCTAAATTAATGGAGCAAAGAACTTGCATTCAATTTTGTTTGCGGAAACGTATAGAATGTTGCAGAAGGTATTCGGTGAGCATTACTATATCGGAAAAAAATGTTTAGAAATGGTATAAACAGTTCAAAGAATGCAGAGAAGGTGAAGATGAAGAGTCCTCTCGTCGACCCTCAACCTCAACCGACGAAGCTCACGTCCAAAAAATTAAAGATTTGTTGCTTGTAAACCGTCGATAATTAGAGACCTTGCTGCAGATATTCGAATTTCAAAGGATCGGTCAATTTCCTTTTGCGCCTCAAACGCGTCATCTCGATTGGTACCGAAAACACTGAATGCGCCAGCTCACACTGCATTGATTCTTCGTGACTTTTTCTCAAAAATGAAACTCACATTGTTCTACAACCACTGTATTCATCCCCTGCGACTTCTGGCTATTCCCTGAACTCAAAAGACCTGTCCGGGGATACCGTTTTATGTCGATTGAAGAGATTCAACGTGAATCGCCGTGCGCTTTGAAGGGTATTCCTGCCGATGACTTTTTAGCATGCATTGCGGATTAGAAAAAAAAATTGGCATATGTGCATTGTGTTCGGAGGGGATTACTTTGAAGGCGATGAAATAAATCAGGAAGAATAAATAAAGAATTTTTTAAAAAAAATAATTGTTCTTATTTTTTGGGTATCACCACAGTAGTATCACCTTCGTTTAGAAGAAAAAAAATTGCGCCAAGAAAAAAAAAAAAAAAAATAGGACGTTAAAATAATCGTAAATAAACCAAAATTTCAATGAAGTAATTCATTTACGACCTTTTAAGGATTGCGAATCCCAGTTTGACAACAAGTGCACTACGCCGTAGTTCTGAAAGCTTAGTAACCGATAGTGAACAATCAATCCTTTTCCAACTGACTCTTGATAATTGATTTTTTTTGCAATTTGTAGAAAGTTGTATCACTTCGCGATATTCCAGCTGTATATTTTCAGTTCATATATTCATTCCATTATATTTTCAGTTCTTACTTACTGACTTCACAAATTTAAATTGAAAGCAAATGCGCTCAGAATGTTTTTTTTTCTTCTAATGCAGCTGGCAAATAGACCGTGATCTTTCGCCATAAGGGCTGCACCGATGTTACTCACTTTGCACTACACAGGAGGCGCGTGTAACTTGGTGGTAAGCAACGGACGCGGAGTAACAATGCCCCCACAGCGCTCTACGATCCTATTAGGACCGGGACCTACGGCTTAAAGTGGATTCCGAACCACTACAACACCCATGGGCAAAGCCGTAATTTGAACCCGATACCTGTGGTACCGAACGCCAGAGCGCTAGCCATTCGGCCATCAGGCCCCAAATGTTACGCTTAAAGAATTAACTCAGACGCAACGCAATTTTAATTGCTTTGTTTTCCATCTATAGGTTGCAATATTCAGTGGAAATAATCCCGCGCCATTTTGTGGAGGTACTGTCCTTGACGATAAACATATTCTTACAGCTGCCCATTGCTTTGAAGGCAAAAGGTAATTAAAAATTATCCCTATAATCATTTATCTTTTCTACACAATATACTACTATTTTATTATGCTATTGTTTACTATTACTATTATGCTGCTATTTTTAATTAAAAATATATTTGAGGACAAAAACAGCACAGATTTGTGATTTTAAATATCTGTAACAATGCTCATTTTTTTTTGTTTTGTTTTTTAATAAAAATATTTTTATTTTGTAGTTATAAAAGAATTTTTTTAATGGATCTGAGGTAGATATTAAATTTCTGTGACTGAGAAATTATTCAATTTTTTTGTATCTCATATAATTATATTTTTTAAATTTCTTCTATTAGCTCACACTCTCCCTATATATATCTTGTTCAAATTTTCAATCGTTCATAAAATACATTTTATTCATCCACTCAAGTTCAAATAAATTTTTTTTTTGAACTTGTAGTGGATGACACTGGATGTTAATGCAGTTTTTTCAAATAATAATTCATTAATTAAATTTAATTAATTAATTTTAGTTTTATATGGGGAAATATTCATATATTCACTCTGCTCTTTCTTCTCATTTGCTCATCATTAATTAATTAATAATCTCTTTTTCACATAACAATCACAAATTATAAATTTATTAATGATTATTAATTATTTTATTCATTCAATTATTAATTATTTTTATTCATTTAATTATTAATTATTATTATTTTATTATCATATATTTTTATTATTCATTTAATATATATTATTCAATTTTTAAAATAATGTAACTGCAAATTGGAAATAATACAAAAAATCGTCTGACTTTAATTTAGCTTATTTTTCTGGATATTATTATTCTTAATTTTTTACGTTTGAAATTTGAAACGATCGTGTTTGAGTATTCTTGTTAATGTATTCTATATTTTTTAATTTTAAATGATCAAAAAGTTTTTAATTAAATTTGAAATATAGCCTAATATATTTACTTTTATTATTTTTATCGTATGTATTTGCTTTTATTATATTTGCTTTTATTATTTTGCTGTAATTCGAGATTGCTGTTCTTTTTTTTTTCAATTCCTTTTATTAGCTCACACTCTCCCTCTCTATATCTTATTCAAATTTTCAATCGTTCATAAAATACTTCTTATTCATCCACTCAAGTTCAAATACATTTTTTTGAACTTGTAGTGGATGACACTGGATGTGAATGCAGTTTTTTAAAATATTAATTCAGTAATTAAATTTAATTAATTAATTTTAGTTTTTTTTAGATTTAAGTTGCATATATCTACCAATAAACTTAAAAAAATGAATGAAAATTATTTATAAAGGACTTTCTGAAATATAGTGAAAAAAAAAAGAAGAAATTGACTTTAAAAAATTTGTTTTTATATTACTTGTTTCTACTACATATAGTGATGGGAAAAGATATACGTCTGTCAAAAATTCAATAATTTGTTTACAAAAAAAAAAAAAAATAAATAAATAAATAAATAATGGAACTATTTATAAAACATTTATTTATAAGAAAGTAACTTTAAAAAGATTTCATTTTGCTTACTATTTTATATTATATACATATAAAGGAACATTAGTTTTGTTATATATTCTTGACAAAGTATGAATTGTGAGAAAGCATTATACAAATGGAAAATATATGTCTGTTTTTTTCAGTCTGGATGCTAACCTATATTCAATAGTAGTTGCAGAAATCAATATTAATGAATCAAATACCCGCCACGGAATTGAAGAAATTAAAATACACGACAATTACACCGAGCGTGTTAATTACAATGATATTGCCATCATACGGACCAAAGAATCTCTCCCAGACGAAAGTATTCCCGTCTGTCTACTGGAAGACGATTTGTTAGACGAAGGAGATAACGTCACCGTTTTAGGATATGGTAGACTGTCTTTCGGTAAGTGAATAAAAATGTCACACAAGATACTTTTTTAAATAATATTTCATACATTTAAAAAGATATGTTTCAATAGAATATAATTGAAGTCTGCAATTTTTTTTATATGTACACGCAAAATTGTATACGCCAAATTTACAATATCGTTGTGACGAAGAATAATTTCTTACTCAAAGACTTTAAATCTTTTAAAATTCTCTACTACTTACATCTTTTTTTTATGTTTCAAAGACTCATCGTTTTTTAAATCTTTTAAAATTCTCTTTACTCAAAGACTTTAAATCATCTACTATTTACATCGTTTTTTATGTTTCATCTAATTCATTGCACTTGGGACTCAAAGACTTTAAATCTTTTAAAATTCTCTACTATTTACATCGTTTTTTATGTTTCATCTAATTCATTGCACTTTGGACTCAAAGACTTTAAATCTTTTAAAATTCTCTACTATTTACATCGTTTTTTATGTTTCATCTAATTCATTGCACTTTCAAAGACTTTAAATCTTTTAAAATTCTCTACTATTTACATCGTTTTTTATGTTTCATCTAATTCATTGCACTTGGGACTCAAAGACTTTAAATCTTTTAAAATTCTCTACTATTTACCTCTTTTTTTATGTTTCATCTAATTCGTTGCACTTTGGACTTATGTATGAGTTTGTTAAGTGAAATAATGAAGTGCTAATATAATTTTTAAACATTTCATAGTACAGCTCTACAAAAATAAAAATTGAAATCACATTCAAGAAATTTTTGTACAAGCACCTGCCTAATTAAAAACTAAAGTCAAATTTAAATGCTCTTAAACATTCATTAAAAAAAAATTGCCCCTATAGCAAATATTCTCATGCTGGAAAAATTACAACAAACAGGTTGTTAATAAAGGTTTTTCAAGTATGATATGGACATTACATATCTTTTAGAACAAATGCATTGCTTCCACAGAATGTGTATCCTGCAATGGATCCCTGCTCATTTGGATTTGGAATTGAATGAAATTGCAGATTCTTTGGTCGAATGAATATGTTGACAAACATTTTTTTTCAAAACTTCATTCTTCAGTAATATTTATCAAATATCTGAATTTTATGTCCTTATTAAAAAGTACACTCATGTCCATAAATTAAGGATAATGAAGTTCAGGCAAAGAAAGAGACAGAAGCAAAACAAATTTGACTTATTTGTAAAGTCTATTTATTAAACAAAAGGTAAAGAGCAAAAAAGATGCTATATGTTTGACATAATTAATAAAAATTGCGATTTATACTCCCTGGAGCAAATTTCAAAAAAGAACCTATTTAAAAAAAACAGTATAACATGGTTAGTATGATGGTTAATATGGAGTATGTCTCCCGGACGATGCAATACAGGCCTTACAACGCCTAGGCATGCTGAGTATGAAATTACTGATCTTGGGGAATATTACACCACTCATCAAGCAATGCCCTCCGAAGTTCCGGTTGACAGGTGGGAGGGGGTTGACGGGCTGCAATTCGTCGGCCAAGCATATCCCACACATGCTCTATTGGATTCAAGTCCGGTGAGTATGCTGGCCAATCCATACGGGTGATATCCTCCAATTGAAGGCATTCGTCTACAATGTTTGCACGGTGAGGACGGACGTTGTCCTCCATAAATAGAAATTCAGCACCCATGGCGCCCCGAAACAAACGTACATGTTGTTCCAGAATGACATCCCGATAGATGTCGCCTGTCATCGTTACATTCTGAACATGCAGGTCAGTTCTGGAACCAAGAATAATTCCTCCCCAAACGAGCCATCCTGCACCACCGTAACGGTGTCGTTCAATGGTGTTCTCTTGGTGGTAACGGGTACCTGGCGCTCTCCATATGAAAGTCCGGCGGGAATCAGACTGCAAACTAAACCTGGACTCGTCGGAAAACATCACACCAGACCATTGTTGCGGTGTCCACAATGCATGCTCTCTACTCCAGGTTAATCGCAGGTGACAGTGAGTTGCCGTAAGTGGAACACATCTGATAGGCCTACGAGCATATAGACCAATGTGCCCTAATCGTCTGTCTAAGCGTCTGATGTTGTGCTCCGTCTGTTTCTTTTGGCAGTAACTGCTAAATACCGGTCCTCATTCGGCGTTGTAACTCGGGGGCGACCTGTGCTGCAACATCTAATCCCATTACCATCATCTTAGAATCGTTGCCAAAGCCTGGAGATGACACTCTGGGCGATTCCAAGTTCCTCGGATATTTCCAGCTGGGTACATCCACATTCCAGTCGTCCGATAATTCTACCACGTAAAAAATCATCCAAATGCTTCCTTTGTGCCATAACTATGCGGTTATTGCACTGAAAGGCTTTTAAAGCGCTTGTGAACAATTTTACTTCTTTGCCACCATTCCTTATATACCCCTCTCTTACACTCTCGTCATTGTGACGTACTATCCGCGCCATCTGGTGGTTTCCTGTAATTTGCATATTCTTCTTCAAGATGTGTGTGATAATTCTACAGGTGAAATTTTTATTTTAGAGTTCAATTTCTGTGTGATTCTGAATTATCCTTAATTTATGGACATGAGTGTAGTATTGCTTATGGGGCCTGAGGGCCAAATGACTACGCTCGGCGCCACGTTTTGTGGCGATGCCATGAATGTTTGTAGTGGTACGGAATCCACTTTAAACCTTAGGTCCTGGTTTAATATGGCTCTAGAGCGTTGGACGTAGTGCTGACGACCCTACCCTCTAAAAAGAAACTATCTCTTGTCTCGAAATCTGTCAGTAAATAGACGGCCTTGGCACACCATGGGCTGTAGTGTCAGATAATTAGTTAATAATGTTTATTTCCAAAAGTCAGTGGAGTAAAAACCAGCCGGTTAATTTATTATAAAGCTGCTGATTTGCAAAAGAAAAACTTTTGTAGCACTTTTATAGCTTTGTAGCTTTGCTTATTAACAGAATCCTTGTTTCGGTCTTTGAACTTCTAAAGCCTATTTAGAAATAAAACAACAGATATGGAAAGAGGAGTTTCGGAAAACAAAAATAGACAACACATGTTAAAATATACATAACAAGTTTATCGAAAAATATTTTCGGTGAAATTGCTTGCTCTGGCATTTCCAGTGTAGCTTCCTGTATTTGAGGAAATAGTACGCCATATATTTTGCGCGCATTGAAACGATGCCATTTTGCGTCACTGCATATCCTTGAGAAATAAATCGACGGTTAGTGGAAATTAAAATTATCAAATAATTGATCAAAAAAAAAATTAAAGGAAAAAATTAAAGTGAATAAATTTGCATTGATCTTCGAAAAATAATTATAAATTAATATTTTTATGAAACAAAAAAATGTATAATTACAAGTCATGTGTATCTCAATGTGTACTTGATTACTAGACATTAATAATGTTGCTCAAAAAATCAAAGGGGATAACCCTATGTAAAATAATACATGTGGAAGGCTGTAGCATCTTAAGGGATTTAACGTTCTGTTATTATTACAAAACAATATTTAATTATGACACACACGTACAAAACAATTACACAATAAACAATTAACACATCAATAACACAGACGTCGTGGGCGCTGAAGGCTTAACTGCTCGTTCACCACGCCCTCTACTCTACTCTACTCTGAGTTACTGGAGTTTCACGCTTCTGCTAGGAATTCAAGCACCATCTATATATCCTGCCACGAAGTTGTCAGCCAGATGCTGCTGCCATCTAGTAGGAAAAGAGATGTCTAGTGTATGGTGTCTAAACCACCTTCACATACATTTGGGAGAAAAGTGTTTTTCATTCGTCACACGTTTTAAAAATTTGAAAAATTACTATAACATTCTCATAATCTACATATTTTTTATATTTATCATCAACATATTTTTTATTTCATTTATAGTAGAAATACGATGCTTAATAGGTATTATTTAAAAATTATTACGAAAGTAAATATCTAAAGCTAACGTGATATATGAAGACTTTTTACATGTGTCTGATATTTTTTTTTTAAATAATGATACTAAATATACATCGTAATTACATTTTAAAATGCAAATCATATGAAAGTTAACCACTTTTATTTTTAAAATGTTATGGTTGTGAAGACTGATTCACTAAACTGTTCATCCTATTGAATCAAATATACACTGATATGGTTCAATATTTTAAAATTTCTGATTTCAGCATTGAGGTATTTTTCATTGTTAAAAAGAATCTCTATATATCTGGAAATATGGAATGCTCTACAAAAAACTTAAATTAACAATTTTTAGCTTCATACTGTCACATCGTGGAGCAAAAACACTATGATTAAGTAGGAAATATGAAAATCAAATACAGTATGTGAAAATTGAAATCTGAGAAACATAATTCGGATATTTCTCTTCGGTGATTTTTATTTGGTTTCTTGAAAAAAGTCTATCAAATAAAACGTAATTTTATTTGTTTGCAGAAACGTACTCAACTTTATAACATCATAAAATCATATTGTAAATTAAATATATCAATAAATTAAATATAAATCATAATTATCATTAGTGGCAAACTTTAAATTTTAGTCAGTTATAAATTTTGGAGGTCGGCTTTCTAACATTTTACAGGAAGCACATGGAACACACATTTTTAAATGAATATAATCCCAGCTATTCTAGAAACTCCAGAAAATTATACAGTGTGCATTAAATATGTTTTCTTTCAATAATTAAATGACGAAGTATTTTTAAAACAAAGTTGTTCGATGAAATTTTTCAGGTGGCCGCAGTTCTAACGTTTTACAGGAAGCTCATGGAATACCTATTGTTGGAAATAAAGCCTGTGATACGGCTTACCAAAGAATACCTAATATTCCTTTCCCAAGAGGCATAACAGACACCTTTATTTGTGCAGGACTAGAAGAAGGAGGAATAGATGCTTGCCAGGTAATTTGAGTCAATACTTTTTCAAAGAAATTAATTCAAAAAATATATTGTTAAATAAGTGTCCGCCATCAAACTGCATAGATAAATGTAGGGAGAAATAATGGTCATTCTGTAAAGCATACCTTGACATCTTTAACATGTAGGATGGCTGTCTAGGAGGGAAAAGACATATTTATAACAGCTTTTTGTAGTATGCAACGAACCTTTATCTAATATATTTTTCATAATCTATTATTATTTAATGCCATGCATTTGTACTAGATTTGTTGCTATTTTAAAATATTGTATGCTGTATGCAAACCTTAATTCATGGGTATCTTATGCGGAGCCCTAAGGTCATATCATATATGAAAATACCCTTACACCACCATTGAAGTAAATATCAGTAGATGTCGGAGTTTTAGAAGAGAATAATCATTGAAAGAAACGAGGTTAGCTGGGCAGCACAATACAATTTCTCGATCGTTCTGAAAATTACGTAAAAAGTTTTTGGTATCAGTGAACGAGATTGATTTCACACACGGGCATTTCCAGTTCAAGGTATCTTCAAACGACCAAAGGTCCCTGGGACAGCCTCATCATTCGAAAAGCATGCATAATATCAACTGAATCACTGCTCAAAGCGCCTTTGCCCGCCCGCACCATTGTGAATCGTCTGACTGACAATCATTTGCTGACTCAGCCCTTACTGCCAGTTCTATCCCTGACAGACAGCCACCGTTGCTTCCTATTGGAGGGTTTGCCTAGCTAAGCAGGATTGAAATGGACAGAAAACACTTTTTTGTTCCACGAATCAAGTTTCAGTTAGTGCTCTGATGAAGGCCATGCAGGCTCATGTTTGAGGCTCAATGGTGAATACTTCAATGCTGTCTAGATTATGGAGTGGTAATCATAGCTGCTATAGTTGTTTGGTGGTCATAGTTTACGACACTAGATGTCCTCCAATAATTAAAGCCCGGCTAAAGGTTTGGGGCATCTTTCGTGTGTTACCTGTTAGATCAGGGCTTTCATATGGACTAATATTTGTCCAAAATAATGTTTGTCCAAAGGAAGCCTCCTCTTGTTGAAGTACAATCGTAATGATATTACGCTATTACACTTCTTTGGTTTAACTGATCTCAAGATTTCTTTTCAATTGATAATGTTTGCAATAACTTAGTCAACAAGTTGGTAGCATAAGAGTTTGCTCACATTATAGACACGCTTAAAGCAATTGTGGAATGAGACGTCATAGGACAACATAAGAAAAATAAATGTCTCGATGTCTGACAACAATTTCTCATATATTCTACCTAGAAATAACTAAACAAGGAACTAGTCCCTGCATTTCTTTGTGAATTTTCCTATGATAAATGACCTTTTTGTTTTCATCTTTTAATCATCTACCCAACAAAAATCAATTGCGTCTGATAATTTTGCAATCAATTGCAATTTTGTTTTAATTACGATTATATCTATGGTGTGCTATGTGTGCAACAAAAGTCATGGGATACCTCTTAATATCGTGTCGGCCCTCCTTTCGCCCGGCGAAGTGCAGCAACTCGACATGCATGGACTCAACAAGTCGTTGGAAGTCTTCTGCAGGAATATTGTGCCATGCTGTCTCGATAGACGTCCATAATTGTGAAAGCGTTGATGGTGCAGGATTTTGGGCACGAACAGACCTCTCGATGATGTCCCATAAATGCTCGATGGGAGTCATGTCGGGCGATCTAGGTGGCCAGATCATTCGTTGGAATTGTCCAGAATGTTCTTCAAACCAATCGCGAACAGTTGTGGCCCGGTGACATGGCGCATTGTCATCCATAAAAATCCCATCGTTGTTTGGATACATGAAGTCCATGAATGGCTGCAAGTGACTCCCACATTGATTTCTGTGGTTATTTGACGCAGTGTTGCTTGTCTGTTAGAATTTACGACTCGTTGCAGACGTCGCCGGTCTCGGTCGTTAAGTGCAGGCGGTCGACCACTGCGCTGTCCATGGTGGGATGTTATGCCTGAAATTTCATACTCTCGGCACACTCTTGACACAGTGGATCTGGGAATGTTGAATTCCCTAACGATTTCCGAAATGGCATGACCCATGCGTCTAGCTCTAACTAACATTCCGCGTTCAAAGTCTGTTAATTCCCGTCGTGCGGTCATCATCACACGAATAACTTGATCAGAAAGGAAAGCTCTGAGAAAGTACTGCGCATTTATACCTGTTCTACGCGATGCTACTGCCATCTGAAAATTTGCATATTGCTATCCCATGACTTTTGTCACTTCAGTGTATATGCACTAAGACTTTGCATAAAATGTACTTTAAAATGTGAAGAAATATTTATGTAATGCTTTGCAATTTTCACCGTTTAATTTTTCATGAGAAATTTATATTTAATAATTGGATTCATATGAAATATTGATCCTTAATTAATAATTGTTCCTATTTATATGATCTTCATTTTATTAATTTGATTTCGATGTTACGTTTATTAAAATAACTATTCCACAATTTATAATAATTATTAGTTCATTATTTGTTTTAAATTTACATTCTTAATTTCACGAATACAGGCACAAAATCAAATTAAAGATACATAACCGAATCTTGATTTAAAGGTGCAAATAATATTTTAAACTCTATTTCTTTTTTCAGATACATGTAAGGAAGATACTGTAAGAATTTAAAAATTTTAGCAAGTTAATGAATAGTTGTAATCTGCGCTTTTCCATGGTTTAGAAAATAATATATTTAACTAGAGGATTATTTTGAGAAATTGATAAAAAATATTTCACCGCTTTTCAAGTTAGTTATGTTATTTAAATCATTGTGACATACATTAAAAATGTGTTTCTTACAAACTTATTAAATTTTTTTTTTTTTTTTTTTGAATTTTTCTAAAGAAATCCATTAAATAATAAGATTGGTGAAAGTATATTTATTTTTTTAAAACAATCTTCTTCAGAAATGAATCATTTATCAATGTTTTCATCCTGCGAAATGAATTCTCCTTCAATTTCAGGGAGACTCCGGAGGGCCGTTGCTGAGAGAATTTTCTGAAAAACGTTGGGCTTTAGTCGGTGTGGTTTCATTCGGTTTTCAATGTGCAACACCAGGATTTCCAGGAGTCTACACAAAAGCATCTGCTTATCTTCCTTGGATAAAGAAATACATAGAAGAGAAACAGGCAATTGAGTGGGCTAAATGGCGGCCTATATTTGTCACAGTACCCTCTACCTAGAAAAATAAAAATGCAATTTTTAACGTTTCATTTACTCTGAGAATTTCAAATATCAATAAATAACACAGTGTGGTCGCCATGATTCATAATTATCACCAGTGAGTGATTCAAACTTTGAAGTTCAAATGGAGAAATTTTACTTTCCTCTAATTGTATAATACACACTAAAGGTGGTGAATAAAATATATAACCCACTCGCCAACAGTGGAACCTGCATTATCTAGATGCAGACCATAAAACTGATAAATGACATTTTACAAATGAAGTATTTCAAAATTCATAGTATTTTTACAAATAAAATAATTTAAAAGTTATATTTTAAAATTAAGGACCCTATTACATATATTTTTTTATTCTTAAGTTTTGTCTGTGTGAATTAGCTTTATTTATTATTGAAAAAAAAAATTAAAATTTTAGAGTATATAAAGAATAACTTTATCTGAATGCTCAAATTCTCTGAGAAATATTAAATTGTTATCATTTATAATTTTGTGTATTTTATTGGTAAAGAACGGGCTTGATCATCTTGATATTTGCTTGAGTAGTTTATTTGAAGTAACACTTTAAGTAGAAACTATTCCAGTTAAGAAACGTGAAAATTTTGTTCTTTATGTTTCGTAGTTTATAAGGATGTGTGTTAGTGATTTGGAATCCATGTTAAACTGTAGGTACCGATCTAATTAGCCTAAAGTGTGAACAAATTCCAACGCAACTAAATAATTATTTATAAAAAAAAATATATATATTTACCAGGAGAATTTTTAGTGATAATTGCTCTGCATTTGCATGTGACACGAAAAACGCGAAGTTGTAATATGCAGTCTTACAAATGCGACCAGGACTGAACCAAGACTCCTCGCATTGAAAGCATGCACAACAATGAGCGTCACAAGAGGTTTAGTACATAAGTCTCCATGCACTTTGCAAAGGGGGACATAAATCTCTTCGGAAATGAAAACAAGACTGCAACGTAAGTCATCTTGTTTAGAATTCCAAGTCTTCTTGTAGACTAGCTGTATAAATTGCCACGAGTTGGACAAGATGGCAACTTTGGCAACTTTTTACAGTTGGACAAGTTTTCAAAAATAGAAAAACAAATTAATATAACAAAACAACGCGTACTAAGATACGCAGATAATGGAGGTTTAAAAACATTTTTCGTATAGCTTAATTCTTCATATTAAGAATAAAAGTTTAGCACAATATACATAAAATTAAAGATGTTAAGATACCGACAGATATAGATGAATTACATACAGGTCTCATAAAAGTTGTCGAATACATAATAAAAAGCATTTAGAATAGATTCTTAAATTATAGAGTACGTTATAAATATATATTATAATGTAAAATACAATTATTATCTCATGAATCACGAAATTCTAAGCATTCAATAATAAATTAGACATGCATTTATTTTCCTGAAAAATTATCCTACTTATTAAAGATTGTATTTATATATGAAATTATTTAGACCGTCATAGAGAACAACAAATGTAAAAATATGCGCTATTTTTTTTTTTTTTTTTTTTTTTTTTTAGCATACATTAATAAAACAAAATATATTTTTAAATTTCATATTCGTCTATCTTTATCAAACGTTGAAAAGTTCTAAAACTTTTATCAAATGTTGAAAAGTTCTAAAGAATTAAGTAGAAATAGTGAAACAGAATAATGAATAAAAAGCAAACTTGTTATCTGAATAATAAATAAATTTAAAAAAAAAAAAAAAAAAAAAAACGGTACGGGTTAAAATTGTGTCGACTTTTTTTCTTTAACTGATAGTACAGAATAAACCGTTCGAAATTACTTTTATTTTTCATGCACTACAAATTAGCCTCCCTTGAAAACCATTTTTTCCCATTATCGCATTAAATCTAAAGGTCATCATCCAAACTCAGCAGAGAAAAATATTCAGTTCTTACGTCGAAAGCAATTGATGTAGTCAGGATCAAAATAAACGCAAATAATGCAACGTTCCTCTAACTATCAACATCGGGTGCAAAATGAAATCGCTTGCCATAATTCTTTTCTTTTTAGCAATATTTCTTACGTCTACTTTCGTACAAGGCGGTATGTTTTATAAATTTCTTTAATTTAATTCCGATTATTGATATGAATTTTTCGTTCATCTTGATTCAATTTCATTGTAATGATATATGTTAGACGAGAAGGGAAATTGTTTTTGAACTTAATGCAATTAAAATTGTTAAATTAAATAAAATTATATGTAACATTCTGAATTCTTTTTGTTTACAAATATATTTTAACTATTTTTTTGTTTGCCGTGACAGATTAAATTAAATGTTTGGGTACTGTTCTTTTTTGAAAATTAATGATATGGTTGTATTAAATTTATAATTTTAATTTTAAAAAAAAATTCGATTGTTATCTTTGGATATCATTTTACATGGATATTTGATTTTAGATTACAATTTATTTCATAAAAAAATCAATACTTTATGTCAATAATAAACAAATCCCAATATTTATTTCTGAGATTACTGATAAATATATAAAGCAATTTACATGGAATACCAAATGATTTGAGTACTGGTATTATACATTTTGCTAGTATTTCACAAACAAATGGAAGGTTTGCTGCTTAAGAAAAAAAAAAGTGTTTATTTCGTAATTTTTACCTGTGGTGCTTTTATTTTCTTTTAATTTCATTATTTTTAAATTACTTTATAAATTGTTTTTGCTCCTAATTAAAACTAGTTTCATTGCCGTTATTCAAACATCGTCTAGCGGAAGGAACAGAAATGTTATGTCAGATATAAATTGTAGAAACTGTGGTAATAAAAGATTATTTAGGATTAATGTAAATTGAATCTGTTATGCATAGGTAGGAATGACGAAGAAAGAAATCGTTAATGCACACACACATATACATTTATTTATACAGTGGCTCCCAAAAGTGTTCGTACAGTTACGAATTTTAATGAAATGCTATTCTATACATTATTAAGAAATAATAATATTTCAGAGTGAATACGTTTTTATAATAGAGAGTTTTTGCATACCGTATTTTGGACGTCCGTTAGCTTTTTCTCCCTAGTGCGCATGCTCATAGGAAACATATTACAGATACGCATGCGCAATTTCCTCGAGCATGCGCGCTAGGGAGAAAAAGTTCCAAAAATATTTTATTAGTAATTTTTCTATAACGAAACTACGTTAAATATTTTAAGAAAATAGTAAAAAAAAATTTTTTTTTTTCCGGCAAAATAAATAATCAAAAATTATTAAATATATTACTAAAAGTAAATAAGTCATAAAATAATAAGAAAAGTCATAAAAATCTTTATAAACTTTGAAAACTCTCTGCATGTCAGTAAACAATGTAATATTAAGTTCAATTTAAGTATTACAATGTTTATTGTACATATATTATAAGTAATAACTATAATAAGCAATAATTACAATGTTTATTGTATATATATTATAAGTAATAACTATAATAAGTAATAATAACATATGTTACAAAGTTCATTGTAATTATTACTTATTAGGATATCTATTAGTATCTACAACAACTATTAAATGTCTGACATTGGGTTCATTAAGTTTATTATTTTGAATTCGAGTGAAATTGAAATAGAAAACGTTCGTAAATTCTGTAGACAGCACTCAAATGCAGATTTTTCACTCATTATTTAACAATGAATCTGAGAATTATCAGTTAGAATATTTATGAAATGACACTTTTGAGTTCAGAGTTAATTTTGCAGAACGATAATAAAAACGAAAATTATTTAAAGTCATTATATAAACTATATAAGAATAAAATAAATATGATGTAAAATAAAAGATATTTAATATTTTTTAAAATAGCAATATTATAATGGTTAACTGTATTTAAAAGTTTATTGATGCTTAAGGAAATCAGGATACCAGAAAATTTACAAATTTTTTTATTAAAATATCTATCAATAAATATTGGAAAAAAATACTCTTTGACATTTAAAAAAAATCAGCATGTTTAAATCTAAAAGCTTTTAAAACAGAAATTAAATTAAGCAGTTAATAAATAAAATTCTGTATTATATATATATTAATAGCACATATATTATATATTAGAATATTGAGTGTATGAATTCAAAAATGCAAAACTTTTTAGATGAGTGAAAAATTTTTTAAAAATTCGTTTGATAACAACACTAAAATCAATTTCACTATGCTAAAGATAAGTTCATCTGTTTGTTTATTTCTCGGAAAAACCACCGATAAACTTAATTCATCTCACTCAAGTCTTTGCGATAAAATGTAAAAGTCCTTGGCGGCAATATTTACAAAATTTGGCCAAACACAGACCGGTATTGATTTTCTTTAATCATTCCATCTATCACACATGCTAACCCAGTTTATGGTTCAGCAAGAAAATTCGCTGATATTTAAAATAAACAGAATTTGTAAATTTAGTAAAATAGTTTAAAACAGAAATTAACTTCTGTAACTAGGAGTCTCGCATTATATTATCATCTATCTGGTCTCTTTTACAATATTACACCAAAGTTTTAACCATGTAGTTTATATCATTCCTAAGAGAACTACAAATTGATGTTAAAACAAAAAAAAAAAAAGCGTTAAATATAAATATTTTAATAAATTAATATAATATTTGTTTTAATATTTTCGTAAAAATTTCTGAAATATTTTTCATGAGATTTTAAGTGTAAAAAATTACACGAGAAATCAATTATTTATGTTTATTGAAAAAGTTGTCATAAGAAAAGTGTTTCAATAAAATGCATTTTAATTAATGTGATTAATATGACGTTTAAGATAAAAGCCTTTTATTGAAAATACTTTTAGGCAAATCATTTCCATGTTTAATAAAATGTAATATTTATTTTGTATTTATACACAGAATTCTTTTCAGCTGGCGTTCCATATGAGGATGAAGAGGATTCAAAGCGAGATGATTCCTCCTTTGTGAATCAGGGTTCAGATAAAAGAAACCCACCTGAAAACTTAGCGGTTGACAGTGCGATTTCTGTTGTGCATGAAGAAAATTCGAATCGTCAACCCAATTTCGATGATGCTGTTCCACCACCCGCATGTACTTGTACGTATACAGGCCGCAATTATAAAGTTATCGCTTACTATGGCACAGACATTTTAGAAAATGGGCAAGAAGTGAAAAAAAATGAAAAAGTAAAGTTTCAATGTCATGATTTTGGCATTTATCGATTAATTGGAAAGAAAGAAATCACCTGCGAAGATTGTCGACCATGGCATTTAGCCGAATATCCTAACTGTGTAGCACCGGCCAGAGGTACAATTTTTATTATTTTTTTATTTTAAAATAAAAGGACATTATACAATTATAAATAATGGCTGAAATCAAATACAGTTGTAGACCATAAATAATGTTAATTATGGTCTACAAGTTATTATTACCCATGGGTATCCAATGGGTATTGTTTTCGGTAACGACTTGAAATGATGTCCGATCCGAAATAAAGTTATGCCAAAAAGGAAACAATGGAAATTGGAAACAATGTTGACAACAATGGAAGACAATGTTAAAGCGCATGATAGTGAAAGGAAAAGAATAGCTCGTTCGAAGCCTGAAACTCGTGCCCGCCAAAATGCCCTTCAACGGGAGCGTCGAGCTCTCAAGCGTCAACAGGCTATCAACCCTCACGATGACAATATTAAACACACGAAATGTGTCCAAACTCCTTCTCTTTACTCTCCCTCCTGTTCTTGTCCTCTCTAGGATATTTTTAATTCACCCTCTTCAGTTACTCCTTCCTGCTCCCATTGCTTCTTGAACAATACTCATTCCGATTTAAACGACTACTCTCATGAGAAACAGTGGCTCAAAGTCGAAGAACGTTTCTGTAAATCAAATTGCAATAGTTTTCTCTGTCGACTTGGATGAAGCTGACTTTTGTAAATCGTGCAGTGATCATATTCCTAAACGCAACGTTCCAAATCTTGCAGCCAATTATGGCTTTCGATATCCTGAGCAACCCTCCTGTTTGTCTGAGTTGAATGACTTGGAAGAGCGTCTTGTTGCTCTTCGTATCCCTTTCATGCAAATACGAGAGCTTGGTCGGGATCGTCAATATGGTATCAAGGATCCGTTACGAACGTTCCTAACGACTTGCACAAATCGGTCGACTGTCTTCCTCGCAATGTAAACGATTCAGCCACTATCTACGTAAAATTGAAGAAACGTCTCTCTTTCAAAATGTTCAAACAATGCGGCTTTGTATCTAATGAACAAGCCTGTATACCAATCACAAAACGTTAATATCGATTTGGAATGGCTCGAAAAATTTCGAACAGAATCGCTTCCGGAAGGTTCAAATGCTTTCGCTGACCTGAATCCTATCTCTTCGGAAGAGAACGATGAGTCTGATATAGACGACGATGATTATGACGACCCATTCGTAAATCCCGCTCCAGCCGAGACGGTCATTAATAAACTCAATACCAACATTGATGCTGGATTGGCATTAGCACCTGGTGAAGACCAAATCCCTTTGTCAGTATTGTTTGATGATCTTGCAGAAGAGCTCTCTTACCCAAGAATCTACTGAAGTGATATGCGTCGTTTTACAAGAAAGAAACCTCCCACCTACTCAAAGATTGTTAAATCTGAATTGAGACGTTATGATCGTCGAGGTCATAACGTCTCAATTCAGATTATAAAATCAGGCATATAAGTTCATGAAGACGATCAAATGCAGTCCGGCTCCCTGAGAAAACGAAAAAAAATCGCGTGTGTGCTCAAATCCGACAATTTGGTATGCCAACACTCTTTTTGACATTGTCTGCTGTCATTTCATGTACCAATAATGCAAATGCAAACACCAAAAATGTACATACCCATGGGTAAACTGTACATCGGCATTAGACGATTACAATTTTGTTAAACTTTTTACTTTTTTATACTTTTTTTTTTTTTGGGGGGGGGACACAGACTGTTTATTTTTGTTCATTTAACTATATCACTTTATTACTTGACAATATGTTTATCTGTTCACTTACTTTCTTAAAATTCATTTTATCATCATAAGTAATTTAAGAGTTATTTTATGTCTCTGTTCACAATTATGGTCTTATTGGTTTATTTCACAATGACCTACATGTGAAAAATATTATTAACTACACTCAGTTCAGCATTTTCAATTAATCTTTCTCCTGGTATTTCTTTAAAGTCCTAATTCCTTCAAGATTAGTGTGTTTGCACATCTTTTGATATCGTTGAAGCTCACCGTTTGATTTGAAACCACTTCTAACATACTATTTTTTCAGTTGATAATATTTCCAAATTCTACTTAAGTTTTATCTTTACTCTTAACTTCAGTTTTAATTCATTAATTATGTATTAATTAAAACTGTTTGTAGTTGTTCTACTTAACGCAGATTAGAAAAATGAATGATATTTCTATTTATAATTGTCACAGTGCCTGTGTATGAGTATAAGGCAAACTTTTTACTATAAAGCATATTTTATTATAGGTTATATATTTAATCGCGGTTCTAAAACATCAAGATTTTTGATACTATGAATGAAATGGTGTCACACACAACTCTCCCACACTTTGTCACATTCAACACTTGCAATGAAAGTATTGTCTGATAATAAAAGGCGTAGCTAGATGATTCCTTTGTAGCTATGTATTAATAGATCTGATTTTACAAAATTCTTAAGGATGCTAAGAAAAATTGCTTTGGTATTCTTTGAGAAAGCACGTCCTTGAATATATAAGTTAAATTAGGTGCCCTGTATCAAAAAAAAAATAAAAAAATAAATTATTTTAATTTTTAGTGTCTCATATTATTTAAAAATTAGCTGTGTCTGTCGAACATCTATTCGTCATCGAACTAGATTGACTGTCATTATGGTATTCTTCTTCTTCGTCCTCCTCTTCATTGGTGCAATAGCCCCATGGTGGGCCAAGGCTGGCAGATGGTATTCTTCCTTCTTCATTACTGATTAGGCTGATACAGAGATCTCGTATCAGTTAATATAATACAAACGGTTTTTATAGAATATATATAGAATAGATTTCTGAAGAATTTTGCAGGCTAAATAACCAGAATTTGTGAAAAGTATTAGAGAAAATCTTTGCAAATATTTCGAATCGATGCCAAGACTCCTCAAAACGCTATTACGATCACCATCTAATTATAGAAATCAAACAGTAGCTATGTATACCGCCAATGAATTACGAAAGGAATTTTTTTAATTGATAAAAAAATCGCGCATAAAAACACTTCTGGTTTCATTTCAAGCTTCTTTATAAATTTTTAAATTTTAAAACATATTGATTACATATTCATATCACCTAATATAATGAAAATAGATTTTTTTAAATTTTTAATGGCATTAAATGATTGGAAATTTGATTATATCTATTAAGTTATACCAACAATATTTATACAGAATTATTTTAAAGTGATTCTTTAAATTTGAGCAATGAAGTATTGATCAAAAAGTGATTGAATAAGTAGTATGCTTCAAGGATGGAATATAATAAAATACAGTATTCATAAAATTAGTAACCACATCAACGAATGTCAGAAATAGGCTGATTGCTCTGAACACAGAAATTCGAACTGAAGTATTTTGAAATGGCCTCCACAGTCACCAGATAAAAATTTATACCACTTCATTTTGAGAAGTAATTTTGTGGAAACTGTTTACTGTAAGTAAGTTTTAAGTAATAAATGAAAGAACTAGAGAACACCAACTACCATTTCAATTTGCAGAAAGTGACTACAGACTTCAATTTTGTTGCTGGCGTCATATCATTTGTATGCATTCCATTCCGATGCCACGGTCACGATGCATTGACATCAATTAGCTGAATATGCATGTGAGTGTATCTGAATTTTGTTAGAACTGTCTACCCTTTGGACATACCACTAATTGCATTCTATTATGCATAATAGCTTCGAATCTGTTATTTAAATATTAAGAAATCATTTCATGCATATGTTGTAAATTTCATTTACATCACGCATGATTCTTTATTTTTTAACACTTTATTTTGTAGGAGACGCAATTATTGGGTTTCCAGCTGATTTAAAATATTTACCTGGGAATACCGTTGTAATACAGAAAGGAACAACTATAAGCATTACGTGCCGTTTAAATGGTTTAACTGAATTTCCTAGATGGGCAGCTCCGAATCCTCAAAATGTTGAAGTGGAGGGTAAAAATTGTTTTAATGTATCTTTCCTTATTTCTTTGGAGTGTAAAATATTTTATCAATTATTGCTTTTTAATTCAATATATCCACAAATATTTAATTATATTATTATTAAAATATGTTGCCGTATAAAAATCCTTACACTATCAATTACTTGTAGAAAATATTTTAAGTGTTATTTTTTAAACATTTCTTACGTAAAGGAAAATAATAAAGTGTGAATATTAAAACAGATAGTAAAATAATTACACATAGTTTTTCAAATTCCAATTAGAAAACGAACTCCAAGTTGGAAAAGCCCCATAAATTGTTGTTATCAGACAAATATGAAAATATTTCATATTTTGACGATATCACTTTTGATGATTCCGTTACAGTCACCAGCCCCGCCTGAAAGCGTACGGTACTTCTGACGAGAATTGCCGTTTTTGATGAAAAAAAAATCTATCAAAGTAACACAATGATCACACGTAAAATGAAATAAAGAGGAAGGTAAATGTTTTAAATAATAATTACAAGGCCAAGTAAGCAATTTTTATATCAAACTCTTGAAAATGTTTAAATTTAATTTTTTACAATGACAATATTTCCAAAATGTAATTAACTAACCACGTTAATGCCCAAATTTTATACGGTATCTTTATTTGCTTCATTTCGCCATTAGAAAACAGGCGAGAATTATGTGTCAGATTTTAAATAACTAAAAGTATATAATACTACTTTAAAATATATTACTTTGCTGAAAATGTAACTATTTTTACAGATATGAGGCCACAAAACGGTGTTTATGCTACAGAGTTGTATATTTCTAATATAAGTGAAGAACATAATGGACAATACGAATGTTATAGGAGTTTTTTTCAAAAGAAGGTCTTCAATATTCAAGTAAAAGGTATGTTCGACTTCGTTTCTTAATTCATGTAATATTTTTCTCAATGTTATATTAAATTAATATCATTTATAGTAATAAGTAAGAGTTTTAAATCGATTACTTGCTCAGGGTAAATTTAATTTATACAGTTTCAGGATTCGGTTAATTGAAATAATATTTCGTGGATAGTTATTCTTATGGATAAATTAATTTAATTCCGTACCAAATTTTTGCGACGAATACTTCATTTAATACTGTTAAAACATAAATCACATAATTATAGTTTTTAATATATTTACATCCTTTTCCTAAAATTAATACAACTTAAAAAACATTTTACTTTTTTATTTTAAACGCTGCTGAAACATAAATTTCACAAAAATAAATTAAAAACAAGAATCAAAGAACGCTTTATTGAATAATTTATTACTAACATTATCTTTTATTAATTCTGTGAAATTTAGCCCCATACCTACTAAAATGAGATGGTATAATGTAATTTATTATTATCATGTATTATGTTAAATTTTCTAATTTCTTAATGTTTTCAAACAAATTTCAAATTTTTAAATAAATTAATATTTTTGCAAACATAAATAATTATTTTCAGTTCCAACAACAAATTGTTCAAAGTTTGATGAACGTGAATTTCACATTCAATATGAGAAACTGCAAGCTGCCAATAGTATTGCTGTTTTTTCTTGCAAAGATGAAAATAAAAAAATAGTGGGATCCCACATGCTCATTTGCTTCTCTAACGGAACATGGTCTGACAATCCACCTCGCTGTCAAAGTGAGTTCTTCTTTATAATATGCAAAATATATATACATATTTTTTAAGAGGCCATAGGCAAAACATATTTTTAAAAATTCTACAACATTTATAATGGGAGATTAACCTAATTTTCTTTATGTAACAAAAGTACTAGTTGAAATACTCCAAAGAATTTCATTGTCATTTCAGTCATCACTCGATACAATTATTTTTTATGAAATATTTTGAGTGTGTTTCATGTAGCAAAAAGTTTTAATAAAGACTCATCCTAATTCGGTGGATAATCTGAATAGAGGAACTACAACATGTTTTGTATTGGCAGAATGTGTAGAATGTGATAAGAATACTGTTTTCGATAAGAATGCGTGTCAATGTATGCATGTTACTCTTTTTCACATCTACGTGATTGAACACTGTTTGGTAAGTAGAAGGTTTTGTAGAAAGATTTATTCTTTGTGTTTCAAAAAAGATAAAATAATCACCTATGTAGTACTCTAAGATCCACGTAAATCAAATATATCTTGCGCTGCAATAATTTTTCTCTGAACGGGCTGAATATTTTATGGATAATATTCGAATCGGTTCCAGAGTGGTTCAGAAACGTAAATGTCTTAAAATATTTATTTATTCTAAATTTCTTTTATTACAGCGATGTGCCCACGTTTAAATGAATCTGAAGGCATGTACATATCATATACTGATAACTCATATGAAGGCAGTATCGCACTATTCCATTGCTTGACTCCCAGGGTGAGAACTGGAGTCTCGCACACAACTTGCTGGAAAGGAGAATGGGTTGATCCCATGCCGACATGCACATGTGAGTTGAATTTTATTTCTCATTGATAAATTAACATTATTTCCTTTCAAATATTAATTTCAGTAATTTTTAGATTGTTCAAAATGCAATAGAATAGTAATAAACAAAATGTATTAACTTCAATATTGTACCATAACCACCATGAAAGAAGATTATGTAACATGATATCTAAGACATTCTTCTTAACAATCCAACACTGTTCCAGTTACTATATTTTGTTGCATCTGCAGAAAATTAGTCTTTTCTTAATGACATTAACATCCGTATTTAATTAATATTTTCTCTTAATTTGAGTAATTGATTTAAATTATCTTCTACAATTATCTAACAACAAAATCAAAATATATGTTAATTAAAAACAGACATTCTTTTAATTTTTCGTGCATATGATTCTTTTGTGCATGTCTTTAATATAGGTCCATTAATGTACTGTTATGCATTCAAAACGCAACGCCACAAAGAAAAAATTCATAAGACATGAAATATTCATCATGAAAAGAAGCAATGAAAGCATCTGTAATATTGGGAATTTTGACAAATCATAGTCATTTTTTAATTATTTCAATTTTTAAAAAAACTTTAAAAAGAAATGTCAATACGTGATACATACATAAACCTGTATCTCACTTTGTTAATATTTAAACAGACCTATATATATATATATATATTTATATATTTATATATTTGCAAAATTTATTTTTAATAATTCGACAACTTTAATAATGGAAGATTAATCTAATTGACTTCATGTAACAAAAATGCCAGTTGAAATACTCTAAAGAATTTAATTGTCATTTCAGCCATCAATCGATACGATTAATTTTGATGAAATATTTTGAGTGTTTTTCATGTAGCAAAACGTTTTAAGAAAGACCCATCCTATTTCGGTGGGTAATCTGAATAGAGGAACTACAACATGTTTTGTATTGGCAGAATGTGTAGAATGTGATAACAATACTGTTTCCGATAAGAATGCGTGTCAATGTATGCATATTACTATTTTTCACATCTACGTGATTGAACACTGTTTGATAAATAGAAGGTTTTGTAGATAGATTTATTCTTTGTGTTTCAAAAAGATGAAATAATCAGCTATGTAGTACTCTAAGATTCTCGTAAATCAAATATATCTTGCGCTGCAATAATTTTTCTCTGAACGGGCTGAATCTTTTATGGATAATATTCGAGGGTGGTTCAGAAACGTAATTGCCTTCCAATACGTCTCCTATTTCGCTTACTTTTTGTATCCCAGGCGTATTGAAATTTTTGGGAAATGAAGGGTTCTTTCCTGTACAAGCTCTCTCTGACTTATATGTTGCATTATCAATGTGACCAATGCAATTACATACATTTTATTTAAAGCATTTGACATTATTGTTTCTTTTAATTTTTCTTAAATACTTATTTATTCTAAATATCTTTTATTACAGCGATGTGTCCACGTTTAAATGAATCTGAAGGCATGTACATATCATATACTGATAACTTAAATGAAGGCAGTATCGCAGTATTCGTTTGCTTGCCTCCCACGGTGATAACCGGAGTCTCGCACACAACTTGCCGGAAAGGAGAATGGGTTGATCCTGTGCCGACATGCACATGTGAGTTGAATTTTGTGATTGTTAAGTGAAAATTATTTCCTTTGAAAAATATTAATTTCAGTAACTTTTAGATTATTGATCATTCAACATTCAATAGAAAAGTAATAAACAAAATATATTAGCTTCAATATTGTAAGCGGGATCTGTACCGCAACCACCACAAAAGAAGTGAAACCACCACTGGGAAATAATATCTAAGACATTCTTCTTAACAATCCAACAGAGGTCCAGTTTCTATATTTTGTTGCATCTGCCGAAAATTGGTCTTTATTTAACGACATTTGGTTTGTCGCTCTACGGTTATTTTGTGCACACTTTAGGGTAACTAAACTGAGACCTACAGTTTAACGAGGATTCCGAACCACTAAAAAACATTCATGCCACAGCCAAGAATAGAATCTACCAGTCGCCAGACTGCTAACAAATTGGCCATCAGGCTGTTATCATGGTAGAAATTAAGAATATTTCATAACTTCGATTTTTACTGAAAAACTTCAATATATGGGGATGACGAGTACCCATTGGAACTTTTAAGGCTGTTCATTGGCTATGAAGCATAATGATCAGTTTACAGTTAAAATACCAGTTAAGTGAACAATTTTGTCTCTCATGCCATCAGAACTTGGGACAAATACCCCTGAAGCTCTGACAAACTCACTTGTTAACTCGTTTTCCAAATAATCTACTATAGGATTACGTATATTCGGATTACGTATAGTTCTTATTTATTCTTATTAGGTATATTTGCACATACATGCTTCAAAAAAGATTCCGCTACATCAGAATATTACCAAAATTTTAAAATTCAATTTTTTAAAGCATTTTAAAAATTATTAAAGTAAATTATTTACCTAGCTATTTCTAAATTCAACTTTATTTTTGTATATCTACAAAACAACAACATTATCCGTTTACTGTCTGAAGTTATGTAAACACCAGTTTAGTGAATCACTTTTAATCTCTGACGCCATTAATACTGGGATCAAATATCCCTTATTAAGAGTCCACTTCTTAAACTTCTTCTTAATTAAAGGGTCTCTTTTTAACGATAGCGTTAAAAAAAAAAAAAAAAAAAAATACGAAACAAGGATATTAACGATAGCCTCCTAAACTAGAACAAAATTATACTTTTTACAATAAAAACATATATTGCATCGTTATTTTTACTTTTAATATACAGAGTTACTTCATATTAATAAAAAAAAATTCTTCCTTTGTACATTTAAAATGTATTGTGTTTTAATGCTGACTACTGTGCCCAAAAAAGACCAATTATTTTTTTTCTCAAATACTTTTTATTTATTCTTGCAAATTTATTTACTTCATCGCCTTCAAAGCAAGTAGTTTAGGAAATTTTTTTACAGAAGAAAAAATGTATTTTGCATTAATGAATCGTTAAGTTAAAAAAATAAGAAATAATTAATTTTAGTATGTACAAAAAAAATTAGAAATAAACAATAATTTTTTTATTGCATTGAATTATTCATCACGTGCTTGAAATAATAATTTTTCAATTACTACTATTAGTTTACACTCTCTCTATATATATTTATATATCTTGTTCAAATTTTCAATCGTTAATGAAATACTTTTTATTCATCCAATCAAATTCAAATACATTGTTTTAAACTTGTAGAGGATG
>BPLQ01006742.1:0-19897 GCA_021605075.1 Caerostris darwini
AGTAGTTTTGGCGCCAATGAAAGCAACATAGATGGCCTAATGTTTATGCCAATCCCTGAACTAATTGTAAACACATTACATTCTCTGGTTGTTAAAATTATTGGTAAAAATTACGTACTGTTTAATTGTAAATCCATTTAATATGCTGGACTGTTCATGATCGGTGACTTTAAACTACTTTATAATTTAGTTCTTTATAAATTATATAATTTAGTTCTTTATAAATTTTATAATTTAGTTCTTTATAAATTTTACAATTTAGTTCCTAATACGTTATATAATTAAATTAATAATGCTTACAAAGTAAAAAATCAAAACAGCATTTAGAAAAAGAAAAATCGTCACATTTTTTTCAAAGCAAGTTCATTTATACCAGAAAAATTTCTCATAACAAACACTATTGCTATAAGAATAGTAGTAAATATTTTGTTGCTTTACCTTCATTTCTTATAATAACGTAAGATGCACGGAATAGTAATGGCAAAATTTTTGCTCTTATTTTCCACAGAATATCTACTGTACAAGGTTATCCGATTTCAACTATTTATATTTTTAAAAATTAGTGCTACAGAATGGTTTGTATTTTGAAGTGGGGAGTCTGCGTCGGAGTCGGGAGTCGAGCATTTTTAAGGAATCGGAGTCAGGAATAGGTTTAAAAATACGGACTGTTTTTAAAAAAATATTTTTCCAAAATTTTACGAATTTGTGCTAAAATAAATTTATAGTTTAAAAAGACTAAAAAACATGCTTTTAGTGTTAATCAAACAAAAAAGTAAAAAATAAATTATAGTTTTAAAAAACTGAAAAACGCGCTTTTAGAGTTAATCAAACTAAAAAGTAAAAAATAATTGTTAACGTAAGAATAAAATTACTGACGAGAAAATGAATGTCACTGTTTTAAAAGCGCGGAGTGCTCGATATAAATCGTTAAAACATTTTTCACTAGTTTCATTCCGAAATGCAGATTTAGTTTAAAAATGTCATACAAAGCACCCCACGCTTTTAGAACAGGTAGGTTTGAATGTCTTAGGTACTTTCATTCTACATGGGTTAAATTGCTCTTCATAAGTTAAAATCAAATCACTCATCTTGGCGATCCTAATCATGATGAGATAATATATTATCAAAATATTATTAAAATATTTTATTATCATGATTATCAAAATATTTTACTGTCGTCGGTCCTTGATAAGTCTACAACGTTTAATTAAATCTGATCGCTTAAAGTAGGGCCCAAGATTCAGTTACAAACGAACAAACATACAGGTGAAACTAATAGAAAAGCGTATTAAAAAGAATCGACTGTTTTCGTTCTGAAAGATGTCTGTAAATGTTTATTTGCAGCTTAAATAGTGTGTATGAGGAGAAAAAGATCTCTCTTTCCCTCCATCCTTGAATAGACTACTCATGGAGTGTCCGTACCGCGCTGCCGGACACTGAGGATTAGACACAATTCGACTTGCTTTTATTTTCTTGTCTTATGCAATTCTATAATATTTCGGTACGTCTTAGTTTGGTAGGGTTGTTTTTATGGAGTACATGTATTTTTATGCATGGAGTATATGCATTCTTTTGCCTCTCAAAAGAGTTGAAATGCGGCACTTTAAAATTATAAATGTTATATTAAAAAAGTGTTTTTATAGGTGTAACTAATTGTTTTTGACTTTTGATAATTTTTGTAGCAAATTTAATATAAAAATATACTGTGCTTTCGGAGCCACATTTAAACACGCGCAAACGAAGGGGGAAAAAAAGGCCTCGTGCAGTTCTATGAACTACATTTGCCATTGATATATATTGAAATTGAATCTTTAATTTTTTATTAAAATATAGACAGAATAACAGATTGTACATTTTTGAGGAATTTAGAACTTATTGATCCTGAATTTAATTAAATATGGAGTTGTATAAAAGTGTGGTATTATCTACGAGCAGGGCTGACCAACCCGCGGACCGCCTTGCTTATTTTCCAGACCGTGAGATTTATAACACTTTTACAAAATATATTTATTTTAAAATGGCCTAGGTAGTGGAAACCAATGTATTGAAAAATGCATTTTGTCTGCATCCATATATTGAAAAATTAACTGCCGAAATTATAAGAAAAAATTAACTTTGAGTTTAAAATAATATTCGCGTGAGTATATGACAAATATTGTCTATTTTATTTATGGGTTTACAGTTATGAGTTCGCAGAATATAATTTAATGGAACATCTAATGCAGCATGTTTCTATGTTATCCCTAGATATTTGAGAAATCTGGTACATAAGGTTGTTAGCGCTTTTGGTTCAACTTACACCTGCGATTTTCTCCTTCCTTCCAAAGATGAAATTGACCAAACACGAAACAAACTCATTCATAACCGATGCTAACCTGCAATACCCATTACGATGTGCGAATACCCAAATTAAGATCGATTTGCAAAAGCTAAGTGAAAGAGTGGAAAAACATATAAATAACTAGTAAAATAAATATTAGTAAAATAAATATAGTAAAATTAAATATAGAGTTGTAAAATAAAGTAAAATAAATATAGTATAATAAACTAGTAAAATAGTAGTAAAATAAATATTAAAAAATAAATATTTAGTAAGTAAGTAAAATACTAGTAAAATAGTAGTAGTAAAATAAATATTTTTTAATGATTTCATTTTTTTTATTTCGTTTATACTTATATATTTTTTATATTTCATTTTCAGTTTTATATATTACGTTTCAATGTGCGTTTAATATCATCATTATTATATTATCTATGTTCACATGCAAGAATAACAGTAAACACAAAAATAATAACTCATTATGTTTCCATTTTTCACTCCAAAAAATGTCTATAGTGGGTCTAAATCTAATATAGGGATATATAATTTTATATGTGGCCCGCTTTGTTTGGATGCATTTCCAAAGTGGCTTGCAAGATCATTTGGGTTGACCAACCTGGATCTAAAGCGTGTTTAAGGTCGAAAAAAAAAAAAAAAAAAAGAATAAATATTTTTTTTAAAAAAATAACTTTTGGAAAAGTATTTTTAAATACGAATGTGACATCATTAGGTTAAAGTGATTCTCAATCGTTCATTCACACTCTTTTAATCATCATTTGCTCATCATTTTTTAAATGGATATATAATTTTATATGTGGCCCGATTTGTTAAGATGCATTTCCAAAGTGGCTTGCAAGATCATTTGGGTTGACCAACCTTGATCTAAAGCGTGTTTAAGGTCGAAAAAAAAAAGAATAAATATTTTTTTTAAAAAATAACTTTTGGAAAAGTATTTTTAAATACGAATGTGACATCATTAGGTTAAAGTGATTCTCAATCGTTCATTCACACTCTTTTAATCATCATTTGCTCATCATTTTTTAAATGGATATATAATTTTATATGTGGCCCGATTTGTTAAGATGCATTTCCAAAGTGGCTTGCAAGATCATTTGGGTTGACCAACCTTGATCTAAAGCGTGTTTAAGGTCGAAAAAAAAAAAGAATAAATATTTTTTTTAAAAAAATAACTTTTGGAAAAGTATTTTTAAATACGAATGTGACATCATTAGGTTAAAGTGATTCTCAATCGTTCATTCACACTCTTTTAATCATCATTTGCTCATCATTTTTTTAAATGGATATATAATTTTATATGTGGCCCGATTTGTTAAGATGCATTTCCAAAGTGGCTTGCAAGATCATTTGGGTTGATCAACCTTGATCTAAAGCGTGTTTAAGGTCGAAAAAAAAAAAAAGAATAAATATTTTTTTTAAAAAAATAACTTTTGGAAAAGTATTTTTAAATACGAATGTGACATCATTAGGTTAAAGTGATTCTCAATCGTTCATTCACACTCTTTTAATCATCATTTGCTCATCATTTTTTTAAATGGATATATAATTTTATATGTGGCCCGATTTGTTAAGATGCATTTCCAAAGTGGCTTGCAAGATCATTTGGGTTGACCAACCTTGATCTAAAGCGTGTTTAAGGTCGAAAAAAAAAAAGAATAAATATTTTTAAAAAAATAACTTTTGGAAAAGTATTTTTAAATACGAATGTGACATCATTAGGTTAAAGTGATTCTCAATCGTTCATTCACACTCTTTTAATCATCATTTGCTCATCATTTTTTAAATGGATATATAATTTTATATGTGGCCCGATTTGTTAAGATGCATTTCCAAAGTGGCTTGCAAGATCATTTGGGTTGACCAACCTTGATCTAAAGCGTGTTTAAGGTCGAAAAAAAAAAGAATAAATATTTTTTTAAAAAATAACTTTTGGAAAAGTATTTTTAAATACGAATGTGACATCATTAGGTTAAAGTGATTCTCAATCGTTCATTCACACTCTTTTTAATCATCATTTGCTCATCATTTTTAAATGGATATATAATTTTATATGTGGCCCGATTTGTTAAGATGCATTTCCAAAGTGGCTTGCAAGATCATTTGGGTTGACCAACCTTGATCTAAAGCGTGTTTAAGGTCGAAAAAAAAAAAGAATAAATATTTTTTAAAAAAAAATAACTTTTGGAAAAGTATTTTTAAATACGAATGTGACATCATTAGGTTAAAGTGATTCTCAATCGTTCATTCACACTCTTTTAATCATCATTTGCTCATCATTTTTTTAAATGGATATATAATTTTATATGTGGCCCGATTTGTTAAGATGCATTTCCAAAGTGGCTTACAAGATCATTTGGGTTGACCAACCTTGATCTAAAGCGTGTTTAAGGTCGAAAAAAAAAGAATAAATATTTTTTTAAAAAAAAATAACTTTTGGAAAAGTATTTTTAAATACGAATGTGACATCATTAGGTTAAAGTGATTCTCAATCGTTCATTCACACTCTTTTAATCATCATTTGCTCATCATTTTTTTAAATGGATATATAATTTTATATGTGGCCCGATTTGTTAAGATGCATTTCCAAAGTGGCTTACAAGATCATTTGGGTTGACCAACCTTGATCTAAAGCGTGTTTAAGGTCGAAAAAAAAAGAATAAATATTTTTTTAAAAAAAAATAACTTTGGAAAAGTATTTTTAAATACGAACGTGACATCATTAGGTTAAAGTGATTCTCAATCGTTCATTCCACTCTTTTAATCATCATTTGCTCATCATTTTTTTAAATGGATATATAATTTTATATGTGGCCCGATTTGTTAAGATGCATTTCCAAAGTGGCTTGCAAGATCATTTGGGTTGACCAACCTTGATCTAAAGCGTGTTTAAGGTCGAAAAAAAAAAGAATAAATATTTTTTAAAAAAAAATAACTTTTGGAAAAGTATTTTTAAATACGAATGTGACATCATTAGGTTAAAGTGATTCTCAATCGTTCATTCACACTCTTTTAATCATCATTTGCTCATCATTTTTTAAATGGATATATAATTTTATATGTGGCCCGATTTGTTAAGATGCATTTCCAAAGTGGCTTGCAAGATCATTTGGGTTGACCAACCTTGATCTAAAGCGTGTTTAAGGTCGAAAAAAAAAAAAGAATAAATATTTTTTAAAAAAAAATAACTTTTGGAAAAGTATTTTTAAATACGAATGTGACATCATTAGGTTAAAGTGATTCTCAATCGTTCATTCACACTCTTTTAATCATCATTTGCTCATCATTTTTTTAAATGGATATATAATTTTATATGTGGCCCGATTTGTTAAGATGCATTTCCAAAGTGGCTTGCAAGATCATTTGGGTTGACCAACCTTGATCTAAAGCGTGTTTAAGGTCGAAAAAAAAAGAATAAATATTTTTTTAAAAAATAACTTTTGGAAAAGTATTTTTAAATACGAATGTGACATCATTAGGTTAAAGTGATTCTCAATCGTTCATTCACACTCTTTTAATCATCATTTGCTCATCATTTTTTAAATGGATATATAATTTTATATGTGGCCCGATTTGTTAAGATGCATTTCCAAAGTGGCTTGCAAGATCATTTGGGTTGACCAACCTTGATCTAAAGCGTGTTTAAGGTCGAAAAAAAAGAATAAATATTTTTTTAAAAAAATAACTTTTGGAAAAGTATTTTTAAATACGAATGTGACATCATTAGGTTAAAGTGATTCTCAATCGTTCATTCACACTCTTTTAATCATCATTTGCTCATCATTTTTTTTAAATGGATATATAATTTTATATGTGGCCCGATTTGTTAAGATGCATTTCCAAAGTGGCTTGCAAGATCATTTGGGTTGACCAACCTTGATCTAAAGCGTGTTTAAGGTCGAAAAAAAAAAGAATAAATATTTTTTTTAAAAAAATAACTTTTGGAAAAGTATTTTTAAATACGAATGTGACATCATTAGGTTAAAGTGATTCTCAATCGTTCATTCACACTCTTTTAATCATCATTTGCTCATCATTTTTTAAATGGATATATAATTTTATATGTGGCCCGATTTGTTAAGATGCATTTCCAAAGTGGCTTGGAAGATCATTTGGGTTGACCAACCTTGATCTAAAGCGTGTTTAAGGTCGAAAAAAAAAAGAATAAATATTTTTAAAAAAAAAAATAACTTTTGGAAAAGTATTTTTAAATACGAATGTGACATCATTAGGTTAAAGTGATTCTCAATCGTTCATTCACACTCTTTTAATCATCATTTGCTACAAATCTTTTTTTATCTCCAAAATCTTTTTCATCATTCCGTAATTTGTGAAAAGAGGCCTAGCTAGCAAGGATATATTCTCGATTTGTTGGTGCAAGATGGAAGATAGCAGCTGCTTTTGCAACAGAGGCGATTCGTACCATACCAAACCACTCAGTCTCGATTTATTGGATGTTGACACTGGATGCTGATGTAAAAAAGAAAAGAAAAAAAAAAAAAAAAACCTAACCCCTAACTGCTTCAAACAAAGACAAAACATTCCAATTCCTGACGCCACTCCTTAGCGTAAGTTGCTTATATTAGAGGAACCAATGGGAGATGATCTCTACTTTCGGTTTGGAATTCCATCTGCCCCCGATTGAAACTGAACCTGCCATTATCAAATCAGACACTTGATTAGATAGCTCACAATTTTGTCACTTGCGATTCTATTTTGCCATTTCTAATTCCTAATATTCTATTCGTAATTTTTTATATATTTCATTATTATATTTTCTTTTTATATATATTTAATCTTAATGTTAACTTTTTTATCGTATTATATCTTTTTTTTATTAATTATTGTCAGTGAATTTTCGTATTTTATTTTGTATTATATTCATACTCTTGTGCTATATATATATTATTACCATTAACATTTTGAACCATAAATGGTAAGTTTCATTTTAAATATTACAATTTTGCATTTAAGTATTTTTTTATATTATTTTCTTATGAGTTTTTTTAAAAGAATTTTAAATATTAAAATTTAGCATTTAAGTATTTTTTTTTTTATATTATTTTCTTGTGAGTTTAAAAGAATTTTAAATATTAAAATTTTACATTTAAAAGTATTTTATTTTGTATTATATTCGTATGAGTTTTTAAAAGAATTACGTGTTCATTAAATTGTAATGGGAAGGGGTGACTCGTACAGTCATATGCGGTTTTTAATTGTTTTAAATTTGTTTGTCATGTTTGTTGTTTATGTCATGTTTTCATGTTTCTTTATTACAATAGATTTTTTTTATGTTATTGTTTTTCGGAACTTTAACCATTGAATATTCATTTTAAATATAAAATTTTGCATTTAAGTATTTTTTTATATTATTTTCTTATGAGTTTATTAAAAGAATTTTAAATATTAAAATTTTGCATTTAAGTAGTTTTTTATATTATTTTCTGATGAGTTTAAAATAATTTTAAATATTAAAATTTTGCATTAAAATATTTTTTTTTAATATTATTTTCTTATGAGTTTAAAAGAATTATGTGTTCATTTTACATTGCAATGGAAAGGGGGGTGACTCGTAAAGTCATGCGGTTTTCCATTGGTTTAAATTTGTTTGTCATGTTTGTGCATTGCAAAATTTTTTTTTATTGTTATTTCGGAACTTTAACCATTGAATATTTTTAAATTAACTGAGTAATTATTATTTTTTCCCGGATTTTATGTTATGGTTTTTTATTTTTATTTGTAGGTATTTTGTCATTTTCTGCAATGTGAGAAAGAAAAATTATCGCTTTAGTACAACCGCATATGACTCGACAAGTCATATGCGGTTTTTCATTGGTTTAAATTTTTTTATCATATAATATTAAAATAGGGTTTTTTTTTATTTCATTGTTATTTCGGAACTTTACCCAATGAATATTTTTAAATTAACTGAGTAACTAGTATTTTTGGAAGGATTTTATGTGGATGTTTTATTATTTTTATTCTGTAGATATTTTATAATTTATGCAATAATAATTTGAATGCCAGAACAAAAAATTATCGCTTCAGAGGTAACGCCTAGGTTTGCCGATTTGAAAAGTTTTAATCTATTTTATGTACTTTTATAATTTTTTAACTTATGAGATCACACGAAATGCAAATGTAGATGGGTTTCCTATTTCCAAATTTATGTTGGTTAATAGTTGTTATTAATTTGGTTTGTCGCTCTACGGTCATTTTGTGCATACTTTAAATGGGGTTAATTTGATTGACATTTCGCCAAAATCGAATTTTTCGTTTTGGCTATCACACAACAAACCAGTAATATGAACAATTTCGAAAATAAAAATCCCATTTTCAGGAAACGAATAACTTCAGTGTACTAATAGTAATCATGATTGTGATTGTCTATTCTGAAAGCTGTTTTCATTTTTATCCGCACTAAATTGCCCAATTAAATCTTTTCTAAATTCTAAACCTCAATTAGAAACATACATTGCTTAATCGAACTTCAAAATTAAGTTTTTAGAAATTACGTATGAAATTCCAGTTTCATTTGTATTGTTGTTGTGATTTCACATTTGTCATTTTATACAAAATAAGGTGATAATAGCCTAATTTTAATATTTGTTGGACTCGGAATTTAGAACTAGAAAAAAAAAAAAACTGCCAAGTAACAAGACAGAAATTATAATATTTAATAGGAATTATTCTAGTTATTCCTATAAATAAAACTTTCTTGTATGAGAATAAATATTAATGCAACTGAGTATGATTTCTTTTCTTTCTTTTTTTTTTTTTTAATCTTTGGATATTGGATCTTAAAATATTTTCAGTTGGCATTTGTCAGTTTTAAGATTTATTACTTAATAGTATTCTTAAAGAGAAGGCAGTAAATCCTGATGTCTTGAGAAAAAAAAATATTTTAAACTGACACGTACTGTTTGTAAAAATTTTAAAAGATTTCATTTTTTAATTCTTCATAGATCTTGACATTGCCATTTAGACAAATTGTGAGCATCCATCGTATCATTTGTTGACAAAATAAGTTTCAAAACAAATTTTTGTTAATTTTTTTTGAATCAATAAATGGATGGATCCGATACGATTTACACCGGCTTGAAAATTTTTTTTCACCTATCTTGAAACTTTCGCTTCTTTGCCTGCTATATCCTTGTTCGGGCTAACATATTTTGTTTTTTAAATTTGTGGTTATTTCTCATACGAGCGGTGACTCCATTATTTATACCATGAAACTCCAGAATTCACAAATTTCTTATTTGCGAAAAGTTAAAATGAACAGAAAAGTATTTCTTTCATTGGATGATGGGATAAAAATGTGATGGAATTAGATGCAGAGAAATATGTATATATATATATATATATGCAAAAGAACTGAGTGCTCGGGAACTGTAATAATTTTGAAACGAAAAACGACTGTACATTTTTTTTTTCAACAAATGCTCATAAGCATCTTTTTATTTTTTTCATTCTAGAAATTGTTGATTTATTAAATTCAATAATTTAATTTAAATTGTCTTAGATTCTTAAAGATATTCTAGGATAGGAAGAGATTTGCAATCATCCAAGAGATGACTATCCTATTACTAACTCGAGATATCTAACTCTAAATTCAGCAAATATTATTTCAATATGATTTAGTAAAAATGATCTTTTAAAACGTGTTCAATTAGGGAATATAGTGTATTAGTCCTCATCTGCATTTGTTTTATTCAAGTGATTGTGCTTTTCAAATTAAAAAAAGGATTTGCTTCAATTTCAGATGTCTTATGAAGTTCTGATGGCTGTTGTTGAGTGGGACGCTTTCAAGTGCAGACCAGACTGCACTGAAGAATGTACTCCGGACGACTGTAAGTACATTTTCATTAACATATATTTCTTGTTTGTGTATCAAATCAAATTAATATTTCTTAAGGTAGGGTTTCTTATGCAACCCTAATTAGCACTGAAAAATGTTCTAATGGGCAAACACTTAGAAGCTTGGTCTTAGATGCCTTAAGGCAAGAGCTGCACAGACGTTTTTTCATTTCAGGGGGCATTTGAAGATACGGACGCAGTAACAATGCCCCCGAAACGCTCTGATCCTTATTTGGACCGGGATGTTTCAAAGCGGATTCGAACCATCAAATTACACATCCATGGCACCGCCGGGATTCGAGGGAAACCTTCTTATGCAACCCATTCGGCCAATGAATGGCCGAAACTAACTCACAACTGGCTATATAACTCTTAATAATTTTTGTTTTTTAGTTAATTGTTATTTAATTTTTTAATTTAATTTAATTAACTTTTCATCTTGTTTTAATTTTAATTCAATAGTCTTTCTGTTAAACCTTAAATAGCTCTGGTCTTTTAACTTCAATTTTAATTACTTTAATTCTTCATTTTTAATTTTATTCTTCTGAAAAGAAAAAAAAAAAAACAAAATATAATGTTAGTTTTTGAATTATAGCCACTGTCGTTATTAAGCATAAAATTTATAAAATTAATACTCTGTTTGAATTGTAGCCATTGGTCGAGTGGCGCGCTCTATCTGTAACCACAAGATTTCGGGTTCGATTGAACGGCGGTGCCATGGATGTTTGTTGGTTTACTTTAAACCATAGGTGTTAACACGATCGTAGAGCGTTTTGGAGAGTGACATATTAAAAAATAAGAAAAACTAACTGTTCATAAATATTGATTAGGGGATTATAGTTTGTTTTCACATTTTATTACCATTTAAATTCATCATACTCTGTTTACATTTTCAATAGTTTTATCGACAACTTTCCGCCAACGGCCAAATGCTTTATACCGGTTCTCGTTAGATCACCGAAGTCAAGTCATTCGAGGAGGGGGAATTTCCATGTCCAAAAGGTTTTAAGCCCCTTTTACTATTAATAAGAATCAATAATTTATGCAAATTAGTGCAGAAAGTTTTAACTAACTTTAAGATTGGGGGGTCAGTAGTGGTTCTTAAACCACCTGGGAACACCGCGTGCCGTTGGCATTCGCAAATTTGGGACCTGAATGGCCGATACTCGTGCATTTAGATACATTATTTTCCACTAATAAAATATGACTTTTAAATATCAATAAAATTAAAAACCTGTGAAATATTCTAGAATCGGATGTAGTGTAATCGTAAGTAAAAATGTATTCGTAAGTTAAAACTTTGCAATAGATGTTGAAGATACCCTCACTAGTGGAATGTCACGAATAAGTGCAGAATCATTCAAATTCCGATATAATTGCTGGTTTGATTATTAGCGATTTTTAATCTTTTTTGATTTTTTTTTTGAGTCTGTTAGGTAATTTTGGAAATCAGCGATTTCTATGACGGTAATTGGCGTAAAATTTGCATATCTACGAACAGGACAGTTTGCTTTTTGCTGGTTCCCACTATCGTAATCGGTAGTTGCTGTCCATTTAGATAACAAATATAATATCTTTAAATAGAATAATAATCGTAAGTTTTAGTCGACTCCAATCTAGTGCCAAAAATGTAGTTGTTCAAGACTACGATGATACATTAAGCACAAGTGCTAAGACTTTTGTCGGGCTTTCGATGGTTCAGCACCTTTTATAATCTGGCATCGATCGAGACGTTCCCTCCTTTTGTGTGTGTGCATTCGGGCGTTTGTTGACCGCCAGATCATGACACTGCTTGGTTTTTCCCAGTGTACCCGTTGTTTTCCCTGTCCCCCCCCAGTGTTTATTGTAACTGAAAGTTTTAAAAATGTGTGTTCAATTCGCAACGTTTTATCAAGAAACAACTGCAGAAGCAGATACTTTCTTAAACAGTAAGGCAGGCTCGTGTGTGTTTTCTTGCCATAACTTGTTTTAACTATCCTTGTGTATTATCCTATTAACGATCCTTGTTATTATCTCCGTAAATTAAGTCATTATATAAATTTTCTGACATTCCTTTTAAGTGTTTGAATTTTCTCTTAAAGAATTATCATCATCAGTGGCGCAACAGCCCCATGGTGGGCCAAGGCCGTCTGCCTACTGGCAGATTTCGAGACAGATGTTATGTTTTTGTTTTAACGGGGTAGGGTAGTCAGCCCTACCCTAGCCCAACACTCGACAGTTATATTAGATAGGGTCCTACGATTTAAAGTAAATTCCGAATCACTTTAAGCATCCATGGCACCGCCGAGATTCGAACCCGACATTTGTGGCACAGAGTGCTAGAGTGCCTTGAAGAATTATACCAAATTTAATTTAGTTTATTCAGATTTAATCCCCAATGCATCCCTTGGGAATTTATTTGGCTGTGTAGTTTTTCGTACAATGGTTTGGTTTATTCGATGCAATTCTTTTAAAAACTCATTAAAGAAATCAACACGTCGGGTTGTCTTACAGGTGGTAAAGAAATTGAATCTTTATTACTTAAATAAATTTATTAGAATATTTTAATTTCATATTGCACACTATTTTTAACGGCCACTTGACTGAAACGATTACAAGTTAAACAAAATATAAATTGTGTTTACGTCGTTAGGAAACCGATTCATTAGTCATTAAAAATACTCTTTCCTTATACATAGAAGTCGGGAGTCGGAACATTTTTAAAGGAATCATTAATCGGTTTTAAAAAATCGATTACCAACTCTAATATTATGAAAAGAAATTTTTAATTCTCCGAATATTTGATAATTAAGTTTAAATAAACAATTCAGTTGTATTCTAAATTAATAATTCAATAATTCAACAAGTAGCAAACACATTTACTGATTTAGTTGCAAACAAAGTAAGTGTTGACAGACCTTTCTCAGCATTGGCTCTCATAAAAAGCTATCTTGGTTTCGCAATGAAATAATAGTAGAATACCTTTTATAAGATCTTAAGAAAAAACAAAATTTTTAATGTATTACAAAATATAACATCTTTGTGATTAAAATGTGCAATTCTCTATTTCTATTGCTTGTCTTAAAACTATATTGTAATATTTTAATAGTTGTAATATAATAGTGCTATTTTTTATGGGTATTTATATTTTTTGTAAGAAGTTTTAGAGTACAAGTATGTCTTTCAAGTGATAATAAAGACCTATTAAAGTGCAAGAAAAAAAAGAAAAAAACCCTTTTATTTAAGGGAAAAACTGAATTACAGATATGAGATGAATACAAATCATTTCATTTATTTCGCATAATCGTCTAAAACCTTAGTAACTGCAATTATGAGTCGGTAAAAGAATTAATAATCAGTAGTCTGGATTCGTTACAGAATTTCAACTCGGAAGCCAGGAGTCGTAAATTTTTCGGCCAGCTACCCAAATCTGCTTATAAATTCATGATTTTTTTAAAAAAAACGCATGCAGATAGGTAGTAAAAGTATCTGATTACTTTAGTGCTTACTCGTGTGCAGGATTCTTTTGCACACTATTGGGTGACTTAACCAGAGATGTCCTTGCGATTCTCGAGTCACTTGGTCAAACCAAACCTGTAGAATCACGCATTGTATACATTTTGATCGTGTCAATATGCTGCCATGCATTAATGCACAAAATTTTTTAGGTAACCGAACACGTTCAAATCTCGATTTTAGCGAAATGAAATAAAATTTGTTTTATTTTGAAAAATCAGACATTCAGCTTTTTGAAAAAGGTTTTTCGTTTGTTGCAATAATCATTAGATATCGAGAACCAGCATCGCGATCTATTATGGTTTTTTTTTTAAATCTTTCAATGAAATTTTTGAAACACTAGTTTTTTTACACCGCCAGACCATAACAGTTATAATGAATTTCGGAATCGAATGAAATATCAACTCTGTTGTGAATGATATTTATTATACATGCAGTGATCTGAAAGTTTTTAAAGATATTCATTTAGATATGAATAACTGGCATTTTTTGTTTAAAACACTATTATTCATCTTTGCTTTCAATGATTCAATGGTTGCCCCCAGAAATACTTTACTGTTGCTTTAACACAAAGATTTGTGCATCGTGAATTAGTCAGCGATTCATCAATTGCACGTTCTCGTAGGTATCCAAGTCCTCAGAGCAGGCTGCAATCAGTTCTTTTGAGTACAGTCTTATAAAATTAGATCAACGGAGTAATTCACTTTCTCCTTCAGTAAGATATCAAACTAATAAGCATTTGATATGAAAGCAAATAGAAGCCAGTTTTTTTTATTCGTAATTTTCTGTACACATCTTTGATAAAAGAAAATTCAGGGTTGAAATTTTTAGATAAAATAAAATGATGATGATTGTTTTTATATATGAACTAGTGTTTCTTTTAAATTATATAAGCAAAGATCAATGTTTCTGAAATTAAAGTTTTAGTTTTCCTTATCAAATACACACACATATATATGTATGTGTATATATATATATATATATTATTCTACTTCTACTAGAGAATCATAATGTGTGAAGTTATTTTCTGTTTGGAAAACATAAGTTCGTTTGAAATAAAATATACAAAGCAGCTGTGGCATGAATTTTTTCTGATGCATTTTCACACACATTCAGATCTAGTAAGCAATTTGATTTCAATTTTAGATATAAACTGAAAATTATCCATTTCAGTACAATTTGAGATTAATCTTCATTCCAAGAGAAGACACATTTTACAAAACATAAAATAATATTTTTTTTGTAATACAATACTGATATGCTTGGCATTTTCAGATACTTTTATATCATGCATTTTGATAGGGAACATAGATTGAGCTATTAGAAAAAAATTGTCATTTAAACCTATAAGTTATTGAACAATTGTTACATACTGTCCTTCTGGGTTTGTTTGATAAGAAAATTGGAGTGAAAATATTTTTTTGAACACTTACTAGTGCAAGATACTCAATTTTGTTCCAGTTGTGAATTTAAAATTTCATATATTCTAATAAATCCATATTATAAATAAAAATACGAGAACATTTTTTCTCAATCAGTTTAAGTTCCGATTCTTGTGTAGCAGGCTATAATGAAAACCTGTATATTAATTACACAAAGATAAAATGATGAATCGTGTGTGTTAATTCTATAGTGTTTTTTATTATTAGTTAAACTTATTTTGATTTTTGTCCTTTCAGGCTTGGCCCAGCGACGGGCTGTTCAACAGGTAAGCATGTTTTTCCATATTTTTCATTTATTACTGCTATTAAATTGTATTATTCCTGTAAGTGATGTTTGACTAAATTGAATAGAAAAATATACCATTACATTTTAAATAGTACATTTTTAATTGAACATTGTATTTTAATTTTCAAAATATCAATAATTCCAACAAAATAATTTTAGATAGTCTGTATTTATGAAAGTTACAAATGTGGGACAATAATTAAGTTATTTCTATTTTCATCTCTGAACTTTGAAACTTCCAGTTTAAATATATAAAATATTATTTTTTCTAAACTTTTTCATGTGCAAAATATTGATTAGATGAATGTAAGTTGGCATGAATGGTTGTGCTTTACCCAAAAATTTTCCTTTCGCCTTTCACGGAATGGTAGTTTCGAATGCTAAGAGCTGAGAGAAGAAAACAAAATGAACCAATTTTTTTTTTTTCTCTCCTTCATCACTATCTATATTTAAATTAGATAAATGTCTGAAGTGTCAGTATAAAAAAAATACTCCGTTTGATAAATTGAAGTATTAGAATGGTCAGGAGTGCGTGAAAATTATAAAATTCATTGAGATTATTCAAAATATAAAAAATAAATGATAATATAAACTAAAAATAACAAAAAATATTAAATAAATTAATATAAATCGTCTAACAACTATTTTAATTTCGGCAAGTTAAGAGTTCAATTGAGTTGAAAATAATAAATATTTGTATGGTAGCATAAAAGTGGCGAGTTTAATTAACAGTTGAAGAAGGGAATTGAAATTATACCATGAAAGAGAATTGTTGAGGGAGTGAAACACAATCTAGATCAGTGGTCCTCAAACTTTTTTAAATTGGAGCATATTTAAAATCCAACAACAAATAATTATAGGTGCACTATATATAAATTTCTCATAAATATGTTACAACAGTTCAGTTAAATGTTACAAAAAAATATATTGTAATAATAGAAATAAAATGAAACATACCTTTAGTTTATTTATTTTTGAAGTAATGAGAAACATAACCATGAATTTCTTTAACATTTGGACGTACATTTAAAAGGCAATCTCTCGCGTGTCAATTTTTATCTTTAACAAATTGAAGAATTCCTCTTTTTATACATCATTGTGGTGAAGGTAGAAAATCTTAATTCACATAAATATGCCATGAAAAATTGTAGTAAAATGTTCATAGTTTTTTGAGATAGTGACATGCATTCTTATAAAGTTTCAAGACACAATTTCTTACGACAATCTTCAATCCACGATGAGTGGACAAAATTATTGTTCTTTAGTTAATATTAAATGTTCAACTTCACTATTTACAGATACCGAAGTCTCATGGGCTACAATAGAAATTTTTTAACAATGAAAATCACAAGCTTCAAACACTTCTAGTAACCAACGCTAACATTTCTAGTTATCGCTCCTAGTTTTTCAGAAACAATTCTTTGGTGCATATTCGCTGTTTTGTGCCCCTTTTTTAAGTGAATAATAGAAGGAAAAAAAACCCAGTCAGATGGGTTAGTTGCTCATAATGAAAAGCTGTCTTAGAACGGGAAAAACTGCTAAGAAACAATAACTATATTTTTTTATCTGGGCACATACTCATATACATTTTAAAAACCGTATTTTCGCATCCGATTTCCATAACCTCTGATTATGAAAATTATCGAAACTTGTTGTTCTGAATTAATCAAGATAGTTAAGTTTGTAAGAATACATTTGATTTTAGCATAACAGCGCAAGTGCAGAGAAGAAGAATTTTATTAGATTTGTGAACTAAATAAATGATTCCTCTTTTTAGGTTTACTTCATTAGATCATATCTAACGTGCTTGCAGAAAAGTAATTTCACATTTAAACACTTAAATACATTATGAAACCTGGAATTACTTTTTTTGTGAACCCAATATAAAAATCTTAGCGATTTATGTGTGACAGACGTGAATAATGAATTTTCATTCATAGATGTGTTATTGCTTAATTTACTTTTCAAAATATAACATTCTGAATTTTTCTTCCTTTAATATGTTAAATATGTGAATGGTTTTTCTGTAACATTCTTTTTTTTTTTTTTATTTTTTTTGGACAATGAGAAATGTTTTCAATATTTTAAATGTATGCATTGATGAAAAATTTTGTGTTTTAATCTCTTTAAATTCCTTTTCAGTATGAAAGCGTCGTCCAGCGAGTAGTCAACACAGATGAGGAGCTAAAGGGCAAAATGAAGTGCTGCAAAGGAAAAATGAAGCACAGGAAAATGGCTGTTGGAGAAGCCAAGCTCTTAAAGGTACAGAGTAAAAAATTTTAGTTATAAATTTCCTAATGATTTGAGTTATCAAGATGTTAGAAAAGTGTAGTTATTTTAAATCAAAATACATAGATTTAAAATGCAGAGGGCAGAATGGATTCAGCTATGTTTTTCTCTGTTTCATTTAGAATTAATTAAATGCAATGAATTTTTCTACAAAATAAATTTTAAAAAACAATAATTTTTCAAATCATCCAATTTTCCAAAACAGGAATTTTTTCCAAATATTTCACTTAATAATTACAATGTCTTTCATCATCGACAGCATTTAAAAAAAAAAGGCATTGCAATTTTTGCTAAAGGGGAAAAAAAAAAAGTGATTTGCAGATGGAAAAATTTAATATAAAGTTTTTAGATTTTTTGAAAATGTTAATAATATTTATGTTATTTGATTTATCTTTTGGCTGAATCTGAGATTTTTCTGTTTACCTGAAGGACTAATTTTCTTTTTCTGAATTAATTCAAGAAATAGCACATATTCTGAATTGTGTGAAAATCAAAAGATTGGAAAGAATATTCTATTTTTTAGTAAAATCTCATTTGTACCCTAACGATTTTGGGAGAATTATTAAAATTATTTTGTTTAAAATGGCAAATGTCTTTAATTCTCAATCTTTGCCAAATAGTATTATATCCAATTGCAACTGTTCAATAATCGCTATTAAACTAAATTTTTTGCACTTTAGCTGTTTACTTATTTAACATATAAAAATCATTTCCTTAGTTGTTTAGAATTACATATAAAATATTGATATATTTCTCATGTGAGAGAAATTTGAACTAACATAATCTATTTTTAAATATTTTATATTAAATTATCTTCCTTAGAAGCATTTAATAAAATTTAATGTTTGTCCTCTCCTTAGTAAAATTTTGCTAAGAAAAAGTCACTATAATTTTTTTTATTGGTTTGAATAATGCTATTTCTTATCATTAGTAGAACCAATCTTAATGGTGACATTAGCATGTAATCTATGAAGGAAGGTTTTGAGTCCAACTGTGCATCATGATTTTTAACCGCACTGTAGTAGATATACTTAGTAAACATTTACCATAAATTTGTTAAAAAAAAAAAAAAAAAAAAAAAATAGGGTTTAACCTTACTTGTTAGAAAAAAAAAAAAAAAGGTTAAAAATATTGGTGTTTCTAATATGACTTGATTATCTAAGAATTTAACGAAATTCTTGTGAAAAATGTATACTTTGTTAAAAATATTGGGATTTCTTTATAGCTCATACCCGCTAAAAAATCTAGTGGGCTACCTGGACCCTCCAGATCTGCAATGAGTCCTGCAAAAAGTAAGTTTGAGTTTGAACAACTTATTACTCGAACAATGTTCTATTCTCAGTTCTTGCCTAATTTACTTTCTACTTTCTTTCCATTTCAGAACGTAGGGCTCATTCTCAGGATAGGGAGGTATCCGGGAAGGTATGTACATCTTTTGTGTCTCAATTCAAGCTTTACTTTTACTTGTTTTTGCTTATTTTTTTACTCGTGGCATCCACTTGATACTTAAATAGGTTGAGGTAATCAGAACATTAACAAAACAAGAGTTTTGGAAAAAAAAAAAAAAGTCGAAATTGTTTTATTTAATATGAAGATCAGACCTTTAGCTTTTGTTGACAGTTTTGAGTTTGTTTTCGAAAGTCATTAAAAGTTGATATACAACTCACGTGTTATAGGGATACTGAATTAATGCATTCAAAATTTACAATTGAATTTCAGAAAAACCAAATTTTTTTCTATACCTCTGTATGATAACACCGCTAACTGTGTTCGAATCATTTTCAAAATTGAGCAGAATTTTAACTATGTTTTTATAGTGGATATGTATGCATTGAACCGAATTGTTTTAAATAGATTCAATTAGAGATCAGTTATGACTCCTTTATTAAACCTTTTTTTGCATATATTTCTGCTTTAAATGAATTAGCTGAGTGACAGCTCATCAAAACTTTAAAACAATATCATTTTTTAATTCAAAAGTAATAGATACATGTTGTTTACATGTACATAGGATGCATTTCAGATATTCTTTTGGTTAGGAATGTTTACAGAGAAAAAAAAAAAAATTTTTTTTTTTTGTCCATTTTTTTCTTAATAGCAAAAAAATGTTTGATTATATTTTTATTGTGAATGTTTCAAAAATCTTCAATTATCAAAACTTCCTAATTTATTATTAAAATATATTGGCTTTAA
>BPLQ01006744.1:0-171354 GCA_021605075.1 Caerostris darwini
AATTTTAAAATATTTTGATTAGTTCACTGATCAAACCTGGGTGGAATTGGAAGCCTGCCTTCAATCTATGTGTATTATGAACTCGCAAATTGAATCGATTAAAAATACAACAATTTACTCAATGCTAATCCCCAAAGATACCATGCATGGATTTTATTGTATTGACAAAGTTTTTATTTTCTGCTATCTGCAAAATATTTTGATGATATTGGCAAGGTCACTGATGAAACTTGGGTGGAATTGGAAGCCTGCCTTCAATCTATGATTGTGGATGTCGCAAATTGAATCGATTAAAAATACAGTAAAAGATGGACAACGAAGAACACACCAACTTACTCATTGTTAATCCCAAAGATATCCTGCATGGATTTTATATTGTTGAAAAGTTTTTACTGTTTTTAAATTTTAATATTTACATATTGATTACATTGTGTTTTTGAATGTAATATGAAAATTGAAATTTTGATTTGTTTTTCCGAACATTAAATTTTAGTATAAACACTTTATGCAGTTGTTGTTTTTTCGGCATTTCGTACTAACATGCTAATAAAAAAGCAACTTGAATAGTTTCTAAAAATTTAATAATCATGTCGACTAGCGAGAAACTTAAAGCGATCCACAGAGAGAAATATAAAATCTTAACAAAAGACGGAGAAGGAATAAAAATTTTATTGGCCTTTGGTACCACAGTCTTCAGTTGGATTTCAGGTTTAGGCAGTGGTAGGGATGCTTGCTAGTGGTTAGGTATTCACGTTAAACTGTAGGTCTCGGTCTAATTAGCCTAAAGAGTGCAAAGAATCACGTTAGAGCGACAAACCAAAATTAAAAAAATTAATGTATTTTTCTGTTAAACCTGTAATAGTGTGTAACTATTTTTCTCAGTATTTCTTAAAACTGAAATTCAGATTACAAAACTGAAATTACAATATATAAGTGTATTGTATTCAAAACAATTAAGTACGATATATAAGTGTATTACTAAAATTCAATGAGTTTAATAATAATTTATTAATAAATTTGATTTGATTAATGAAAAACTTAAATTTGATTCAAATACTATACATAAATGTAAATAGTAAATGAATTCATCTGTAAAACTTTTGACACCTACAGAACTATATTGCATTGAAATGTATCTAATGTGTAGTGTGTTTAAAAATATAATGACGCAAAGGTTTTTTAATTATTAAGATTTCGTCATTTATTATAATTTAAAATTAAAATGTAATTGTAATTTAGTGACAAGTTTATATTTTATAAAAATCGTGAAACATGTAAGGTACATTCATAATAGTAAAAAGTTCTCAAAGGAATTTGATAAAACTTAATTTTGGCGATTTAATTCTTTCAATGGTGGTTTAGGAAATACAATAACAAAAAAATTCATTTATAAAATATTATTCCTCATTTATTATATTTAAATTAAGAAAAAAAAATATTGATAGAAATAACCATCATTGTAAAAATATTCAAAACTATTGTTAAAAATTTCAGTTTGCTATATATATGAAACTTATAGCTGTAATTATCTTTGATTTAATACTTCAGTTTCCATACCACTATTAAGCTTTGACTTTTAAGTCTCGAAAAAGGCCATAGCTGGCACTTAAAAGTTTGTTTGAATAGAAATACAATTAGATTTTCTTAACGATGTATACGAACGTATAAAATAATTTTACAATTTAATTCTTTCCCAGGCTATTTTGCATACTTATTATATACTTATATATGAATAATAATCTAGAATTTGTTTATTTAATATTCATTAAGCTTCACAAAAATATGGAATTAATATTTGGGTGATATGTATGTATTTCCAAACAATCTTGAAAACAACTATAAAAGAATTTACAAAAACACCCATTTCTACCAGACGGTGCTAGTACAGCGGTGACCAACCCAAATGAACTTGCGGGCCACTGTGGAAATGCATCCTAACTCCGCGGGTGGCATATAAAATTATAAATCTCCATATTAGTTTTAGACCCATTATTTTTTTGAAGTAAAAAATTGGAGCATAGTCAGTTATTCTTACATGTGAACATACTATAGGTTATATAATAATAATGATTGCACACTAAACGCCCATTGTAAAGAAATATATAACACTAAAAATTAAATATAAAAAATGTATAAATGTAAATGAAATAAAGAAATGAATAAATGTAAATGAAATAAAAAAATGAATAAATGTAAATGAAATAAAAAAATGAATTCATTAAGAAATATTCATTTTACTAGTGCGATATCTGTTTATCCGTTCTTCCCCTTAACTTTTGTAAAACGATCTCAATTTGGGTATTTGTACATCATAATGGGTGTTACGTCCGTTATGTTTGAGCGTGTTTTGCATTTGGTCAATTTCATTTCAGGAAAAAAAAAAAAAAAAAAAAAAAAACGATTCGCAGGTATACTATTTGCAGGTAGGTAGTAAGTTGAACCAAAAGCGCTAACAACTTTTTGAGCTAGATTCCTCAAATTGGAAAATTTCTCTCTTTCTCTCTCTCTCTCTATATATATACAATATGGCAGTATCTGTCATATATTCGCAAGAATATTATTTTAAAATCAAAGTTAATTTTTCTCATAATTCCGATACTTAATTTTTGAATATAGGGATGTACACATAATGCATTTTTGTAATATGCTGGTTTTCACTACTTTGGCCATTATAAAATGAATATATTTTGTAAAAGTGCGATAAATCTCAAAGGACAGAAAAATTTTCAATGCGTGTCGCTGGTTGGCCACCCCTGTGCTAGTGTATCCCTCGTTTGTAAGCAAGATCTCGAATACAAATAACCCTATTATGGACTCCAAATTTAATTACGAATTGTCTGTGAATTATAGAAATAACTGGATCAATAGTTCCTCAGTTTATTTCAAAATTAAAGGAACGATTATCTGTCAGCTGCACCTTTCTTGAAGCTTAGACCCCCATTCCAAAGCTTTGACCATTAGTTTTTTAAGTCATGCTTACGCAATAACTTTTTATTTAAAATTATTAAATTTTATAATATTTATTTATTTATATTATATATTAAACATATCAATATTTTTCATTATATTCGAGGTGTAGCAAAAAATCTTAAATATCTGCATTGTTTTTTTGGATAGAATGTAAGAAAAAAATTGTTAATGAAAATTATGCAAAATTATTTTTTTAGGAATACAAATATTTGTCTAGTTTTGAATAAAATAATGTATAACCTTTAGTAGATAGCATACAGTAGCATTATTTTTTGACGGAAAAGGTTTGGAGGTTTCATTTCCATGATTAGTTTGGTTTTTTGCTCTACGGTCATCTTGTGCACACGAGGGCTAAACAGACAAGGAAATACAGTTTAAAATGGATTCCGAATCACTATCAAACATCCGTGCCACCGTCAGGATTCGAACCTGAAGCCAGTGATACCAAAGGCCAGTGCGCTAGCCAATTGGCCCAAATTAGGAAACGTCTTCTAGGAGTTCTCTTTTAAGGATAAATGTCAAACAATTGAGTACATATGAGATAAAATATGAAAAGTTCCCCCCTACATTGCCTGATTATTAATGCGAGGTGACTTAGACACATCACAATTGTCAATGAGTCTGCTCGTTTTTAAAAGCAATGACTGCAACGATGCTTGTCGGTGGATTCAGACGTGAATCCTCTTTCAAACAAGCTGCTCAAGTTTTATCTCGACCACAAATAGGCTTTGAAACTGTTTATTTGTACTTGTTTCCTGTTTTGATTTTCAGTCTAGCAATACGAAAATGAGTGTGAATACAAACTTAATATTAGGCGAGCGTGACAATTCCCACTCGCATAACATTAAGTTCATGCACTCTTTCCTGGTGAAGAGAAAAAAATTTCATATCGTTGCGCTAATTTAACAAGGCCAGTTTTATGAAACAATTCATTCTCAAAATCCTAAAAATAAGTATTTACAGCATAAATCACTTTTTCGCCAACTAAAAAAATATCTAACAGCATCACATTCATTATTCAAAAGCATCATTATTCAAAAGAAAGTTATCCGTTGGTGAAAATTTATACAAATATGCAACTCTACTAATTTTTCATCGCCAAAGAAAACTATCAAGCAATTGATCGGCTCAGCTATATTGAAGAAGTCTTATAAAACCAAATCAAGTTAAAATTTGAAGAAAACTGTTTTAATACTAGCATATATTGTATAGGCGTCTTAACATTAAAATACACAATGCATTATTTCAGGTTTGGTTTGTCGCTCTGCGGTCATTTTGTGTATACTTTAGGGTAATTAGACTGGGACCTACAGTTTAACGTGGATTCCGAACCACTCATAAATATCCATGCCACAGCCAGGATTCGATCCTGATGCCTATAATTATTTCAGGAGTTCTTAAACCTAATTTATGAATCCTAATAACAAGTAATAAATCAGTTTGGTATCTTAAAAAATTTAAGGGTCGTCTAAATTTCGATTTGAAAACAGAAAAAAGTGATTTTGTTTTCATCAAGGGATAAACATCCTTCCAACTAAACGTATACTAAAAAGTATACAAAAATACAAAACGTATACAAAAATGAGGAACACAAGATTCGTCTTTCTTTTGCCAAAACTGGGTGCTAGACATGGAATATGTTGTTGTTCTAATGCAGCTGGCAATACAGACAGTTAATCTGTATGCCATAAGAAAGGGCTGCACCGCTGTTACTCCTTTAGCAAGGGGTGCAGCTTGAAGATTTGCTACGGACGCGAGTAACACTACCCTAGAGAGGGAATATAAAAAGTTGTTCTAATGCAGAAGGAAGTACGGAGGCAGTTATTTTTTATATCATAAGTCGTGGCTGCACCGCTGTTACTCATTTAGCACTACCCACGAGGCATGTGTAGCTTGAAAATATGCTACGGACACGAGTAGCACTTCTAACACTACGTTCTACGATCATGTTAAACGTTGAGCTACGATTGAAAATGGATTCCGAATAGCTACAAACATCCATGACACCGCCGGGACTCGAATCCTGTGGTACCGAGCGCTAGCTGACCAATCAGCCATCAGGCCCCTGAAATATAAAAGTAGTAAATAATCTACAAGAAAATAATTTAAAAAGTAATAAAATATGATTTACTGAATATTTGTTTTGAAATATTTTTTTTGGTTGTGTGTTGATATTAGTATTAACATTCCATTTAACTGTAATTTAGAACATCGCCAAAGAAAGTTATCAAGTAATTGACTAGGTTCAGTAATAATAAGAAAGTCTTATAAAAGCAAATAAAATTAAATTGTATATAATTCAAATTTCAATTAAACAATTGAAATTTGAAGAAAGTTTTAATATTATCAAATGTTTTATAGGCACCTTAACCTTAAAAATTACAATAAATTATTTCAGAAGTTCATAAACCTAGTAAGTTCAAGTAATAAACCACTTTGGCGTCTTTTAAAATTTAGCACTTACGTATTAAAGTTCACTCATCGGCAATAATTTGAAATTCTGCCATTCCTTTCCGAGAGATAAATTCTTGAATGTACTAGTAAATAAAACTGATAGGGAAATATGATTTATTATGTATGCAATAAGAAGGAAACAGTTTCGAAATGTTTTTAAAAAATGTTTAGACGGATGGAAAAGAGCGCTCTTCGTCTTCAACGCGTTCTCTGCCTTCTTTGAATTGTTTATATCACTTGTAAACATTTCTTTCCGATATAGGAATGCTCACCGAATGCCTTCTGCAACATTCTATACGTTTCCGCAAACAAAATTGAATGCAAGTTCTTTGCTCAATACATTCACACATTTCAAATGTCGCCGGAATCCGTTTTAGCGTCTCACAAAGCCAAGCACAACTCAAACACTCATGAATATTTTGATGTCAAATTTCACACAGATGTCAAGGACAGAGCCAGCAACCTAAAAAAGAAAAAAAACTGAAATTCCATAGGCCCAGAGAATTTTAAATTGAAAATGGGTCTTACTTTTTTTTATACAGTAGTATAACATTTTTTTTTCTCTAATGCAGCTGGCAAACTTTTAGACATGGACGTCTTGGATGCCTTAAGGCAAGCACTGCACAAACGTTACTCACTTTACATTACCCAGGGAGCGCGAGTAACTTGAAGATAAGCTACGGACGCGGAGTAACATGCCCCCGCAACTCTCTACGATCCTATTAGACCAGGACCTACAGTTTAAAGTGGATTCCGAACCACTACACACATCCATGGCGCGGCCGGGACACGAACCCGAAACCTGTGGTACCGAGTGCCAGAGCGCTAGCCACTCGGCCATACAGGCCCCAGTAGTATAACATATATAAAGTTAAATTAACTTTAACTTTATATATGTTACCCCCTAAATTTATTCATTTTTTATTTGATGGGTAACCAAATATCAAGTTCGTATTAGTCATTTTTAAATAAATATATACCGTGCCTCACAAAAGGTCTCACACATATGTGATTATCGTTAAAATTCTAGGAAAAGCAATAGATATAATAAAAATTTCAAGCATAACTATAATGAAAAGGACTTCCATTCATTCTAATTAATATAGTAAGGTTTATAGTTCATATGTAATATACAGGGTGTCCCAGCAAGACCGGATAAATTCTACACAGCCAGATTCGTTGTTTGGAATACATAAACAATGCCCAAAGAACTGTACCTCTACGATCCATAGTTTTCGAAATAAAATGCGAGAGAAAATGTATGACGTCATATCCTGTTTACGAAAAAAATCTTTATTCGGAACATGGATATCAGTATTTGCATAATTTTAAATAGGAAGATGTTCGAAATGCGCGCGTCTTGGAAGGGTTGACTGTACACTTTCGAGCATCGTAGTATCCACGAAAGTAAACGCACTATGGAGACGAGGAACTAAGTCCATTTCTCAAGTAACTGGGTCTCGATAAACCAATTCACTGCGATGCTAGAACGTGTACGTTCAACAATTCCACGACGCGCGCATACATGCCTCCGTATGCGCGGGGGACATTTCGAACATCCTCCTATTCAAAATTAAGGCCTGAATGGCCGAGTGGCTAGTGCTCTGGCGCTCGGCACCACAGGTTTCGTGTTCGAATCCCGGCGGTGCCGTGGATGTGTGTAGTGGTTCGGAATCCACTTTAAACCTTAGGTCCCGGTCTAATAGGATCGTAGAGCGTTGCGGGGGAATTGTTATTCCGCGTTTGTGGCTTATCTTCAAGCTACACGCTCCCCCTGGTAATGCAAAGTAGGTAACGTCTGTGCAGAACTTGCCTTAAGGCATCTAATACAGCTGTCTAAGAGTTTGCCAGCTGCACTAGAAACAGAAAAAAAAACTATTAAAAATTATGCAAATATTGATGTTCATGTTCCGAATAAAGGTTTTTTTTCGTAAACCGGATATGACGTCGTACATTTTCTCTCGCATTTTTATCGAAAACTATGGGTCGTAGAGGTACAGTTCTTTGGGGATTTTTTATGTATTCCAAACAACGAATCTGGCTGTGCAGAGTTTATCCGGTCTTGCTGGGACACCCTGTATTTGAGACTTAAAAAAGAATACGCTAAAAGGATGTTTTTAAGCCTAAAAACACAACCCAAACAATAGTTTTACATGCAATTTTTCTCATTGAATGAGAGGAACCATTGTCCGGAAAACAAATTTAAACCCAAAATTAAGGACTACAAAAAATAAAGCAGGATTACAAAGGTATTATGGAACAAATTAGGCTCAAAAATAGTTGACAGAATAATTGGAATATAATTTAAAAATGACTACTGACATAAAAAAACATTTTTACAGCTTTAATATTAGCTAATGGAATTAGTTGGAAGCTAGTAGTTGCATAATAGTTTGGTGGAAAACGAAAGAATTAAAATATATATATATATATAGATATATAATTTTTAAAGTCAATTCTTACTTTTATTTCACTCTATTGCAGAAAGTCCTTTACAAATAAAGTTTAAATTTTCCTCTTACATCTGGCGCCATCTATTGGTGGATACATGCAACTTAAATCTAAAAAAAAAACTAAAATTACTAAATTAAATTTATTTATTGAATTAATATTTGAGAAAACTATTAACATCAAGTATGATCCACTACAAGTTCAAAAAATGTATTTGAACTTGAGTGGAGGAATAAAAAGTATTTTATGAACGATTGAAAATTTGAACAAGATATATATAGCGAGTGTGTGAACTAATAGTAGGAATTGAAAAAAAAAAAAAAAAAGTAATATAAAAAAAAATTAAAGTAAATTCCTACTTTTATTTCACTATATTGTAGAAAGGACTTTATAAACAAAGTTTAAATTTTCCTTTCACATCTGGCGCCATCTATTGGTACATACATGTAACTTAAATCTAAAACAAACTAAAATTACTAAATTAAATTTAATTAATGAATTAATATTTGAAAAAACTGTGTTAACATCCAGTGTAATCCACTGCAAGTTCAAAAAATGTATTTGAATTTGAGTGGAGGACTAAAAAGTATTTTATGAACGATAGAAAATTTGAGCAAGATATATATATAGCGAGTGTGTAAATTAATAGTAGGAATTGTAAAAAAAAAAAAAAAAACTTACCCTCCACGCTTTCAGCATGACGATGGAGGAATCTTGGTATGGGCCACGGCGTCCACTGGAGTAGGTAAGTTTTAATTTATTGATAACACCATTAAACTATACATGTATATTAATATATTAAGGGAAAATTTACATCATTAGAGAACAATTTCGGTTTACAGAAATACTATCAGAACAACAATCGTCAACATATTTCCTTGAATTATAGATTATTATTGCTTTTTATAATATTTTAGAAAAGAATAACACATTTAAGTCACTTAAAATCACTGTTAAATTACGTGTTTTAGTATTCAACATTTTCAAATTATTAATTATTTTCAGAATTTCGAACTTTATACACTTGCCAGATCTAATCATAAAGCTATTCCTATTTTGTAAATAATTACTAGATGAAAATAATTACACTTCATAAGCAGACTATTTTATTTACAATGCCAAACTGTTTTTGAAGAAATATTTGTTATTATTATTATTATCGAAAATAATGTAAAGCAGACGAATTTAATAAATTCTAATTTATTAAATTCGTCTGCTTATGAAAAACATTCGTCTGCTACATTTTAGAATTTATTTTTGATTAATTTGTATACGAAAACTTTTGCGAGATTTATTCAATCTTAAAAGCATTTTTTTTTTCAATTTTCTTCTTTTAATACCTAAAAAAATTATATTTATTATGCCATGCTAATAAATTGATGTTTTCTCGATATGAAAATAATTTGTGATTTTTTAATTATTTTTACGTTTTTCATAAAATTATGAAAAGAATTACACACGTGAGTAAAATTTTTTTTTAAAGTGTTTGTGTAATTTTTTTAATGTTAAATTGCGCTTCCAAACTGCGTAATTCAAAAATCGTTTGCAAAACAATTACGAAGGAGAAATGACGTCACAGATCTTTATGCATTCGTATTCACCTTTGTGAAAACATCCTCTCAACCAGAATTCATGAGCCCGTGTCATTGACCATTATATTAAAATTTATAATTCGTCAATTTTTATTTATATATCTTTCTTCTTTGATTTTTTCATTAATAAATAATTTGTAGGCATTTGAGTGAAAATAAAATGGGACAATATTACATTTTTGAAACTATATTTTTTTAAACATCTTTTTTGTCTATTTTAAATGTTGTTTTATGTAGGCTTAAAATTCATTTTTTTTCATTCTGAATATGTTTGTTTATATTCATTTTTTCATTCTAAATTTGTATCATTATATTCATTTTTTTATTCTAAATTTGTTTGTTTATATTCATTCTAAATTTTTTTTTTGTTTACATTCATTTTTTTATTTTAAATTAGTTTTTTCTTTACATTCATTTCTTTATTTTAAATTTGTATTTTCTTTACACTCACTTTTTTTTTATTCTAAATTTTTATTTTCTTTACATTCATTTTTTTTATTCTAAATTGCTTTCTTTATATGCATTTTTTTATTCTATATTTGCTTACTTATATTCATTTTTTCATTCTAAATTTGTTTTTTCTCTGTATTAATTTTTTCATTCTAAATCTGTTTCTTTATATTCATTTTTCTTTCTAATTAATTTTCAGAAGGTTCTTCTCCACGAAGTGAAAACGATGATAAGCACTGTTCTGAAAAAACAAAATTGAAGAATTTTTGCCAATAAATAACTTTTCTTTGAATTAGCGCTGTGTTGGCGATAATTGCCCGTGAAGGTTATATGTTTTTTGTAAGTTACCATTTTTGGTTTTCCATTGAACAAAATTCCATGAGTACATAAATATTTAAAATATTTACTGAATAGCTGAATTTTGCTACGAAAATTATGCAATTAATAAAATACAAATAAGTAACTATTTCGATTAAAAATGTTTTGAAATGAATTTCCCAGCCAATATATGTTTGTTTTGAAAACTTTTATATAAATTACTTGTAGTAGTACAGTTCCTAAAATTTATATACCAAAATAATTTTTTTTTATTTTCAATGGCTGAGGTACATCAAACAGAATAACTTATTACAATAATAAGAAAAAGTAAGAACAGAAACATTAAAAGTTCAGATGATAAACGGAGGTTATCGCCCCATAAAGCTCCTTGCCTCCCAATATCAGAATGCCTCAGCTTCTCCATGGAGGGCATCTCAGGTTTTCTCTATCTAAATTCACATTTGTGTTACACAGTGTTCACGTAGCCACAGCAAGAATGCCATTACGGTTAAGATGGACTGCAAGGCAATCATGTCCTGTTGCTACCTGTCCCCTGTCTGCCGTCTAAGTTTATCGGGAATACTCTGGAGCCAGTCTCTTGCGCATTTGCGGTCAATCTTACTGAGAAATTCTTGCTGGTGTGTTGACCTCATAAGCATGACCTCATGACCTCATAACTGTTTTGCAGTGTGGAAAGAGGTCACGGTAGCATAGTCCCCTTTTTGGCGAGAAAATCAGCCTGATCATTGCCATACAGGTCGCAATGCCTGGGAATCCACAGAAGTACAACACATTTATGTTGAGATCTCAAAAATTTCAACATTTATTGGCATTGAAAAATTTCGTCTGACAAAGGAGTTTGAAACGAACTGAAAGCCTGAATGTCAGCCTATGAAACAGACAGGAGGAACATGCAGGAGTCTCTATTTAAATTCACATTTGTGTTACACAATGTTCACGTAGCCACTGCAAGAATGCCAATACGGTTAAGCTGGACTGCAAGGCAATCATGTCCTGTTGCTGCCTGTCCCCTGTCTGCCGTCTAAGCTTATCGGGAATACTCTGGAGCCAGTCTCTTGCGTATTTGTGGTCAATCTTGCTGAGAAATTCTTGCTGGTGTGTTGACCTCATAAACATGACCTCATGACCTCATAACTGTTTTGCAGTGTGGAAGGAGGTCAAGGTAGCATAGTCCCCTTTTTGGCGAGAAAATCAGCCTGATCATTGCCATACAGGTCGCAATGCCTGGGAATCCACAGAAGTATAACACGTTTATGTTGAGATCTCAAAAATTTCAACATTTATTGGCATTGAAAAATTTCGTCTGACAAAGGAGTTTGAAACGAACTGAAAGCCTGAATGTCAACCTATGAAACAGACAGGAGGACAACCTTTTTAAATTTCCAAAGTAGGCAAGTCAGTTACTTAAGCGCAATGCGCAATTCTTTCACTTCACTATCAAATATAGTAGCATATATATATATATATACATAGCCAAATATATCACTATAGGTGCAATGTAGTTCCACCTCCTAGTGGTGTACCATGGCCAACGTTTTTCGACGGCAAAGTGAACTACATTTTCGGCATACGAATATACCAAAAGAAGAAATGTGTTTTATTAAAATTTTTTAAAAATAAATCAGAAAGATAAATATGGCGAGAGATTCACTATAATTTTTTTTCTCTTGCTAAATACTTTATTCTATTGAACAAAACATGATTCAATATTTTATTATAATTTTACATAATGTATTTTTAGTGATTTTAATTCTTGTTTCTCTTTTCATTGGGATTTTATATTCCTTTCTTATTTTAAATCTTAAGAGGCCTACATTAAAAATAAAAAAAATATATATATCTGCAAAATATTTTTATTTATAATCTTTTGCTATAACAAACTACAAAAACGAAACAATTTTGACCTATAAAATTCTAAAAAACTTCATACAATAACACAAAATTTATGGAAAGTTATTCACAATCATTTTCAAGAAATAACACAGAATAAAGAACATTGAAAACAGAAATAATGCTGCATAGTTTTGTACAATAGATTTTAATCATAGTAAATTGGTAAATTGCATAATTATAGGAAAGAGAATGAATATCCTAGAAGTAAATAGTTCAACTCCTTAAAATAATAAAAAAGTAATAAATAAATTCATCAGTAGTCAATTTATTATAAATATTATACTTATTGGTACTCATATGAACGGCATCAAATACTATGGACATTACTTTTGGACATTACTTAAGGATATTACTATTTATTAATATTTAGATAACTTTTGCTATAACAAACTACAAAAACGAAACCATTTTAACCTATAAAATTCTACAAAACTTCATACAATACCACAAAATTTATAGAAAGTTATTCACAATCATTTTCAAGAAATAACACAGAATAAATAACATTGAGCACAGAAATAATGCTGCATAGTTTTGTACAACAGATTTTAATCATAGTAAATTGGTCAATTGCATAATCATAGGAAAGAGAATGAATATCCTAGAAGTAAATAGTTCAACTCCGTAAAATAATAAAAAAAATAATAAATAAATTCATCAGTAGTCAATTTGTTATAAATATTATACTTATTGGTATTGATATGAACGGCATCAAATACTATGGACATTACTTAAGGACATTACTCTTTATTTATATTTATAATCTTTTGCTATAACAAACTACAAAAACGAAACCATTTTGACCTATAAAATTCTACAAAACTTCATACAATAACACAAAATTTATAGAAAGTTATTCACAATCATTTTCAAGAAATAACACAGAATAAATAATATTGAACAAACAGAAATAATACTACATGGTTTTGTAAAACAGATTTTAATCACAGTAAAATTGGTCAATTGCATAATCACATAAAAGAGAATGAATATCCCAGAAGTAAATAGTTGAACTTGATAAAATAATAAATAAATTTATCAGCAATCAATAATTATAAATATTATACTTATTGGTACTGATATGAACGGCATTAAATGTTAAGGACATCACTTTTGTAGAAATCCAAACTATGCACCTTTGAAATAAAAAACAAATAATTATTAAAAGTTTGCTAATAGCTACTTTATCAGAGGTCATGGTGGATTATAATATCGCTGGCGATTCTGTCCAATTCATCCCATGAATCTTCATTAAGATCAAGATTGGTATAGAAATACTCCATGGAGTCAAGTATGGCGCTGACAGCAAACTCTGGAGCTTTCTTAACTCCATGCAGAAAAGCGCGAGAAGCCATTTTGGCAACATGTATACAAAATGTCAGAAATTCTTTTTCGTTGTATCCATTAGAAAACAGAGTGTCAAACAAAGTGTTTACCAGGTGCTGAAATCGCTTCTCATCTGTGTCGCCACTGTCTCTGAAAGTGCTGAAATTGAAGTTGGTGAACCTTGGCACCATAATTCTGACAGCTTCACGAATCGTAGGCGTAAATCGTCTTTTTATGTTTCTCCAATCCATGGTACGAAGTTCAAAAGGCGAATAAGACAGACAGTATCGCTTCATAACACAATGCACAAGATCTAATGCGAAAGCTTGGTTTTCGGAATTAATATTCATTCCCATATTTTTTTTTCGTATAACAAATAATTAAAATTGGTAAAACCAAAAACAAGACCAAAATAGAAACCTAATATTTGAATGATCAATGCACGTTTCTGATATACAATTTTTAATGTTGCCACTTTAATATCAATCGGAAAATAGTTGTTCATCTTTTTATATTTATTCATATAATTATAACAAATATAATTACTTTAATATTTTGTTTTTGTAGTGCAATCACATTCAAGTAGCATTATTGTCAAGAATTTTCTTTTTCTCGTATTGAATTCAATGAGTTTAATTTCAGGAAAATATTTTCAAATTCAAAAATTTAAAATTAAAAAAACTTTTTTAATAACAAGACAGGTAAATTCTATCTCGAGTCAATGACATTTCAAGTCGATCAAATTAAGATTTGATAGACTTTTGAAAACGGGAAAACAATGTACTAAATATTTCTGAAATTTGAAAATAGTTATTTGCAAAGCACAGAATTGCAACTCACAAATCTATTAATTCTTGTTAATAAAATTAATTTTTGAACTACATTCTTTCCAATTGAAACTTACAAAAAGATTTCTTTTACCAGTTGCAGATTTACGAGTTTCTATAAAATAAAAAAAATCATAAGTATGCATATTACAATATACAAAAAAAAAAAAAAAAAAAAACGTGGTAACGTGAAATAAGTCTTTGACCCATTCAATTTATCGGTTATTAACCTCTCCCAACAATAAAATAAGCGGAATATGTTGTTAGATGCATGCAGTATGCATATATATATATGTATTCTCATGCAGTTGGCAAATACCAGACCTCTATGCCGCTCAATGAAGCAAATGGAGATTTTGGTGGGAACGACGTCAATATGACGGAGTCCACACCTCTATCTACAGAAAACAGTCTCCCCGAGACTACCTCGAACTTGCTCTCTCTGAAACCTATCAGACCAGCCTCACCTTCGAGCTACATAGTCACTGACGACTTTATCTTCGAAAATAAACAAATTATGGACCATATCAACAACTTGCGCCAACAACTGAAGTACTTTGAAATCCAACTTCAGTTCAATCCTGATCCCGACAAAACTGCAAACATCCAAGCAGGCCTTCTCACAGCCTCGCAAGAAATCGATGCAGCCATCGCACAACTTGGAGTGCCCCTTGCTAAGCTCCCATCAACACCGGAGGAGACTTCAAGGATCATAAAAACGGTCACTGAAAGACGGGACCAAACTTCTAACAACATTGCCCAGCCTGCAACAGCAGCAGCAGCCAAAGACACAGGCACAAAGCCAAAACAACCTACCAAGCGTAAAAGTTCACCAGATACGCAATTGGACAATACTAGAGCCAGACGCTCTACCGACAAAGATGGGTTTACTGCCCCTCCACGTCACCTGATCGCCCGAGGCACCCATTACATGCCAACTCCACCAGATAGTAAACTAGATTCAACTACTAACTCTTTCTCCTCTCTCACTAACATGACTAATTCAGAAATGGCTGACGATGCAGATCCGCCAGAGCAACCCCTAGGCGTCAAAGGATTCCCCCCTTTTTTATCAAGTGCACTAAAGACTGGGGTAGCATTCTCCCACAATTGAGAACTATTTCTCCCACTTTAAGCTCTGTCCTCTATAGAGGTAATTTCTTAAAAATTACTGTCGCGAGTGAAGTTGAACACGTTCGAATGAAAACCAAACTCGTCCATTTGGGACTCGAATTTAAATGTTTCAATTTAAAACAAGACAGGCCAGTTAAAGTTATGATAAGGGGACTTCCAGCTTGTACCCCCAAAGAGGATATAAACTTTGCTTTATCACACCTCGGATTCAAAATTCTTGCAGTTAATCAACTCCTCAAGGGTAATAAATGGCCAATGCCACTTTTTTATATCCAAATCGCGAACACCCTGGAGACCGAGGAAATTTACAACCTAACCACTCTTCTCGGCACCCGCATTAGTATCGAAAGATACAAGGGGCGTAACAGAATCCCACAATGCTATCGTTGTCAAGGGTTTTTCCATTCAAGTGCTGCTTGTCATCTTCCAAAACGATGCGTCAAATGTGCCCGTCGGCACGATGCGAAAGATTGCGACCTCGGTATTGAAGCTCCGCTTAAGTGCGCAAATTGCTCTGGAGATCATGCGGCGAACTGGCGCCAATGCCCCCGATTCCCACAAAAGAATCAGAATAATCTATCTTCTATCAAACCTAATGCACCATCTGTGCAGAAAAAACAAAATACAATAATTAATCCCCGCAAAAACAACATGTTTCTAGGACTCAGCCATTTCTACGCAGAGTTCCAAACAATTCCACCTACGCAGACATTATTGCCGGCCGAACAAACCATCAAGCGCCGCCCATCATTAGACCACAAGCGCCGCCCACCACTGGAGTTAAAAATGCACCGCTCAGCGAATCTGCGCTCGAGTTCTTTAAACTGCTCCTAGTTTTCATGAATGATTCCACTATAGACTTTGACCAACTACTCGACGCAGTTACGCATGCACTTCCCGCACTCGAAGCGACGGACGACCATCACATGAAAGCAGTTATACTGCTTAAACATTACAACTACCTAAACCAGAACCATAATGTTTAGTACACCCAATAGGGAGAAATCTACAGAACCTGCACTCTCTCCGAATAGGATGCTGGAACGCGTGCGGCCTCCGTCGTCAATTTGACGAGGTTATTCAGTTTGTCACTGACCATGATATTGATATTTTCCTTATCCAAGAAACCTTTTTGCAGCCGGGCCAAACCCCAAATATCCCAAATTTCACTCTTTACAAGAATGACAGGATTTCTATTAATTCTAGGCGTACTTCAGGGGGAACCTGTATCTACGTTAAAAAGGTACTGGTTCATTACCAAATTCCAACTCCTGAACTTGAATCCACAGAAGCTACTATCATCAATCTTAATATCGGAAACAAAAATCAAATTACATTTATTTCAATTTACTGCAAAACACATCACAGATTTAACACAAATGACATTAATAAACTTCTTAATGTGAATCGCAACGTAATAATCGCCGGCGACTTCAACGCAACACATGCAGCGTGGAATAATGTTAAAAACAACCAAAGGGGTATTCAGCTCAACAAATTTCTTAACACCAAACAAAATCTAAAAATCATCGCGCCAAATTCACCGACTAGATTTAGCCCAAGTACTCCGCATACAGTTAATATTCTTGACTTCGCAATTTTTCAGAATATTCCATACAACGCAAATACTAATGTTCTCACTGAATTAAACTCCGACCATCTTCCCATCATCATTGATGTTGAAATGAGCAAACCACCACACACAGCACCACATAACTTCAATACAAATTGGCATGATTATAATTATCACCTCCAAAACACTGATTTAAATTCCTTCACAATTGCCTCGAAAGAATCCGCAGACAAAGCAATCAAAAACTTCACCACTGCGATGCACACAGCGTATGACAAAGCTTCTAAACCAAAACACTTTCATTCAAACATCAAGCTCCCGCCGGAAATTAAAAGTAAAATTAAGGAAAGAAACCGCACCCGTAAACTCTGGCAACGTACGAGAGATCCGACTTTAAGAACTGAATTACAAAATTTAAATTGCGAAATTAAAGATCTTATTTCTATCCACAAAAACATGGCTTGGGAAACCTTCACTGACTCTCTAAATGACAACACCAAAAATTCTGGGGAAAAGTTAAATCTATGAGGAAATCTCTCCAAAACATTCCACCGCTCGAAACGGATGCAAACTGCATAGCGGTTTCCCCTGCCGAAAAGGCTGAGGCAATCGCCGACTGCTGGAAGCTCCAATTTGAGCAAAATCCCAACATGAGCCATCCGTTCACTAACAATCTTATAAGTTCCGAAACCGATAAATACCTTAATACTCCGCATGTCAACTATAACTTCTGCATCTCAGCACAGAAAATAGTTAACTTTATTAAAAACTTAAGTACCAAAAAAGCTGCAGGCTTTGATAAAATTAACAATAATATGATCAAGCATCTTCCGTTAAAATTCATCTATAGGTTAATCGTCATTCTCAACGATATGCTTAATATTTCTTACTTCCCCGAGGCTTGGAAAATCGCCATTATTACTCCCGTCCATAAACCAGGCACAAATCCTTCTTTACCAGTCAACTACAGGCCAATTTCTCTCCTTAGTAATCTCAGCAAGATTTACGAATTCGCGATCTTAAATCGGATTAAAGAATTTTGTGACAACAGCCATATTTTAATCCCCGAACAATTCGGCTTCAGAACAACTTAAGCACCACACATCAGCTATTCAGGGTCACTGAGTTAATAAATCATGGCTTCAGCAAACGAAGTTTAACCGGTGTACTATTTCTTGACATCGCGAAAGCGTTTGACAAGATTTGGCATACCGGTCTAATGTTCAAACTCAAAAAACTAAATTTCCCTCTTCCGCTCACTCTGGCTATTAAATCTTTTCTTGAAAACCGTTCGTTTCAAACTAAAGTCAATAATACTACATCTACTACGCGAAAAATGGAATGTGGCCTCCCGCAAGGATCCTTATTATCACCGATTCTTTTTAATATCTACGTGAATGACTTCCCGCGAGACGAAAATATTCTCACAGCTATGTACGCAGACGATACCGCAATCATTACACAGCACTTCCACGAATACACTCTCTATTTTAGACTTCAATCTTTTGTCCATAGGCTACAAACTTGGCTCTGCTTATGGAAAATCAAAGTTAATACCAGCAAATGTGCAGTTCTCATCTTTCACCGCAAAAGAACCACTCCACATGTTCATCAAATTCTTATCTTTAACGAACCAGTGCCTTTTGTAACTGAGTACAAATACCTTGGTCTCATACTGGACCGCCGCCTTACATTTCAAAAACACATTCATTACATTATTTCTAAAGCTAATAAAGCCAAATTCACAATTGCACCTTTAATTTTCAGGAAAAGCAAAATATCTCTCAGAGGCAAACTAAATATTTACATCTCACTTATCCGACCTATACTACTTTTATGCGATTCCGGTCTGGATAAATTCAGCAATGATCCATTTGAAGCGACTGCAGGTTCTTCAAAATCAGTTCTTAATGACGATAACAGATGCGCCTTTTCATTATAACCGCCATCGTATTCACGACGAATTAAAAATTGATCCTATTCTAAACCTTGGCAAAAGATTACCGAAAATTTCATTCTAAAAATTGATGCGTCTACAAATCCAACGCTGCTAAATCTCCCTTATTATGATCCGACCACGCGCCATGCGAAAAAACGCCCGCGTTCTATTTACTTTCAAGACTTCAGTTCATTCCCGTGGCTAAAAGAATTCACTTTGACCCGGGGTGAAAAAGCTCTGTGCCAGACATTTCACTCTCTCGTTTTGATGCGTACTTCATTCTCCGATTCCAAAAAGAAGAACCCTTTTTAGTTTGGAATCACTGTAGTTTATTTTGATAGCTTCAGAATCGCTCTTTTCTTTCAAGGTCGCTCCAACGCAGAACTTCGAAACGATATAGTTCTGGTTTGTTTATAACTCTGCCCTCCCCTTTCCTTTTCTTTTTCTCTTCAGCCAGCCAGAAGTTTTCGTGGTTTCGTAACGGTTATTTTTTTAACTCCTTTTAATTGCCACAGTTCTTATTTTTAAAAACATTTGTGAACTATTATTTTAAATTTTATATTTACTAACCTTTTTACTACTGTAAATTCTCTCCGAGCGTGGGCTCGTTTAATATTCTTTCTTTAGCTCATCTTTTGGATTTAAAATTTGTTTTTAATAATAATTATTGATATGGAGGTACGGGAAATTCCCTGGTACTCCAACTAAACACCTACCGTTACGTTACGTTACAGTTGTTTTTTATGTCATAAGAAGGGCTGCACTGACGTTACCCACATAGCACTACCCGGGAGTGCTTGAGGCTTGAAGATAAGCAACAGACGTGGAGTGACAATGCCCCCCGCAACGCTCTTAATTAGACGGGGAAATACAGTTTAAAGTGGATTCCGAACCACTCCAAACATACACACCGAAACACAGCGGCCCCCTCAACCCGAAACATGTGGTACGAGGGCTAGAGCGCTGGCCACTCGACCATCAGGCCCCAAATAGTTAGCACCTGATATAGATATAGCTATATCAGCTAGTTGCAAGATATATATATATAAACAGGAATTCGGACAAGTGGCAACGTGAATAGCTAATGCGCCATAGGTTCAGACACATAAAAAACCGTTGAAGACGTTCGTTGTAGTCACTACTTTCAAAAGAATCAGTGAAGATTGTGTAAAGCTCGACAAACAGACATTATGACTGCCTAATGAGAATTTTTCCAATTTTCTGTCAAGGCAAGCGTAGCACTGCAGTTACTCACTTAGCACTACCCAGGAGGTGCGTGTACCTTGAAGATAAGCTACGGACGCGGAGAAACAATACCTTCACAACGCTCTACGATCCGGTTAGACAGGGATCTGCGGTTTAAAGTGGATTCCGAGCCACTACACACATTAATGCACCGCCGGGATTCGAACCCGAAACGTGTGGTACTGAGCGCCAGAGCGCTAGTCCCTGGAACATCTAATATAACAGGTTCTATGTTCTACTTTAAGTGACGTAGTGATTTAATTTTTCTCATTTCGTTTGTATTTATATATTTTTTATATTTAATGTTTAGTGTTATATAATTTTTTTTTACAATCTGCGTTTAGTATCACTATTATTAGATTCTCTACTTTTACATGTAAGAACAATAGTAAACACAAAAATAATAACGCATTGTGCTTCAATTTTTCAGTCCAAAAAATGTCTATAGTGGGTCTCAATCTAATACGGAGATATGTAATTTTATATGCGGCCCGTTGAGTTAGGAGGCATTTCCAAAGTGGCCCGCAAGATCATTTGGGTTTGCCACTCCTGGAATAATCTATTGCGAGAAGTTTTTCAAAAAATAATACTAATTATTACTAATTTTTAATAATACTAATTTAATTATAAAAAATACAAATGCAGATTTATGCTAATAAGTGTGCATAAATTAATGTGAATTTCAAAAATAATCAGATTTCAAAAATAATGCGATTTTTTTATTTATTTCTAAGTTAAATTGAGAATAGTATTCACAATATTTGTTGAATTGAAAAAGAAAAATATATTGCAAGCAAAGAGAATGTATACGACTCCCAAAATTATTTTATGAAACGCAGTATAAAAAAAGTATTCATAAATTCTATCTGAACCTGTAGAATGCATTCTTTGGGATTCAAGTAGCCATTTACGTTGAGAAATTCTAGACTCCTTTGGGGAATTTGAAATGGCCACTGAAAGACCACCAATCATTTTTCTTTCCAAGTATAAAGTCAAGATTTTGGTCTTCCGTTGCCCTTGCAGGTAATCTTGGTGGACTTTTTTAGGCTTTCAAATTTCTCTGGAAAGCTTAAAGTGTTTTCTTTCAAGAAATCTATCATTTTATTCTCCAGCATTTATTTAGTGATTCCTTTCTTCTAAATAATAGCTAAGAATGGATAACATTTGTGAAGTTCGAACTATTTTAACAACTGAAATGATTTTTAAAGACGTATACATTTTAATAACAGAGTAAAAAATTTATTTATTTTTGGAATTGAGCTGTTAAAAATCGGAATATAGTTATATTTATTATATTTTATAAAAGGAAAAATTATGTATTACAATTATAAAACCGTTATTTAAATTGTAAAGAAATTTATAAAATTCATTTTTTTTTCAACAGTTTGAAAAAGCCAGTGGTGGAATCAGTAACGTAATCACTAATGTGTAGGACAGCTTAGGTTTCAATCTAACTGTCACAATCTCCTCTTTCAGAACGAGAAGACTTAATGTAGATTGTGATATCATATATAATTGTCTTGCATCTATAGTCTACCTGATGATACTTTGAAGGGTTTTCTAATACAGTAGACTAGGGGTAGCAAACCAAATGAACTTTGGAAATGCATCCTAATTCCGCGGGCCGACTATAAAATTATATATCACATATTAGATTTAAACCCAGTGTAGACATTTTTTTGGAGTGAAAAATTGAAACATAATGAGTTGTTATTTTTGCGTTTACTATTATTCTTACATGTAAACATAGATAATATAATAATAAGGATACTAACGCGCATTGTAATGACATATATAACACTAAAAATGAAATATCTGAAATATATAAATATAACGAAATTAAAACGAAATCATTACAAAATATTTATTCTACTAGTGCGATATGTGTTTCTCCACTCTTTCTTTCACTTAGTTTTTGCAAATCGATCTCTATTTGGATATGTGCACATCGTAATGGGTGTTGCTTTCTTTATGTTTCAGCGTGTTTCGTGTTCGGTCACTTTCATTTTAGAAAAAAAAAGACTCGCAGGTGTAAGTTGACCAAAAGCTCTAAAAACTTGAAATAAGAGTTTGATTTACTCTGCTATCAACAAATGTGTATATAGAGATGGTCACTGCGTCACTTAAATTGAAACATACAATTTGTTATATTAAATGTTTCAAGATACAACCACATCATGGGTTCGCAGAATATAATTAAATTATTCTGCGCACTCATAACTGTAAACTCATCAATAGAACTGGCAATATCTGTCCTGTATTCGCAATAATATTATTTTAAAATCAAAGTTAGTTTTTTTCTCATATTTTCGACAGTTAATGTTTGAATATAGGGATGCCCACATAATGCATTTTTTAATACATTAATATTCACTACTTTGGCCATCATAAAATAAATATATTTTGTAAAAGTGTGATAAATCACGCAGGACGGAAAAATATTCAAGGCGGGCCACGGGTTGATCACACCTGCAATTAGTTACTGCAATACCTGTATACCGGGATAACGAATACCGGTATTCTGAGCCTTTTGTACAATTTTATAATACCGTTTTTACAAGTTTAAATACCGTTTTTACGGTATTTATTAAAAATTTAGAATTCTTATCTGTGAAATAATTCTTATGTGTGAAATTCTTATTCTTATTTGTGAATTCTTATCTGAAAACTAGAAATTCTTATCTGTGAAAACAAGGCTAGTTCTGAAGAAAGTGTGTAATATTTCGATATTTTTTTTAAATTGGTGAGTTTGTTATTCGCATATCATACTTTAGAGTTCAAAATATTTTTCTGATTTATTATATATATATATACTCATAAATAATACCACATAATAATGAATAAGAATAACTTTAAAGATCATAAAAAAATCAGTGGAAAATACTTCGATTTGGTTTCATTATTTATATGATGAAAAGAATACGGCGGCACAATGTAAAGCGAAATGTTCAAGAATTATTAAAGTGAATGGAGGAAGTACAAGCGGACTCCATACACATTTAAAAGCGAAGCATGATACACATTTGTTAAAAAGGAAAGAATCTAATTGCGATGAAGAAAGAAACTTAAGCACAGTTTCTAAGCCCAAGCCGTAAGGGATTTTCAGATAATTTTGAAAAAAAAAAAAGATAATTTGGATGAAATTATAAGTAAAATGACAGCTACAATGACATTTCTGCTACCGGTATTAAAACCGGTATCCCGGCATTAAGATCTAAAAAATACCGAATACCGGTATTGAACTTTTGGGCCAATATTGCAATTCCTACCTGCAATAGACAAATGTGTGCAACCCAGAAGACTTCCTGAAAGGCAATCCTTCATAAACTGTCAGTGAACTTTCATGGTATACATTAGTAAGACTCGAAATCCATCAAAGAACAGAAATAGACCATTTTAGGATGACACAAACTTGACTTGTTATATAGAGTAGGAAACAATTGAAAAACTAACACTTTTCGGTATACTATTTTAAAACTCGCTTTATCATGTCAAACATCCTGCTTGACTTTAATTCACAAAATTATTGCTTCGTATAACTTTACCGGTATTGTTAAACAATGGTCATGGATAAATTTTCTATCCATTTTTAGAAAATAATTTTAATTGAAATACGAAAGCTTAATTTTTTTTAATTTCAGTTAAATAACACTGTGGAGGATTAAAAGATTTTGATAACCATCATGATATTGCAAAACAGCAAAATATTTTGAAGAAAGAAAAAAACTTTTTTAGTACAATGATAAAAATGTTGAAGTATAATGACAAAAAGAAGAACGAAACAATTATTTTACGCTCATGTTAAAGGACGCGGCACTCACAAACAATAGCAATTTAAAGGAGTAATGCAAAGTTATTATGAACAAGATGATTATAATTAAAGTCCCACTTTCAAAATGCTGTCAAAAAAGAACCACTCGTCACAATAAGTTCGAATTTGAACTGAAGATACTTGAAGAAGGGGGAAACAGTATAGTGTCAAAAATAAGTACCACCGACTTTTCCATCCAATTTTGTAGGACCTTTCCGTGTTGGATGGGCTTTCCGCTATTTGTGTCACAACTGTTGAATGATTTGGAAGCCTTTTTTTCCCGTCAAAACACCGAAACAATCAAGCACATTGAACACTGCAGTCGGTTTAACGTGCAACTCGTGCCAAATACGATGCCATTTTGATTCAAAATATCACTGGCAGTCGAATTCTTTATGCCGCCATCTATTAATACACTTTGGAATTTGATTTTGATGCCACACCGTTTACCCCTTCTTCAAGTATCTTCAGTTCAAATTTGATTTTATTGTGACAAGTTGTTCTTTCTTGACAGTTCTTTTTTTTTGAAAGTGGGTCTTTAATTATAATCACGCCGTATAATGATTAAGAAGTTACTATGAACAAGAATGAAACAATTATTTTACTCTCATGTTAAAGAACACGACACAACATCAATTTAAATGGAATAATGCAAGGTTATAATATATAATCAAATTTTTAGCAAGAATCATGATAATGTGAAAAGTTTCATGTGATTTTTTTTTAAGAAAATACTATTTTTTATATGGATACTTCAATTTTATAGCGATAAGAGTTTACCAACCGCATTAGAAATATATATATATATATATATAGATAGATAGATAGATAATTATCTATATTGCTTATTTATTTAAATCATTTATGTGCTTTATTAATACTTTTCAATCCTATAATATTTGTAATGAATATTGTAATAGTATTTTTAAATGTTTTGCTGAAAAGCGTAGAAAAATCTTGAAATATTTCTATATTTATTTATTATATTACATTATATATATTAGTATTATGCATCTAGCATAAAAAAAAATAATGTAAGCAGAGATTATTATAATAAATGTTTTTTTGTAATATTCATCAACAAATTGCTTGAAATTTTACATAAAGTGAGATAGTTTTCAATATCTCACTTTATGTAAAATTTAACTGAAAAAAATAAGAACTTTTATAATTTATTATTATTATTACACTTAAAAAATGAAGAGAACGTAAATGATTGATTGATTTGATATGCCGTTGAATATTGCCAATTTGATATGCCGTTGGAGTAATATTTTTGGACTGTGTATTGCCAAATGTTTATGTTGCCTCAAGGACTACAACTCCTTAGCTCCACATGCATATTATGTAAAAAAAAAGAAAGAAAAATCGAAGTGGAAGCTAGCGCCTGAGGATATAAACATCCTCCTCTGCGTGGGCGTGAACTGGATGGAAAGAGAAAGAAATGCAGGGAAGGGCAAAGTGCATTTGGTTTTCGAATAAAAGAGTTGTGTTCTTATTCTTAGACCATTAACAGTTATGAAACGAAAAGCAAGCGATACTGTGAAACTGTTTACCCTTTTTGAAGCAGTCTAATTCTTCACTGCTAATTAGTAGAGTATCATTTAGAAAATGTTCAGAAATGTTCATTGAATTATTTATAGATAATTTTTACAATTGTTCGGAGAACTTAATATTCAAAATTAATTTTTTCTTTACGAACCATTCCTTAATATTTTAGAAAGATTATTTTAAAATGACCAGACGAAACATTCATAATGATATTGAATGAAAGAAATCCACGATTGAACTCTATTTGAATTTGAATTTCAAACAATGACTTTTAAACTTAAAAGTCAGATTCATGACATGTTGTTTTGAAGGTCGTTAATAAATTCTCAAATACTTTTAAGGAAATATTTTATTTAAAAAAAGAAACCTAATTTACGTTAATGGCAATCATTATTTATTGCCAACACATATGTCCTTGTAACAAGGACATATGTTTACAAGACCATATTATATATCTAGAGAATAATGTTCTTGGAAACTACTTATATTTTTTAATTATTGGAAAGAAGTCTTAATTATCTGTCTTTTTTAATTATCTTTAATACAAATGTATTAAAATATATAACCTTAAATAAAGAATCCCTGAATTACATAAATATAATCTTGTATATAAATGAAATGTTTTGAACAAACATGGTTAAATTATTTTGATCAAATCAAAAATTGTAGAATAGGATTAATTAAACTTAATGTTAACAGATTAGCCGACATTTGACCCTAGCACATTTTTAAATATATTGAATGAAAGACTCAGAAATTTAAGAATCATCATTTTATCATTTATATCTTTTTTATAATTGACATCATTTACGTGATCTTCATTTTTTAAGTGTAATAATAATAATAAATTATAAACGTTTTTATTCATTTCATTTAAAGAAATAGATTTTTAATATCTTACTTTATGTAAAATTTGTTGATGAATATTACAAAACAACTTACTATAATAATATCTGTTTACATTAATTTTTTATGCTGGATGCTTAATATTAACATATATAATGTAATATAATAATAATGATGATAGTAATAATAATAATAATAATAATGTAAAATAATAAATAAATATAATAATATTTGAAAATTTTTCTTCACCTTTTAACAAAACATTTAAAAATACTATTACAATATTCATTACAAATATTGTAGGATTAAAATGTATTAATAAAGCACATTTTTTCTTTCTAATGCAGCTGGCACACACTCAGACAACTTGGTCTTGGATGCCTTAGGGCAAGTGCTGCACAGACGTAGTCACTTTCCATGACCCAGGGGACGCGTCTAACTTGAAGATAAGCCACGGACGCGGAGTAACAACGCCCCCGCAACGCTCTACGATCCTATTAGACCGGCACCTACTTTTTTTTAAAGTGGATTCCGAACCACTACAAACAACCATGGCACCACCGGGACTCGAACCCGAAACCTGTGGTACCGAGCGATAGAGTGCTAGCCACTCGGCCATTCAGGTCCCTTAATAAAGCACATAAATGGTTTAAATAAATTAAAAAAAATAGTTATTTATATTGTGATTGACAAATGTCAAAAAATATTAAAATTAATGTCTCTCTTACAATCAAACATAAATTGAACACAATAATGACTACGGAGTAAGGACAACAAAAAAAGAAGCTTCTATCACAGAATATAAGAAGTTGTCCACGCCCACCCCGATTCTAGAATTCCTTTCCTCCTTCACAGATATTCCCTACTTCCGAGGCAATTCCAACTACAGAGGTAAACCCCTCTTTGAAATTTCCCTGACAATTTTTCCCTACCTATCAAGGATAATTCCTTTATTTAATGTGTGACGAGATTGAATATGGGTAGTGTTCCTGTGCTTACTAGACAACATCTACACAGTTGCCAATAATAAATTAGAGCAAGGTTGGCAAACCCGTGGCCAGTCTTGAAAATTTTCCCGACCCGTAAGTTGTATCACACTTTTACAAAATATATTTATTTTATGATGGTCAAATTAGTGAAAAACCAATGTATTAAAAAAATACAGTATGTGTGCATCTATGTGATCCAATTTGAGAAATCGGTACTTACGTATTAACGATACCTTGGCGACAGACTTGGCGGTTTTTAAGTGTCGCCAATCTTTATTATTTGGAATAAAAATATTTTGAAAGCGTTTTGATTTTAAATGAAGCGTTTCATATATATTTTATTATTTGGAACAAAACTTTTAAGTGAAGATTGGCGCCAAATCCGTAGTTGCGGTTGGCGCGTGAGCTCTTTATTGGCGCAACTATCGCCAAGGTACCGTTAATACGTAAGTACCGAGAAATCTTGAACAAAATGTTGGTAGCGCGAATAGTTTTTTTCTAAAATGAAATAGACCCAACACAAAACACATTCAAACATAACGGACGCAACACACATTACGATGTGCAAATGCTCAAATATAGATCAATTTGTAAAAGATAAGTGAAAGAGTGGTGACACCAATATCGCATTAGTAAAATAAATAATTTTAATTATTTTATTTTTTGTTTAATTTATGTTTATATATTTTTCATATTTCATTTTTAGTGCTATATATTTCTTTACAATGCGTGTTTAGTATCACTCATAGTATAACTCATTATGTTTCGATTTTTCACTCCAAAAAAATTGTCTATAGTAGATCTAAATCTAATAGGGAGATATATAATTTTATGTAAACCTGCGGAATTCTGATGCATTTCCAAAGTGGCTCGCGAGATCATTTGGGTTGTCAACCCCTGAATAACAGTATCAATTAAAAGTTATAGAAAATTTAGAACAGGCCTATTTCAATTATAAAATCAGAAGAACTGGAACAAATAATAATAATAATTAAATTAACAAAGCCAATGGATGACTGCGAAGCAATGGGAATTGCTAGGGGAAAAGTGAGGGGGGGGGAGGGAGGAATTGAACGTGGGAACGCTGTCGGGAGAGTGATCAAAAAACGATTAGGTTGTTGATAGAAGGCGGATCCATTGTAGGAATAGACTCCTGTCTATATTCGTAATAAAAATGCCAGTTTGAGGGCCTCAGCATTTCACGAACAATGAGAAGAACGAACGAACGTAGATAATGGAGGAAGGAGACAAAAATATTATTTTGTTTTATTTATTTTAAAAATTTTATTTTCTTTTTAAAATTTTATTTTATTTTTATTTTATAAATTTTATTATATTTTTTTTATGTTGATAATTTTATTTTATTTTATTTTTATTTTTAAAGTTTTATTTTATTTTTATGTTTAAAATTTTATTTTATTTTTATTTTTAAGACTTTATTTTATTTAGAAAATTTTATTTTTGTATTTTTAAAATTTTATTTTATTTTATATTTGTATTTGTATTTTTTAAATTTTATTGTATTTTATTTTTAATTTTATTTTATTTTTAAAATTGTATTATTTTTTTTTATTTTCAAAATTTTATTTTATATAATTTTTTGGAATAAATAAAATAAAATTTATGGAATTTTAATGGAAATTTTATGGAAGTTATTTTTTAAATAATCAGGAATTTTATGGAGGTCTGAGGTTAGCCGACCATTTTGTTGTTGAAAATGGAACTTTATATTTTCCCTGGTTGTGTTCAAAGGATAATTGAGAATTAATCAGGTTATTTTCATTGTTTAAAATATTAATAAAAATTTACGAGAGAGTTTGGTTATATAGGAATCTATGGTATCAATATTTACATCATTATGTAAAACACTATTTCTAATGAACCAAGTTGCCCACTGATGATCCGGAGAATTTTATTTGTACTGATTTTGCAAATTAGGTCCCAAATAGAGGAAGCATAAGTGAGAACTAGACGAATTACTTGCTTGTAAAGGAGAATTTTATTTTTAATAGAAATATTTGACTATTTTCCTAAAAGTGGGAGACTGAACTGAATTTTCTACCACCATATATTTTTTGATATGATTAATGTGACTTTTGAAATTTAATTTTTTTTTTGATAATTAAGACCTAAGTACTTGACTTCAGAAACCCATACTACTAGTTCGTCAATTAGATAAACATTTTGTAAAAATAATTGCCTGACTTTTATCTGCGTTGACTGAGATTTTAGAAACAGTTAATCACTCATCGAGTTATAGTCACAAATTTAAGAGTTGATCCTTGCACGAGTACAGCAGAATCGTCAGAAAACAGACGAGAACTCACAAAATCCATCTGGGGGAATCATACGTATCGATGTTATACAGGACAGGACACTTCCCTGAGGGGATTCCCTCTAATTTGATCGATGTGGGATATTGCTCCATCCACGTTAACCTGAAAGGTTCTATTAGAAAGGAATTTATGGACAATACAAATATAATACATTCACATGAGTTGAGTTACTGAATGTTACTCATGGTAGGATCTTGAGTTAGTAAAGCGTCGTGCGCCTTGGAAAAATTACCCATAAACTCTTGAAAAAGTGTTTTGATGGTAGTAACCTCAGGATTATTTGAAGAGTGTATAACAGGGGGTGGAAGAGCTATCATCAGAGAAAAATATTGCACGGGAACCGCGTAATTAGGTGTAGCATAGTGTTGTAAAGCCGTCTGCAAAAAGGATTTATCAGGAGCGGAATTCTGCGTTTTTAGAATAAATTGTTGAAACCTCTGCTGCTCGTTCCAAGTTACAATAGGATGAATAAATGAACTGAAATCTGGTCGGCAGGCTTCAACTTATCATTTGTGAACATTAGAGAACGAATGAATAAACTCGGTAATATGCAAATGTTTAATAATGCACGAGATATAGGAAGCAATGCATTGGAATACTGCAGGAATGGCCTAATTCACATAGCCATATGAATAGAGCAATGTTGAATAGATCAAGTACTTCATGAAGAATGAATTGTTCAAGAATCTCTGAAAGAATATACAAAAGTAAGATAAATGTAGTCGTAAACCAAGAATGAAGTATTCCAAATTCTATAAGAAACATTGTCACATTCAATAGCCGAGAGAATATATCAAAGTTTGAAAATTCTAGGCATAAATGAAGTATTCCAAATACAATAAGAAGCCCTATACAGCTCAATAGACATGGGAAAATGCCAAAAGTGATAAATGTGAAACTTCAAGAAGGAATGGATCAACGCACTACGAGTACTTACAGCCATTGGATATATAAATATTAAAAATCACAACACGAAATGTGAAAAGTAATTCAAAACCCACTACAAAACACTTCAAGCAAAAGCCAAATTCTCCAGAAAATTCCTTAGGATTTATGTTATTCATGAATCATTTCAAGAATTAAGGGGCCTAAACTACCATTATTTTGACAAAATTTGTAAAATCACTTTATTTGCTTGCTGCATTTTTTGGATTGCTTTGGACCCCTAACCACGACAACATCATGTTCACACATAATAAAATAACAAATAGAGAAAGCTGATTAAAATATTATTTAGTTAAAATATTCAATGCAAAATCATTTAAGAGGGTTTTAAAAGCTTCATTTCTTTTGCATATTATAATTAATCCCTAATTGATCAATCATGTGTGTGGCGTGTCATTTCTTGACATTAAAAAGAATGGGCGAATTTTAATGCCTCGTTGTCTAAGAATCATTCCAGCTTCTTATTCGAATTTGTTCTTTAATTTATTCGAAAGTTAGCAGTCGCACAGAAAGAAAGCGGAGAAACATCTGTGCACATCTGTTGTGGCGATTTTTTATTCGCAGGGGCAAACAAAATGGAGTTGGTGGGGTTGAATAATAATCGGAGAAGTCTTCGATATTTTGAGAACGTTTCTAATAACTTGGGAAATAAATAACTTATTAATGGGAGTTTTTACTTTACTTCAGATGAAGCACGAACAGAATAGTTTTCTTTTACTCAATGCAATCAATTTGAAAAGCAATTTTTATTTAATTTACTTGTAAAAGCATCGATAATTTTCTTTTAAAAATTATATCTATTCGGTAACATATGAAATGTTCATAATTTTTTTTTAATTGCATTGTAACCACATAGAATTTTATTTAGTAAAGAAAATTTTTTAATTGGAATTTATAAATTTTTTGAACTCTCCAAATTATCCGGTTTTTCTCATGGTCATCTGAAAAACGATGCGTAAGGACAAGAGAGACAAAATTTAATGGCTAAAAATATATTTGTTTGGTACTGCGAAATATAATTATTGTTGTTCTAATACAGCTGGCAATACAGAGACTGTTAATCTTAATGGTATAAGCAAGAGATGCACCAACGTTACTCACTTAGCACTACCCGGGGGGCACGTGTAGCTTTTAAGATATGCTACGGACTCGAGTAGCACTACCCTCACATCACTCTACTATTATGCTAGACTGGGACCTACGGCTCTAAGTGGATTCCAAACATCCATGGCACCGCTGGGATTCGAACCCGAATACCTCAAATACTATACTTCAATTCTAACATCCATCACAATGGATGCATACTATTTTATGTTTAAAATCTCAAAGAACGTTTATTGAAAACCTAATCGAACTAATGTTTTGTCTTTTGTATTATTTTATGTATTTTTATTTAATTTTTAATTTAAAATTTTGAACTTTAACTTTAAATTATTATTTTTTTGGGGGGGCGGGCATCGTGGAACGGTCACCTAATTGTACCGATAGCTTTTGCTTTTTCGATCTCCTGCTTTAATTGTTCTCAAGCAGGAGGTTGTTTTTCTAAAAATATTAAAGAAAAGTAAAAGAATTTAAATCTTTAATTTATGCAACTTCGATGGTGCAGATTTTCTAACTAACTTTAAGATGTGGAGGTTTAGTGGTTCTTATAACCACATTGCAACTCCGTAACCGGTACGCCCGTTGCACCCTGATAGAATTAATGTAAAATACTTGGAACATTGGCATTTTTTTGGGCCCAACTTTAATCACCCTTTAAACTCGTTATACTGGTCGTAAAAGAAAATTGAAAATATCTTCAAAAATCGCTCATAAAAATACATTTAACGACCTGTAGGCCAATTGGCTAGCACTCTGGCGTTTCGTACCACAGGCTTCAAGTTCTAATCTTGGCGATGACATGGATGTTTGTGTGTGTTTCGGAATCCACGTTAAAATGTAGGTCCCGATCTAATTAGCCTAAAGTGTGCACAAAATGACCGTAGAACGACAAACAAACAAAACATAAAAACACATTTGACCTCTCTTTGTTAATTTATTCAATTTAAGAATCAGGTGAAAGAAAGGAAATCTCAATTTTACGATAGACCAGGTTCATGTAAACGCCCAATTTAAATGCTTTAATATGAAAACCGAATTTATACGAAGAACAAAGATTTTAAAATTTATATACATGTAATTTGTTCATATATAAATAAAAACGGCTAAGTAAGTATTTCATGATCTATTCCTTCGCATGTTAAATATGAAACTGTTTAATGTTAAAGCACATATTATCTATGAACATTACTTTTAGTAAATACATAAAAAAAATTGTAATTAAACGAGGCTAAATATTAATTAATCCGTATAAAGGATAAACATTCAGTACGACCCTTTTGCTAAAATAGACTTCTTTTTTCTTTATAATGCAACTGGTAAATACTTAGCTGTCTTAAGGCAAGCACTGCACAGACGTTACTCACTTTGCATTACCCAGGGTGCGCGTGTAACTTGAAGATAAGCCACGGACGCGGAGTAACAATGCCCCCGCAACGCTCTACGATTCTATTAGACTCGGACCTACTTTTTAAAGTGAATTCCGAACCACTACAAACATCCATGGCACCGCCGGGACTCGAACCCGAAACCTGTGGTACCGAGTGCTAGCCACTCGGCCATTCAAGCCCTTGCTAAAATAAACTTTGAAGATAGATATTTCAATGAATAATTGATGTTCTAATGCAGTTGAAATTACAAAGACAGCTAATTTTTATGTCATAGCAAGGCTTGCACCGCTGTTACTCACTTAGAGGAGGGGGGGATTCACCCAAGAGGCACGGGTAGCTTGAAGATGTGTTACTCGCATCCGTAGCCTTAGCGCACAACGATCCTATTAGGACCGAGATCCACCGTTTAAAGTGGATTCCGAAATACTACAAACATCCATGGAACAGCCAGGATATAAACCCAATACTTGTGGTACCTAGTGTCAGAGGGTCAGAGGAAATCTCAATTTTACGATAGACTAGGTTCATGTATATGCTCAATTTGAATGCTTTAATATGAAAATTGAATTTATACGAAGAACAGAGATTTTAAAATTCATATACATGTAAGTTGTTCATATATAAATAAAACATGTATATATTTCATAACCTATTCATACGCATGTAAAATATGAAACTGTATAATATTAAAGCACATATTATCTATGACCATTACTTTTAGTAAATGCATGTAGAAGTTTGTTTAACAAAAAAATTCTAATTAAACGAGACTAAATATTAATTCATCCATATAATGGATAAACATTCAGTACGATCTTTTTGCCAAAATAAACTTTAAAGAAAGATATTTCCCTAAATAATTGTTGATCTAATGCAGCTGGTAATACAGAGACAGTTAATTTTTATGCCATAGCAAGGGTTGCACCGCTGTTACTCATTTAGCATTATCCAAGAGGCACGTGTAGCTTGAAGATAGGACAAGGACGAAAGCGACACTATCCCCACAACACTCTGCGATTCTATTAGGACCGGGACATACGGCTTAAAGTGGATTTCTAAATACTACAAACATCTATGGAACAGCCAGGATTCGAACCCGATACGTGTGGTACCGAGTGCCAGACAATAATTATTAATTCATTCAATCAATCAATTTAAGTGGCGTAAATTAGGTGAAAGAAGGGAAATCTCAAACTTCTACGGTAGTCGTATGTAAATGCCAAATTTTTATGCTTTAAGTTGAACTGAATTTGTACGAAGAACAAAGATATTTTCAAATTTATATACATATAATTTGTTCTTGTATGTAAATGAATATTTAATCACCTATTCCTTCGCATATTAAACTCTATAAAGTTAAAGTACATATTACATTATTTGTAGCAAATATATCTAAAAATTGGTTTAAAAAAAATTATAATTAAATGAGGCTAAATATTAATTCACCCTAGAAAGAATAAAAAAATTAGTATCATTTTGCTAAAATAAATTTTTAAGATCAGTATTTCCCTGAATTGCATCTGCAAACATGCAATGTAATCCAACGATAAACAAGCATGCACCGACGGTTCTTAAAATATATGACAACCACACATTTAATTATGAACCAATAAAAATTTTATTTTAAAAATCAAGAATGTACTTACACCGATATAAAACAAAAATTTTACAAAGTACAGATTTTGAAAACATACTCATTGGGTCGCTTTGCTTACACGACTAATATCAGCAGCTATTCCAGCTATGCGTTTCCAGGAATTTGCAGTGAAGTCCCCTGATCTTGTGAAAAATTCAATGATGCGACATAAAACGAGAGGAATAAACCAAGAAGCTCTCTTGACACCATGTTTTTCAGCGCACACTGCCCAGTGACACAACACGACGCAGTTGTACAAGAACGACTCATGGCTGTAGGGCTGTTCTTCAATTTCTCGTGCTATGTATATGGTTACTATTTGAAATATTTTGTAGCTTATTGAAGCAGTTTCCACCAAACTGTTGAATTCGCTTTCAATTTCATCTTTGATGTCTTTCCATATTGCATTGAGGGCGTCGTCCATCAATATGTCACATGGTGAAGATTCTTTACCAACAGCACCTTCATAGAGAATTGGACGAAATTCAAGAAGGTTAAAATGTCTTACTACTAACATGGCATCCGTTGCAAACTTAAGATTTCTATTTAAAACACCATACATAATTTTATATTCTTTGTCAATTTTTTTAGCTGTAAAATATTTTGCGCAAAAAAACCACTTGTTGGGATTTTTGGATGCAGACACATTCGTTGTCTGAGGTACAGAGGCTTCCTGTTTACCAGATGCCTCTTCATTTTTCGTATATTTCCAGTCAGCAAGTTCCGTACATGTGTCTATATCTTCGTCGTCAGGATTAGATTTCTTGGGTACATCTCTGGAAGCCATACTGAAAGTCAAATGAAAACACACAATTTATATGAAACAACAATTCAAATGAAACAACACGAATTTCAAAGATAAAATGAAATATAACAAATATGTCTAAAAAACTGATTCGATCTACTTTTATAGTAAATTTCAGCAAAATATCGCCAATTACGCCAAATATTATCGCCCAAGTCGATTCGTAAAATTATCTACGCATAAGATGTCAATATTAACTGAATGATAAACGATTAGATACAGCGATCCACTTATGTGTTATTATATTGAAATATTATTATATCAAATATTATTATTAATAATATATTTATATTTATATTCATTGATTAGTTTGGTTTGTCGCTCTACGGTCACATTGTGCACACTTTGTGTTAAATAGACAGGTACCTACAGTTTAAAGTGGATTCCGAACCACTCACAAACATCCATGCTACAGCCAGGATTCGAATCTGGAGCCTGTAGTGCCAAAGGCCAGAGAGCTAGCCAATTTGGCCATCAGGCCGCTATTTTTTTCTTCTTTCTAATGCAGCTGGCAAACACAGACAGCTTGGTCTTTGGATGCCTTAAGGCAAGTGCTGCAGAGACGTACTCACTTTGCATGACCCAGTGGGCGCGTGTAACTTGAAGATAAGCCACGGATGCGGAGTAACAATGCCCTCGCAACGCTCTACGATCCTATTAGGACCGGGACATACTTTTTAAAGTGGATTCTGAATCACTACAAGCAACCATGGCACCGCCGGGACTCGAACCCGAAACCTGTGGTACCGAGCGCCAGAGCGCTAGCCACTCGACCAGTCAGGCCCCTCAGGCCGTTATTAATATATTGAAGACGGATGACAGAAATTCACGTCATTAGCAGAGATTCCAATCAGTACGGAATACATTAGCCACTTATTGTTAATAGTTTTTTCTTAATTTCTTATTTAATATTTTTTAAATTTTTATAAAATAGTTAAAAAATATGTGAGAATTCATCTTATATACTTTTAACTGCATACCGTCTTCAATGTGTTAATTAGCATTTGAGCGATGTGTTAATAATTTTAGCTGCCAAACACTTAGACAATTGTCTTCAATGCCTTAAGGCAAGCGCTGCACTGATGTTACTCACTTAGCACTACCCAGGAGGGGCTGGCTTGGAGATAAGCTACGGACGCAGAGCAACAATGTCCCCGCAACGCTCTACGATCCTATTAGACCGGGACTTACAATTTTAAAGTAGATTCCAAACTACTACAAACATCCATGGCACCGCCGAGACTCGAACCCGAAACCGAGTACCGAGTGTGTTTACCAAGCGCCAGCCACTCGGCCATTCAGGCCCACATTTTAACATATAATAGTCATTAAACGAGGCACCAACATCATGGCATTGATCCACTATTAAAGTCAATATCCAATATAATCCAATATATCCAAATGAATTTCCAATTATATACCAAATATATATCCAATTTTTGACATCGTTCTGCGTAGATTCAGAACAAGATATCGTTCTGCTCAAATTATTATGAAAGTTTATAGGCTGTTTGAGAAGTAAGCAAATTTGTTTGGTATCCTACAGTGGAATCTCTGTAGTCTGACATCTTCATGATACTACAGAGCTGGTCACCTGTAGGACTACAGAGGGTTCATAGAAAAATATACTGAAAATACTGTAAAAATATAATAAATATACTGTCACATTAAGACTATTTTTAAAAATTTTTGAAAAGCATGATTTTGTACGTTGACAAAACAACACCAATCATTTTAAAGTGTTTGGGTTTGGTTTGTCGCTCAAAGGTCATCTTGTGCACACTTTAGGCTAAATAAACCGGGACTTACATTTTAAAGTAGGTCATCTTGTGCACACGACACTAAATAGTCTGAAACCTACAGTTTAAAGTTGATTTCGAACCCCTAACAAACATCCCTGCCACCGCAAGGATTCGAACCGGAAGCCGGTGGTACCAAATGCCACAGCATTTTAAAGGGAGATGTATGACTCGCACGATTATTTTGTCTCGGCTCATTCGTTTTAAGGTTTATTCTTTTTGTATGGTTGTTCCCATCTCTTTTAGTTTTAGTAGTCTTTTTAGCTAAGTTACCTATATATTACATATTTATTTTCTAGCACATTCTATTTTTATTTTAACTAGTTAGCATTCCTTTTATTGAATCATGTTGTTTCAGAAAAGCTTAGACATTGCGAAGGCGTGTTTTTTGTACTTGTTTTGACGGCTGACACTGTAAATTATAATTTCGTGGATTACTCTTAAGATGCAGGTATCAATTTTAAGATTCACCACAACGTTCTACTAATTTACAGGTTTGGTTTGTCGCTCCACTACCATCTTGTGCGCACGAGGGCTAAACAGACCAGGACCTACAGTTTAACGTGGATTCCAAATCACTACAAACATCGAAGGCACCGCCGGAACTCGAAAACCAAACTTGTGGTCGTAATTTACAGATATACTAAGACCATATTAAATAGAAATAGTGAGAACGAAGCCGAGCAATGCCAGGATAAGGCAGATTTGTAGCATTGTTAGTTAAATAAATATGAAAACTTGAGGTTTGTAATCACTTCCTAGAAATATTAACCGATTTTTTATTTTTATCATACATTTGGAGGGTATACTAATTTAACGAACTTCTACTCCGCCTAAATAGGCTGTTTTTAAAAGTTATTTACAGCTATGGATTTGATTTTTAAAAGTCAATTTAAATTAAATATTACCGAAGTTGTATGTTACATATTTCTTCCTAGCAGTTGCTACGTAAATTAACTCTTATTGTAGATTATTACGGAGATCCTTGTCCGCTTAGCGGCCACTAGCTCCTTCATTGTAAAATGTTGAAACATAGCGGTGGTCTCATGCCCTTTGAGTTACTAAGCAAAATAGATAATTAAAGGCCCTTTTTTTAAAAAGAGAATTATTTATTTAATAAAATTATAAAACGAAATATTCTAAAAATTTCAAAAATCTAGATGTTGATGAAGTCAGTTGTATGTAATAAAACAGAATGAGCAAAGCATTGTCTCATTTTATTCAATAAACAACAATTGAACGAGATTATGTAATAGCGCTGATATAAGTAGACATTAATAATCTATAAATGTTTCTTTAAAAGATTTGGTGGAAAAACGATTACGTTTCTGTGAGTTTTACTTATGACAAATATAAGCTTGTTGTTATTTTTATAAAGTAACTACTCCTTTGGTATGGGGCCTGAATGGCCGAGTGGCTAGCGTTCTGGTACTCGGTACCACAGATTTCGGGTTCGAGTCCCAGCAGTGCCAATGATGTTTGTAGTGGTTCGGGATCCACATTAAACTCGATCCCGGTTTGTTTAGCCCAAAGTGTGCACAAGGTGATCGTAGAGCGACAAACCAACCCTTTGTTGTATGGACGGCCTGGTGGTAGCATGGATGTTTGTGAATGGTTCGGAATCCACTTTAAACTGAAGGTCCCGGTCTGATTAGTCCTCGTGCGCACAAGATGACCGTAAAGGGAAAACAAACCAAACTTTATTGAATGAAATTTGCACCAGAACACTGTACACTTTGATTCCTTTACCAGAAATAGCACCCGGAAGTTAGGTTTGATTTGGTTTGTTGCTCTACGGTCATCTTGTGCACACTTTAGGCTAAACAGACCGGGATCTACAGTTTAAAGTTGATTCCGAACCACTAACGAGCACCCAAGGATTCGAACCTGGAGCCTATGGTACCAAATGCCAGAGAGCTAGCCAATTGGCCATCACCTGGAAGTGATTCGCCCCTTTTACTGCAACAAAACATATAGTTTTCCTGTTTTAGTAATCCGGCTTGGTGATATTTCTGCTGAATCAGACAATACACTGTGGTTTGTACACAACCAAGTCAGATGGATTCAAATGCAAGCTGTGTAGTAGAGGTTTGGTTTGTCGCTCTACGGTCATATTTTTGCACACTTTGGTCGAATTCAGGGGTGGAGAACCAGCGGTCCGCAATGAATATTTTTCTGGCACGTAAGATTTATCACACTTTTACAAAATATATTTATTTTATAATGGTCAAAGTAGTGAAAAACAATGCATTAAAAAATACATGATGTGCGCATTCCTATATTCAAAAATGAACTGTCGAAATGATGAGAAAAAATTAACTTTGATTTTAACATAATATTCTTGCCCAAACAAATATCGCACTGGTAAAATAAATAGTTTTTAATGATTCTATTTTTTTATATTTATATATTTTTTATATTCCATCTTTAGTGTTAGTATATATTCCATATAGTATATATTCTAACTTTAGTATATTCCATCTTCTGTGAGTTTAGTATCATTATTATTATATTATCTATGTTTTTATCATCATCTATGTTTACACAGTAATGACAACTGTTTCTATTTCAATTTTCATTCCAAAAATTGTTTATAGTGGGTCTAAATGTAATATGGGATATATAATTTTATATGCGGCCCGCGGAGTTAGGATCTCTTTCCAAGGATTATTTGGGTTGGGCACCCCTTGTCTAATTAGACCGGGACCTAAGGATTAATATGGATTCCGAATCACTCACAAACATTAATACCAATCGCCAGGATTCGAACTTGAAGCCTGGGATACTAAAGGGCATAGTGTAGTAGAGGAGAAAAGGGATTTTGTATGGATTTCATTTAAAATTAAAATTTATTTAATTTTTACGAACTAAAATTTAAAATTATTTAATATAAGACATTTAAGGCGAAAAATCGCATAATAAATATTAAACTATTTTCTTCACGCCGTGTCTCTCTGACTGGCACTCCTAACAAATAATCAGTTTGTCTGTTTCCGTGTTTTAACAGGATGTTTAACTTTATAATGAATAGCTGGTTTAAATAGAACTTGGTTATTGCAATCGAATACATTTTCATTATTTTTATAACGTTTAAAAATGTAAGCAAACAAAAGGCAAACTTGGATGCATTTAATTAAACTAATCTTTTTTTTTTGTTATTTTATTTTTCCATGAAACATACTACAATATTGTAGTTTCCTATGAAACACGCTGCTTAATTAATTTATGTTTACTTTTATAAATTCAAAAACTTTTTGTCATTATTCATTCAAACAAAGATGCTCAGTAATGTTGACCAAATAATAGAAATACTAATTTTTTTTATTTTATTTAAATGGTATATTTTCATATACAGTTTCTATTTAAAGGTCCAATTTAAAAAGTATACTATATAATCAAATATTTTTTATTAATTTCAGTACATTCTGATTAAAAAAAGTAAGAATAAAACTGTGCATCTTAAATATTTTGATACACCCGATACATAAAACATTTATTTCGAGGCAATACTGAAAGAACATGAGCACCAAGAATTAGAAACAAAATCCAGGAATGTTAAAATTAGGTTTTAATTTCTCACACGCTTATACAAGGAACAATAACACGTTAAAATACAAGCAAAAGGCGTTCAAAGTCAATTTTTAAAATGGTCATAAATGTTGACTCCAATCATTTCTTCTTTCATTGATCTCAAAGAGTAATTGAATAAATTGAGATAAAGCAGCTAACGTGAACATAAATCTCAAAGTCACGTCAAGTCAAGTCAAGCCATTGATCTCTAAAGCGAACTGCACGATTTTGTTTGAAGTTTGAGCCAATCTTTCCCAAATTATAGATGTAAAGTTTTCCTTTTTTTCAGCGAAATGAAACAGAGTGTGGCATAAAATAATTGGGACACAATACAGGGCATCATCGATTCCAATATCGGCAGCAAAAACAGACAACTGACATAGTACAACGCAATATGATAAAAATCGTTTACTGCAGAATGGCTTCTCTTCAATATCACACGCTATTTCCATCAGAAGATTTCGGAATGTGGGATAGTCGATGGATATTTCTTCTTTTGTCTTATCAAACAGTCTTTTCACATCATCTTTCGTACGTGCCCATATCATTTCAATAGCCTTATATACGATTTCATTGCATGGTGACGCTGGCCTGTCACCAGTTATTGAATACTTGCTTGAATCAAATGATCGGTGGTTCAGTCGTGCAATGAGAGTCGCAACATCCATGGCGAATGCAAGCTCTTCAGTGTAGCATGTACAATAATCATCCACATCCAGTTCTTTGCAGATATCAGGCATTGCTTCTTCCTCATCATTATAAGTACAAACAGGATGCATCTCAAAATCATCCAGAGAGTAAAAATCAAAATTATCCACATGATTTTTCATGCTGAGGGCTGAAAATCCAACTTCAATACTTCTATCGAGAATTTTGGATGGTTCAGATGCAATGGCAGCAGCGATGACATTTGTTGCATTGGGAACATCATTCTCGAAAATAACATCATTTTTTTTCACACCTGAAGCGATTGTTTTTTTGTTTTCATTCACAATTTTAGCGATGTTTGCGTTTAGATTCACAATTTTAGGTGTTGGACTAGCATTTCGTTCCTCAGTTATGCTGGATGTAGTATTTTCTGAAGAAACGTCAACTTTTCCTTTGGATAAAAAGCTCTTTTCGTTTTTTTCACCTGCAGATTGAGAGGAAGATGGATTAAAAATGGTCGGTTTAGTTGTTGATGTAACAATTATATCGGTAAACGTATCCTCAAAAGAATCGGATCCTTCTTTTGCTGACGCAACAATTGTTTCAATTTCATCACCGTTTCGAACAACAGTCGATTTAGAATTGTCAGGATTTCCGTCTTTAGAAGAATTTGCAGATTCCCTTTCTAATGGCATTTCACATGCAGAAAAATTGTCAGACATGGTGAATATTTGCGGACAACAGAGTAGCGATTAAATAAATTTCAGAAAAATTTACTTCACTTCACTTCACTTCAGCCAATGCCCATCCGTGTCCTCTCGGTCATCCGACGCCATGCCGTCCAGTATAGATTAGCCATCCCCTTGTAACTTCTGTCGTGGTCGACATTGTCAAGTGCACTGCAAGATGGAAGATGGTCTGCACTGCCATTAGAGTCGGAGCAAAGTAGGCAGGTTAGCAACCCCGGTGGGGCTATGATGCTCTTGAAGGTAGTAGTGCCCCGTAGTCATTCTGAAGGTGGCAACCGCGATTCTCCTAGGGAGGTCCTTCAGTAATTAACTTAATCTTAATTAAACCGAACGTAATAGTTTTAGGTTTATTCAGGTTTTACTCAGTTCCAATATCTCTGGTATATTATTGAGGCAAGTGTTGCCAGATAATGCGATTATTTTATACATTTATTTTTAAAATTATGTAAATGTCGTTTTCAGTCCATGCGATTTTTTTCTATGTATTAAAATAAATATATAGGAGGCCTGATGACCGAGTGGCTAGCGCTTTGGCGCTGGGTATCCCAGGTTTTGGTTAGAGACCCGGCTCTGTCATGGATGTTTTAGGGATTCGGAATCCACTTTAAACCGTACGTCCCGATCTAACAGGATCGTAGAGCGTTGTTGGGGTAGTGATACTCGATTCTGTAGCCTATCTTCAAGCTACTCGTTCCCCCTGGGTAGTGCTAAATGAGTAACAGCGGTGCAGCCCTTGCTTATGGCATAAAAAAATTAATTGTCTCTGTATTGCCAGCTGCATCAGAACAAGAACGAAAAAATATATGATAGAATATTGTGATTAAGCCTGTGTTTCACAAATATTTCCCTTTATTTTTTATACCACAATTTGATAATTTTCTTGTTTTCTTATATTAAACTAACTGGCTATTATTGTGGATTAAAATAGTAGAAAGTAATATCATTAGTGTCAACAAATGATATATATATTTTGTTCTGAGTTTTTTCTGATAATGCATTATTTAATTTTTTTTTTATTCAAAATTTATAGTAGAATATTTCTATAAAAGCAGAATTGTAAAAAAACAAAAGCAGTGCTTCGAATTTTTTTAATTGTGTATTTCACGTCTTCGCGTACATTCATTACAGAGTTTTAAATATTTTACATTGAGTATACTGGAAAGATCATGGAATTACCCGAAGATATTTAAACAGCGCATGTTTATTATTGATTCATTTTTAAAACGATGTAATGCATTTGTTTCTTGGGAGCTAAATTGTAACTTGTCTGTTGAGGAAAAAATAGCAAATAAAATAAAAAATACAGACACTATATTGTCAAAAGAATAAACTGTGATTAAGAAAATGTTTTACCTCAATAATAAGTAAAATTATTCTTAATTATGGTTTAAATGAATATATTCTCTCATTATTGAAATATTATATTGTTTAAATAGTATGCATGCAATGCATAAATAGTCCTGTCTTTGTATGTTGCTTTTTTATGTACGTTTTATTGTAGTTTAGGTAACTAGATAGATGTGGTTTTATAACAGAATTTGTTATTCGACAAATGTTATGACAGATGCGCAGAATAATAAAGTATATTAATTTAATAATAAAATAAGGGAAGAAATATTTATGGAAACTAAAGACTTTAAGAGAATATTCGGAGAATTCCTATAAAGGGAAGTTGTTGCTTGTGAGTTTACTTAATTTTATATCCATTTTATATTTCCATTATATGTATATTAATGATTCAAATAGTAATTTTCTTAAGAATTTCAATGTTTATTTGGCCTTAAAAGGAGTTTTGATCAATATTGATCTAAAGCAATTAAGTTTATTTTTCCATGAAATCTGGAGGCCCCACCCCTTCCTGATGAATAGCACATGGTTTCCTGGAACTAGTAAATCCTAGTTCGAAAGCAGAGCTATGAATCAGAACAGATAACGCACTTGTCAGTGTTGGGGAGGAACAAGATAATTCTGTATTTTCGATGGTGACGAAGATGCAAATCTCTATATGTCATATCTGAGAGTATCGAGTCCTAAGTGAGACATCAAAATAAATAAGCAATGTAACAGGATGATTCTATGATTCTTATTTTTATGACTCAAGAAACTTTTCTTAGATACCAAATTACTCTTTATAGAACTAATAAGGCTAACAACGACACGCGTAGAACTTACGATGGTACTTGTACTATCTACGCTAAAAACAGTCTGGTTCATCATCAAAAACCGAATCTAGAGCTTCGAGGCATCGAAAACACTACAATCGAACTTAAATTAGAAAACACACATACACTTATTTCCACTTATTTAAATTCCACACCATCACATGTTTAAAATAACTAATTGATCAAGCAGAAGTACCATCCTGGCAGAAGACTTTAATTCATCATTAATTTTAGAACAGCCAAAGAAACTCCTGGCGAGGCATAATCTTAAATAAATTCTTTAAATCTAGGAAAGATATCAAATTCTTGCACCACACTCCCCTACCCATATCAGCACTCGAAATCATTACTGAAACTGTCATTGATTTCCACTTTTGCGGATTATTCCGTACAACACTTCTATAGAGATGATAAATGATCACCTGTCAGTTATTGAACTCTTGATTTAAACTGTAATTTAGCCACATCTACACATCGTAAAATTACTAACTAGCATAACTATAATTTCACACTCCATCTCAAAATGTAAACAAAACCTGGGTAGAAGCCTAGCTACTACTACTACCACCCCACATCATTGTGCCTAGAGCTGAATTGCCCCTTTTCAGTTTGGGAAGGATGTGGATGAGAAGAAGTCTGATTGTGACGACCTACAGTTTAAAGTGGATTCCGAACCACTACAATTATCCAAGACACCGCCGGAATTCGAACCCGAAACCTATGGTATCAAGCGCCAGAGAGCTAGCCACTCAGGCCCCCCCAGTAGAAGCCTAGAGCTATCCCAGATCCAAATCGTTACGGAACCAGCTTTTTGGCACTTTTTCTTTCTACCAATGAAATTCGTCCTTTCAGTTTTGAAGGCCAGCTGCAACTCTGACTCTGTTTTCTCATTTTACCCCTTTACCTATATCTTTGAGTTCCAGGTTTTTGTCTAGATTCTTAAAATCTAGCCTCTAATTCTTTTCAAAGTGTAAAGGATTCAAATTTATTTTATTACTTAATTCTCTTAAAATATATTTATATATTACTCGTATTTAAACTCCTGAGCTATGACTGACATTGAATTATCTCAACTAATTTCAACCTTTAAATTTTAATTTCTCTCTTAAGTCTTAATTACTCTTTAATGTTAACGTTTTACAATAATTAACTATAAGGTGGTACTTTGAGCCTTTTTCTCCAGACACTCCTTAAATATACAACTTTTGCTTTGTAACAGGATGTCAAGTAACGTGCAAAAACTATGGTGCAATCCACACGAAACGTAATGACGAATCTATTGTTTTGGAGACATTAATCCCTGTATTCAAAAATTAACTGCCGAAATGTTGAAAAAAAACCTTTTATTTTAAAATAATATTCTTGCGAATACAGGACAGATATTGCCTGTTTTATTCATCAGTTATGAGTTTGCAGAATAATTAAATTATATTCTGCGAACTCATGATGCGCGAGCTTCTTAGAACATCAAACGTATAAACAGTATATGCTTCACTTTAAATGACCTCAGCGTCGCAGTGATCATCCATAGATAGGCACAGATGATTCTTGATAGCAAAGCAAACCAGATTCTTAGTTGAAGTTACACCTAAGTTAAGTTTCTTAGTTACACCTGCGAACTTTTTTTCGGAAATGAAATTGACCCAACACAAAACACAACGACGCTACACTGTAACTCCCACTACGATGCGCCATTACCCAAATTGAGATTGATTTGCCAAATACTACGTGAAAGAGTAGTGGTGAAACACATATCGCACTATAAAATAATTATTTTTTAGTGATTTCATATTTTTTTTATTTCGTTTATATTTATAAAATTTTTATAGTTCCTTTTTAGTGTTCTATGTTTCTTTACAATGTGCGTTCAGTATCTTTATTGTATTATCTATGTTGATATGCAAGAATAATGACTCATGATGTTTCAATTTTTCACTCCAAAAAAATGTTTATAGGTGATTTAAATCTGATACGGGGATATATAATTTTATATGCGGCCCGCGGAGTTACGATACATTTCCAAAGTGGCCCAAAAGATCATTTTGGTTGGCCACCCCTCTTGTAAGCCAGAAAACTATAGACTTTTAGAAATATGTTTGTACTCAATAAAATATTCGTTTTCATTCTTAGGATTGAACTTTTATCTGTTGGAACAGATTTGTTGGTCTATAAATAAAATAATTCAAGCATGACCTCATTATTAATTTATTTTTATTAGATAAATTTTTGTTAATAAATCCTCGATTACAAGGATGAAAATTTTCTTAAAGTTCACTTGACTTAATAAATAAAATGATTCATAAGAAACGTACTCACAAAAGTTTACAAACAGTAAAATCATTATGAGACTAAGAACAATAAAAATTAGTGATCCTTTGAAAATATTTTTTAAAAGTGTTTTAAAAAATCGTTTTGTTAGTCAGGAAAAATTAAGTTTAAATGTTACATTATTTCATGTATAGATACAGTGAACAATAACAACTTTGTTAATTTATAGTATAGATCTTAAGAAATTTACACGCATTTGAATTTATTACATAACTATTGCATATTTAACTTCTATTCATGTGAATATTTTTTTTACGAAACACAATAAAACAGTCTAACTTGAACTATGTTAGACATAATAAAAAATTCGCTAGTACATTAATTAATTAGTACCTATTTACATGTATCGATTAATCAATGCAATGCACAAATATTCAAGTGCGTATTTATGAACATATGTGTATCTTAAAATATCGATACATATCAATATATATGTACTTACACATAAGCATATTTGCTTCATATAAATCGAATTTTTTAAATTGACACAAATCGAAATTTTATTAATATAAAGTATTTAGTTACTTTTTCTTTCAAGATTTTATCCCTAATACCATGTGACATAAAAAACAATATCATCGATGTATAATATCGATATATATCAATATCATCGATTATCGCTATTTCATAATATTAACTTTGTTGTTAAGAATAAATACATTAATGATTTAAATTATTCTCTGCTTAATATTTAATAAACATTTTAAAAACATAAAAGGGTATGATGCGCTTGTTTGCATGGGATCAAAAACACTTAGGTTAAAATAAAAAATTACCAATCCTTTACATTTTCTAAATATAAAAATAATATTATTAAAAGCTGTAACAAATCAATTTTACACTATGGATGTCAAACTTACACTTATTTTTAGTAACAATCAGAAAAGATATTTAAAACTTAATTTTTGAACGATTCTGCAGTCATATTTGTACAATTAATTATACAAATTTCAACTTTGCTGTAAAAATATTGCCAAAAAATCGATTAAAAGGCGCATTCAATCAATGTTTGAGTCTTTGTAAAGTCAAGGATTCGATTTTGTTTGCATAATAGATATCTGCCTATCAAATAAAATGAACGACTTACATCAGCAGCAAATCTTGAGCGCATCTGTCCAACCTCCACCCAAGAAAAAAAAAGTAAATTGGTGACATCTTTGTAAGAGATCTAGAGCAAACTGGTGACATCTTTGGAAGAGATCTAGAATAAATTGGTGAGATCTTTGGAAGAGATCTAGAGTGAATTGGTGACATCTTTGGAAGAGATCTAGAATAAATTGGTGACCTTTGGTAGTACAACAAAATATGCGTAATAAAAAATATTGAATGTTGCGGAGCTATCACAAGCGCCGTAAATACATGGAAGAGCAAACAGTTTTGAAATTAAACAGCATACTTCCAAAAAGTCGACAGGGTTGTATTTGCCATATTTGTACACTTAATTACACAAATTCTGCTTTGTTGTAAAAATATTGGGTTAGTTAGACCCCAAAAATCGATAAAAAAGGAAGATTCAATCAATGATTGGGCCGATTCGATTTTGTTTACATAATATCTGCCTAACAAATAAAATGAACGACTTACATCAACAGCAATTCTTGCGCGCATCTATCCAACTCCAACCACGAAGAGTCAGTAAATTGGTGACATCTTTGGAAGTACAACAATATATGTGTAATACAAAATATGGAATATTGCGGAGCTCCCCACACTCCGTAAATGTATGCAAGAGCAGACAGTTCCGAAATTAAACAGCATACTTCCAAAAAGTCGACAGGGTTGTATTCCTCCATGCAAAAATCAACAGTCACTTTCTGAATTAAACTCTTGATGTTTTCCAGGTTGATCTGTTGCTTTTTAAACCAGTGATCGAAAGCATAGCTGGCTGTGTGTGATGCTTGAATATCTGAAGTACGTTTTACAGCCTCACGTACGTTTTCGGTGAAACAGCTGCTTTCCGAATCGGATCTGGGAACTAAACTGTAAGTTTCCCAGTTCGGCACATAAGTTTGCATTACTGTTGTAACTAAGTCGAAGGCAAACACGTATTCTTTTCTCAGTTTATCCATGTTTGAATGTACTGGAATCAAAATCTAAATAGTAGTATATTTGTATCAATAATAATAATCTTGACAACATTACTTTCTTTCACTTGATAAATAACATAGTGACACTATGTAATACATCAACACTTGATAACGTACTTCTTTCACTTGATAATCTTGATAACTTTATTTCTTGTTAGTTCACTTCAACAATATGATCTCGACATAGCAATCGTATTATAATGTTTCAAACCACTTTTTTTCTCAGAAAGTTTTTCACTCAACGTAACAATTTTTAAATCAACAAAATATCATCCAAGCCTCTTTCTTGAAATACAAATCTCTACATTTGATTAAATTTTCAGGAAAATATATCAAAAGCTTTACTCACTTTTCTTAAAATTTCTGCACATAAAATATCCAAAATATTGCATCCGTCAACATTGTAAGTCATTAACAACTATACATAATGGAGGACGATATGAAATAATTGTATTCAATATTTCTTCTTGCTCACCTACATCCTGAATATTTTAAAGCAAATATTGTAATTAGATTCATTCAGAATTCGAGGAGAATTAGAAATTGAATTTTCTAAAGAGAACTACTGGTGAAATATATGTACATCAAGAGCAATAAAAATACTATAATGTTGACAAATGTTACCCTTCACAATTATAAAATATATATACTCTTATAAAATTACTATTTTGACGTCCGTTAACAAAATGATGAAATTGGTCTTATGATATAATAATAAAGTCATGACAATATTTTTATCATATTGCCTCATGGAAGAAAATTGCATAATTTTAATGTAATTATTAATAATATTTTTTGTCATCATCTTGTTTTGTTGCAGAGAACGAAAAAAATAAATGTTAATACATAAAAACTGATTTTTCACTTCAATGTAAACATGCTTACGATGCCTCTTTCTTGAAATACAAATCTCTAAATTTAACTCGATTTATTCTTCTAATTGCACGTAATTAATGCCGCTGAAGAAGTAGAAATATCTTCTTAAGCATTAGCGATTTAAAATTAAAATTATTTTAAATTTAGCCAAAGTTTATTTATATATTTTACTAAAATTTTATCAACTTTAATTAGAGCAAAATAAACCGTACTTAAAACTATCAGAGTGATATTTAATATTTCTTTCTGGTTGTGTAAACATTTGCAGATTAACATGTTGCCACTAAACATAAATAGAAATGAAAACTTATCCTTGATATAAGTATTTTAATGTATTATCTTGAAAATATTTCTTTCCTAAAGTATGGCCTAGAATCTAATCATATGCTCAATCGCCCCTCTTACCTTTCGGGATCTAGATGTATTATTCGATAGCCGAGTGAATAGAGCTCTGGCGCTCTGTACCACAGGTTTCGGGTTCGAATCCCGACTGAGCCATGGAAGTTTGTAGAGGTTCGGAATCCACTTTAAAACTGTAAGCCATAGGTCCTTGTCTAATATAACTACTACTATTACACCACATCACTGTGCCTAGAGCTGAGTTGCCCCTTTACAGTTTGGGAAGGATGTTGGTGAGAAGTCTGATTGAGCTCTGTGACGCTTCACGATAATAGGGGACCGGGACCTACAGCTTAAAGGGGATTCCGAACCACTACAAATATCCATGGTATTGGCGGGATTGAAACACGAAACCTGGGGTATCGAGCGCCAGAGCACTAGCCACTCGGCCATCAGGACCCAGTTTAATATGACTGTAGAACGTTGGGCGTAGGGGTGACAACCTTGCCCCGTAAAATGACATCATCTCCTATCTCGAAATCCGGCAGACGTCAAAAGCTCCACAAGTTCAAAATGTGTGTAAACACATTCAATATGGCCGTCTGGTGGCCAAGTAGCCAGTGTTCTGGGCGCTAGTACAACAGGCTTGAGGTTCGAGTCAACAGTGGTGCAATGGATGTTTGTAGGGGTTTCTGAATCCCCTTTAATCCGGTCTGTTTAGCCCTCGTGTGCATAAGATGGCCATAGAGCGACAGACCAAACCAAACCCAGAAAATTAATGTATTCAAACTATTGCTAATTGCATTACGCCTCTGGCTGAAATCCTAATTCAATTTATCCACAACAATGGCTATCATGCTTTTTCATACAAAATGTGCAATTCTTTTTTTTTTACCATTCGGTTTTTACCATACATTCCTTTATTTCACGTAAAAAAATTGCAACAAGAAACGAACCAGTTCTTGCAATTTTTTATTCTTTTCCTGTTTATCTCGAGCAATAATTTCATTGAAATTACTTTAAAAAGGGTTTTTTTAATTCTGGTCTCATTCTCATGCAGATTGCAAGTTAATTAAACTGGCGTTAATCAAATCTATATTTTAGGTGAAAGAATTAGAACTAAGAGCAAAACTTTTTTCTTGGGTATTTTAACATACTCAATTGGGCATCTTTTCAGCTGTAAATTAAATGTTTTAAGTACGTTTGGTAAGAAGAAAATAAGTTGTGCTTCAAGAATAGTAAATTTGAGAAGTAATGGTTAAAAATTGGTGGTAAATGGTTAATATTGAATTTATTAATTCTTTATATGTCATTATTATGCAATTCTAACTGAATTATAATTGTCATTATTATGAAATTATAACTGAATTATAATTGTCATTATTATGCAATTATAACTGAATTATAACTGTCATTATTATGAAATTATAACTCAATTATAATTGTCATTATTATACAATTATAACTGAATTATAATTGTCATTATTATGAAATTATGACTGAATTATAATTGTCATTATTATGAAATTATAACGGAACTGGTGGCCGTCTGGCTAGCACTCTGGCACTTGGTACCACAGGTAGCGGGTTTGAGTCCCGGTGGGGCCATGACTGTTTGTAGTGGTTTGGAATCCACTTTAAACTTTAGGTCCTGTTCTGTTTAGCTTAATGTGTGCACAAGGTGACCGTAGAGCGACAAACCAAACCATATCTTCACCAATATCCCATGGAAATAACACACAAGACCTCTCGGTTTCATATTTTCGTATAACCTTAACTTCAAGTAACATTTTTATTGCATAAAATAGAAAACAATTAAAACACTTAATGCCATTAAAGCCATGGCTGCAAACTCTTGGGTGTATCGATCATGGAATCTCATCAAAATTGTAAACTGCTATATTGGTAACATTCTGTAATATGGCTCTCGAATTTTAATTTTACTCTTGTTCCACAAACCTCCAAATTCTCACTACTGTGTGCAATATTGCTTTACGGTTTGCAACAGGCCTTATAAATAGACATCTATTTCAGTGTTATGAAAAAAAAACCGGCCATATCTGACTCCTCCACAGACAGTTTATGTTAGCAGAATGTTTCCTTCTAAAATACACTTGCCAGAAAAAGTCTGCGTACAAGCACATAGCAAATATTCAAGAACGAAAAAAATTATATTTTGAAAATGATAATAATTTCATATTGTATTTATTTTATTCCTTACACAATTCATTAACTTTTCATAATAATTTATGAAATATAACACACGTTGTGTTTAAGAAATAACAATTGAAATAAAAAATAACACAAATTGCTACCAGGAAAAGTTTGCGTACAAAAATGAATATAATGAAATGTGTAAATCAAACTTCAATTAATTTTAACCACTTGCTCAGTTTTATTAGATAGTAGTTAAAATATTATGTTTTCAAGATTTGTGGCAAGTAAATCACAATGGACTTAAAAGGAAAGGAGATTACTCCTGAAAAAAGAAAGGTCATCATAAAACTTAGGAATGAACGCAAAACTCTTCGGGAAATTGGCAAGATTGTGGGAAGAACTCATTCCTCTATCCAAAGAGTGATCAATAATTACACTTCATGGAAATCTATAATCTCAAAGCCACGTTCTGGACGTCCATCTAAGTTGACTGCCCGTGAAAAGAGATATGTCTTCAAGTCCGTACATTTAAATCCCCGTATAAGTGCCTTTCAGATTGCGAATGACGTTAGAGAGAGATTTAAAAAAAAACACTCCATGAAGACACCATAAGAAACATTTTGAAAAAGGCTGGGTATCATGGCCGTGTTGCTCGCAGGAAGCCACACATATCAGCTGAGAATAGGCAAAAGCGTTTACATTTTGCAAATGAGTATGTAAATAAGTTTCCACAATTTTGGGAAAAAGTACTATTCTCTGATGAGAGCAAGTTTTGCATATTTGGCATACAAGGACGTAAGCTGGTGTAGAGAAAACAAGGTACGGCTTTTGAGAAGCAGAATCTTGTGCTTACAGTTAAGCATGGTGGAGGTGGTATAATGCTCTGGGGGTGCATGGCTGCCAACGGCGTAGGTCGTCTAACCTTTATAGAGTCGACATTAAACCATATGGGATATATCAACATTTTAAAAGAAAATTTGAAACAGAGCTCACAGTACTTGAACCTAGGAGATGATTTTTGGTTTCAACAGGACAATGATCCGAAGCACACTGCCCATATCGTTAAGCTCTGACTTCTGTACAATATCAAAAATCAATTGCATTCTCCTCCACAATCGCCGAACTTAAACCCCATTGAGCATTTATGGGACTTGTTGGAGCGAAAAATTCGACAGCACAAGATTACCTCAAAAGAAATGTTAAAGAGAGTGATAATAACAGAATGGAATAACATTTCTTCTGAGGAGACCTCCAAACTCGTCCATTCTATGCCCAAACGATTAACAGAGGTTCTCAGACGTAAGGGTTATCCAACCACATATTAAAGTTTAGTTGAAAGCCAATGGAAAGTATTTTTTAATGTTTTTTTTCATCTGTACGCAGACTTTTTCTGGCAGCTATTTCTAATATTCCTTATTTTAATTGTTATTTTTTAAACACAAATTGTGTTGTATTTCTTTAATTGTTATTAAATGCTAATGAATTGTGTAAAGAAATTAAATACAATATAAAATTAATATCGTTATTAAAACATGATTTTTTTCAATTTTGAATATGTGCTATGTGCTTGTACACAGACTTTTTCTGGCAAGTGTGTATTTCTTTCAATCCATTACCTTCCCCTCTCTCAATATCTCGCCATTATGGATAATTAGCTAGCGCTCTGGCCGTTTATACCACATACTTCAGGTTCGAATCTTGGCTTTGGTATGGATATTTGTTGGTGATTCTGAATCCCCGTAAACTGTAGGTCCAGGTCAAATTAGCCTAAAGTATACAGAAAATGACTGTAGAACGACCAACAAAACCAAACCTAGAGTTCACCACGAGTAGGGAATGCTTACATTGGATTCAGATGCTTCCATTTCGATCTGGAACGAACGCATCCCAAGAGTGGCAACTGGGGTTCACAACTTTCTCCTCACTACTTTGAATTCAACATAAAGTTTTCTAGTATACACATAGATTTATAAAGCCTTTTCTCGGAAGCTTTGCGTCCTGATGGCCATTTGGCCTTTGGCACCACAGGCTTCAGATTCGAACCCTGGCGGTGGCATGGATGTTTGTTGGTGTTTCTGAATCCACATTAAGCTGTAGGTCCAGGTCTTTTTAGCCCTCGCGTGCACCAGATGACCGTAGCACAACAAACCAATCTCTCAATATCTAAGATTAGAGAATTGAATCAGAACTTTTTCGCTGACCTTAAACCACATTACTTTTTTGACTGCATTACTCCTTCCTCTCGGCCTAAATGGCCGAGTGGCTAGCGCTCTGGCGCTCGGTACCACAGGTTTCGGGTTCGAGTTCCGGTGGTGCCATGGATGTTTGTAGTGGTTCGGAATCCACTTTAAACTATAGGTCCCGGTCTAAAGTGATCGTAGAGCGTTGCGGGGGCATTGTTACTCCGCATCCGTGACTTATCTTCTAGCTACACGCACCTCCTGTTTAATGCAAAATGAGTAACGTATGTGCAGCCCTTGCCTTAAGGCATTCAAGACAACTGTATAAGTGGTTGCCAGCTGCATTAGAAGAAAAAAAAGATTTCGCACCAAAACCTATCCTTCTAAAGTCAGACTCAATAGATTTGGATTAATATCCTCTCCACTGTGCTCCAGATGCAAAATACCTGAAACCGAGGAACTTAATTTATTGCAATGTACTAAATGTGACGTACAAAGAGAAAAGTTGAAACAGGCTTTGGATACTATCCTATTCTTGGTTATTTGATATGAGCTATGAACCCTATTACGAAACTATCATCATGATTGCCCCATGGTGGGTTAAGGCCGTCTGCCTACTGGCAGATTTCGAAACATTGGATGTCTTCTTTTTACTGGGTAGGGTTGTCAGTTGTACGCCCAGCGCTCTACAGCCATGTTGGACTGAGATTATAGTTTAAAGTGGATTCCAAACCACTACAAACATCCATGGCACAGCCTGAACTCGAACCCGAAATTTGTGGTACCGAGCGCCAGAGCGCTAGTCACTCGGCCATTCATGATGGAATTCAATAACAAAACTATATCAATAATAATTTTCCTACAAAAAAAATTGCGTAATTTGTGTGTGAACTTTTTTGTGTTCTTTAGTGGCAGAAGTTCTACACAACACCACATTTCGGTGCTTCTTTTTTAATACTTTTGGAAGCAGTCAAACCCTACTGAATGATCTGAGTCAATCTACTTTATTTGCATTATATTTTTTTCTGATTTCTTCTTAAGAGCATTTGAATAAATGGAAATAAAGCAGCTAACTCGGGCATAAATCTCAAAATCAAGCTCAGTTCCAGGAATACTGAATCACACTGGAAATATCTAGAATAAACTTACCACCAATGAAAGTGCAACATTTTTGGCGACATTTGGCTGAATTTTCGGAGACAATATATATGACCAAGTTGGACTGAAGCATTTTCACACTACTTCTTTGATGTGCATATCACCGACAATTAACAATTGAGTTATCATGATGACCAGTGTATTGTCTTCGAAAGATGTTTCTGAAAACGAAGTTAATGATGTTGGTGAAATTTTATCTGATGCATCTATCATTGTTTTGGCATCCGTTAAACTCCTTCAAAATGAATTTCTATTTAATTCTATTTTGGGCTACATAGAACCGGATATAACTGAAAATGAATATGAAGTTATGTACGGAAACGTGACAGATAAACTGATGTTTGCTACGAGTATCATGAAATTTGTACGATATTTCAACCAGCTTAAGTATGTTCCAATTATTTACAGGAGGTATGCGAAACTTGTCTGTTTACCACCATCGCCTTGTGGCGAAACTGTCGATTTGGCAATTAAAAAGATATGGGAGGCGGTCAAAAATGAAGTAGAGATGAATTATGACATGTGTTGCGAAAGTTTTGAAATGAATTACCAGAGATTCCAAGTATTGACTATAACTATTGCAAGGGAGATCGAAAAGGGACCCTATTTCGATCTATACTTTTTGAAGAACTGTGTTATATTATGCCAGTTGGCAGCCTGTGCAGAAAAGAACGGCGTGCACAGGGCTGCCTTTTTTGTGCCTCTTATTTTGTGCCGCATAATGGACTTTTTCAGAAAGGAGGGCCATTTCCCGGAATACGTCTGGACAAGTATATCAAAAACTGCTGCTGAACTTTTAATCAATAATAAAATGGAATTAGATTGTTAAAGAACTTTAAATTATTCCTTTCTTGTTATTTCTTTTATACTTCAGTTAGTTTTTTGTGTGATAATAATTAAAAATTAGTTATCGTGTTGAATAAAGTTTGATATGTTCATGACTAATTTTTCTGTTATTTGTAGCATGCATTATGAAACGTTATTTGTTTCAAATATTGATATTGCAATGGTGGTAGTGCAAATGAAATTGTTTTTCTTGTACAGAGAACGAAAATTTAATTATGTAAAGAATTTCTTTTAATATCTGTAAATGCACCCTTTTAAAGTTATTGAATGTTTTTGAAGCATACTAATAAAGTATTTATATAAAATTGAATTTTGTATTTATTTACTGCAAAAATAGCAATTATGCTGAATTAAAAATTTAGATCTAATTCCAAAATAAGTGCTGAATAAAATATTTTGACCTACATTAATAGCCTTATAAAATACTAAGTTAATGGTAATTGATTATTATCTAATGTAAATAGTTTGCTTCTAATGATTCAAGTTCAATAGACAACTTTTACATTTCTTTAAATGATTTACATTCATTAATTTAATAATTACTGTTGATCTTTGTATTTTAATGTATCTTCTTTTAATAAATTAAATTCAGCTAATCATACTGAAGTGTTAACTCTAAAATAACTGCTATCGTAAAATCGAAAAAAAAATTAATATTATTAAGGTATTGACAAATTTAGAAACGAATAAAATCTTTTTTTTTTTTTTTTTTTTTTTTTTTATATTTCAAATCGATGAAAAAGAATTTCAGTATAATCTTCGAAAGGAAGAAAAATTAACAATCAATTCTAAAACTGATCAGAGAGTGGATTATTTTAATGAAATTCTAATTATTTTTGACTTGGATTTTGCCTTAAAATTTTTTTTAGGATTGGGATTATCTTATAAGCTTGCATCATTTTTGCAGGACAATCGGTAACCAAATTTTTACGAGATATCTTGTATAAATCTGTAATAAAAAAAACGAAATCCATCTGTAAAACTAGAGTAACTTTCAGTTTTGAAATGAGATGATTGGTCAGCAATTGTCGCAAAACCAGCTATCAAATTGTTATATAAGCCGAAATGGGAGTTTGTTCTTTTATCGGCTATTCAGTGAAAAGTTCAGTCTCCCGTTTAAAAGTAGAAAAAGAACGAATCGATTATATGTTAAGAATGCTGGTTAGATGTAAGAAGAGCAAAATAATCTTGAAAGAAAATGTTTTGCAGTTATTGTGGAATTTTTTCGTAAATTTTTTTGCTACTTACGTATTAACGATACCTTGGCGACAGACTTGGCGGTTTTTAAGTGTCGCCAATCTAACAGCTACAGATTTGGCGGTTTTTAAGTGTTTTGGCGGTTTGTTGAAACAATTTTGATTTTAAATGAAGTGTTTTATATATTTTATTATTTGGAACACATATTTGGCACAACGTAAGAACCACCAAATCTGTAGCTGCGGTTCGCGCGTGTGCTCTTTATTGGCGCAACTGTCACCAAGGTGTTGTTAATACGTAAGTACCATTTTTTTATCTTTTGATATTGTGTAATCTAAATATATCATTGAATAATAGAACTCCTTCAAATTTTATTGCACTGTTGTATTCGAATCGTTTTAGCTTGGCTCGTGGCATATTTTTCATGCGAAAGCTAATCGGACAGCACACACTCCTTAAATCATGGGTCAAGACATACCATAATATCACTACTGGATCATAATTGGACCATTAGCTCAATTGCTAATAACGCAAATGCGGCCTGATGGCTAATTGGCTAGCGTTTTGGTCTTTGATATCACAGGCTTCTGGCTCGAATCCTGGCGGGGCCACGGATGTTTGTTAGTGGTTCGGAATCCGCGTTAAACGGTAGGTCCCGGTTTAATTAGCCTAAAGTGTGCACAAAATTACTGTAGAGCGACTAACTTAACGTAACCTCTAAATCATGTTTAAATTGTTGCTAAAATAACTTCATTTCTTCCCACCATTTAGATGCATGAAGCGAAGATTTTAACGATACCAAATCATATGCATCAACGTTATGGTATGACAGTTCGTATGGTGGTATCTATCACCATTATAGGGATTCATATATATAACACTGTATCACTGTTATACATATGAATCCCTTTCCCAAAAAAAAAACAATATCCTGAAAGATTATAAATTTTAGTCTAAATAAATATTTAAGAAAGTGATATGTAACAGTGCCATATGTTATTAACCATTTTTTTTCTTTCTAATGCAGCTGGCAAACACTGACAGCTTGGTCTTGGATGCCTTAAGGCGAGTGCTGCACAGACGTACTCACTTTGCATTACCCAGGGGGCGCGTGTAACTTGAAGATAAGCCATGGACGCGGAGTAACAATGCCCCCGCAACTCTCTACGATCATATTCGACCGGGACCTACTTTTTAAAGTGGATTCTGAACCACTACAAACAACCATGGTACCGCCGGGATTCGAACCCGAAACCTGTGGTACCGAACGCCAGAGCGCTAGCCATTCGGCCATTCAGGCCCTATTTTATTAACCATGAAAATACCAATTTTTGTAGTCTTGAAAAGTATTAAAAATTATTATTTTCTGTTGAAACTCGCTAGTTCTAGGGTCCACATCTACTACTCCACCACACGACATCTACTACTAATTTTTTTTTCAAAATTCCTTCAGTGTATCGAGTAAATTTGGTTACAAACTATTCACATGTTTTAGCTACTACTACTACACCACATCACTGTGACTAGAACTGCGTTTGGGAATAATGTGGGTGAGAAGAAGTCTGATTGGGTTCTGCGACGCTCTACGATTATATGATACCGGGATCTACGGCTTAAAGTGGATTCCGAACCACTAACAAAAAACCATTGCACCACCGGGATACGAACCTGGTACCTGCGGTACCGAAAACCAGAGTACTAGCTACTCGGCCATCAGGCCCCCTCCGCATCTACTGTGATAAACGGCTTAGAAAAAAAAAGTTGCATATTTTCATTAAAAGGGTCTGAATGGCCGAGTGAGTTGCTCTCAACACTACAGGTTTCGGGTTCGAGTCCCAGCGGGGCCATGGATGTTTGTGATGGTTCGGAATCCACTTTAAACCGTAGGTCTCGGTCAAACATGTTCGTAGAGCGTTGCGGAGATATTGTTATTCCGCTTCCGTAGCTCATCTTCAAGCTACATGCACTTCCCGGGTCGTTCTAAGTGAGTAACGTTGGTGCAGCGCTTGCCTTAAGGCGTCAAAGAACACTGTCTAAGTGTTAACCAGCTGTATTGGAACTAAAGAAATATTTTCATTAAAGCTTTTTCCTCAAGAACAGAAGAAAACGAGACACTTAGAACCAAAACCTATTTTTTCAGTAATTGCTGTTTAAATGCTAATCAGTGCACATTTTAGCAAATGTAAATATTTTTTTCTATTCATTTAGGAATATTTCGTGGAGTTATATGAATATGTTTTGTTTTAGTTACTTAAATCATATTTTAACAGTGCATTTTCTTTCATGTGTGAAATTAAATTTCTTAGTTTTTTTTAATACGCTTTTATTAGCTTCACCTGTATGTTTGTATGTATGTATGTATGTTTGTATGTAACTCACTTTTTGGGCTCGATGTTGGGACTGATGGCGCCATCTACTGGCGAGTCAGTCAACTGATCAAACCCTACTTATTTTGTATAATTATTTTGTTTAATCTTAATTCCTTTTGTTTTATTTTACTTTTATCTTAAAATTCTCATTTTTTTTAACTTTAACCTTTTTATTTTTGGGCATCGTCAACGAACTCTTAATTGTACCGATAGCTTTAGCTTTTTGATCTCATGCTTTAATTGTTCTCAAGCAGATGTTTTTCCTAAATTTTAAATTCATTTATTTATTTTTAATTACTTCTATTCATTAATTTAAGAAACTACAATTTATGCTAATGTTTCAATTAATTTAAGATGTGGAGGTTTTGTGATTCTTAAAACCACCAAGGAACATCATAACCGGTACGCCCGTTGCCCAGCTTTCTTTCACCCCGGGTAGAAATTCAGTAATATCCGCGATCGAATTGCGCTCTTCCTATTGGCCGAAAATTTCCGAGGCTAAAAAAGAGGCGGATCTCAAAGGCATAGGAGTGCGATCATGTCGAATTGCGCTCTTCCTATTGGCCGAAAATTTCGGTGGGCAAAAAGTATATAAACTTAGCGGATAATCGGCCAAGGTACCGTCTCTGCATAATTTGCACCAGACCTAGACATTAGTCATCCTTTCTAGCAGCAATTACTCTACTTTGTAGTATATTCCAACTTTTTTATATTATTCTTTTTTTTGCTTTTATTAATTGTATTGTACTTAGCTTTTTTAGTATTTTTTCATTAATTTTTATTTGCATTGTATTTATCTTTTGTATTTCTCATAAACTTTTAAATTTTTTATTCCTTAATTTTACTTTTTCTTATTTTATTCTTGTAAATATATAATTTTCATGCCTATATAATTCATGCCTTATACATATATAATTTTCATAAAAAATAAATTATAGTTTAAAAAAAAACTAAAAAAACACGCTTTTAGAGTTAATCAGACTAAAAAGTAAAAAAATAAATTAATAGTTTAAAAAAACTAAAAAAATACGCTTTTAGAGTTAATCTATCTAAAAAGTAAAAAAATAATTGTTAACATAAGAATAAAATGACTGACGAGAAAATGAATGTCACTGTTCTAAAAGCGTGGGGTGCTCAATATCAATGGTTATAATTTTTCACTAGTTTCACTCAGAAATGCAGAGTTAATTTTAAAATGTCATACAAGCACCCCACGCTTTTAGAACAGTGACATTCATTTTCTCGTCAGTCATTTTATTCTTATGTTAACAATTATTTTTTACTTTTTAGATAGATTAACTCTAAAAGCGTATTTTTTAGTTTTTTTAAACTATTAATTTTGAGTAACAGTTTGTTCAAATTGTGCTGAAGTATTTTTTTCGCCAGCTCTAATGTGCTAGAAACAATTTTCATATATTAGAAAAAAACAGACGTTGAATTAGATGTTTTATACTTCTTTTTAGACTAAAAAGTAACATATATATTTTTTTTTTCATGACTGGCTACCAGGGATGTTGGATAATCATATATTTAGAATTTTATTTACACCATATTTATTGCCCAAAACTGGTTCTATTTTAAAATTGTGCTATAGAAGATAGATAGTAAATTTTTTTGGATCAACACACGTTTGTGCACAAACGTTTTTAGTCGTCATGAAGAATCCATGAATTTTAACCCATTTAATTCTCACTTTTGAATGTTCTACTGTGACCAAAAAGTAAGAATTTTTCTTTTTTTAAAAACTCTTCATTTATTCTTCCAAATTTATTTCATTGGCTTCAAAGTAATCCCCCCCCCGGACACAATGCACTTATGCCAACTTTTTTCCCAATCCTTAATGCATGCTAAAAAGTCATCGGCAGGGATGGCCTTCAAAGCGCCCACCGATTCCCGTTAAATCAATCAATCAATCGATTCAAAATGGTGTCCCCGTAGTGGTCTTTTGAATTTAGGGAATAGCCAGAAGTCGCACGGTGTGAATACGGTGATTGTGGAAAGATATGGATTTCATTCAAAGAATAAATGCAGTATGAGTAGGTGCATTCAGTGTTTTCGGTGTCAATCGAGATTTGACGCGTTTGAGGACCAAATTGAGGTCTCTTATTTTAAATTAATAGTTTGCAAGCACCAAATCTTTAATTGTTTGGACGTGAGCTTCGTCGGTTGAGGTGGAGGGTCGACCAGAGGGCTCTTCGTCTTCAAAGCGTTCTCTGTCCTGTTCGAACTGTTTATATCGCTTCTAAACATTTCTTTCCGATATAGGAATGCTTACCGAATGCCTTCTGCAACATTCTATATGTTTCCGCAAACAAAATTGAATGCAAATTCTTTGCTCAACAAATTCAGACATTTCAAAAATCGCCCAAATCACTTTTAGCGTCTCAGAAAGCCAAGCGTAACTCAAACACTAATGAATATTTTGACGTGAAATTTCACACAGATGTCAAAGACAGTTCCAGCACCCTAAAAAAGAAAAATAATTGAAATTCCGTAAGCCCCGGAAATTTTAAACTGAAAATTGCTCTTACTATTTGGACACAGTAGTAGCAAACACTTAGACAGTTGTCTTGGATGCCTTAAGGCAAGCGCAGCACCGACGTTACTTCATTTAGCACAAACCAGGAGGTGCGTTTAGCCTGAAGATATGCTACGGACGCGAGTAATACTACCCCCACAACGCTCTACTTTTCTATTTGGACCAGGATCTATTATTTAAAAAGGATTCCAAACCACTACACACATCCATGGCACAAATGGGATTCGAACCCGATACCTGTGTTAACGAGTGCCAGAGCGCTAGTCACTCGGATATGTACTCGCGTTATAAAGGGATATAATGCATCATATGAGTCCAGAAATAGTCATTAGAATACCCGATTTGAATACGAATTAGTAATGAGTAAGCTTCGATTCCGACAGTTATTTTGTTCTATATCTGAAAATTTGGGGCCTGAATGGCCGAGTGGCTAATGCTCTGGCGCTCGGTACCACAGGTTTCGGGTTCGAGTCCTGGCGGTGCCATGGATGTTTGTAGTGGTTCGGAATCCACTTTTAACCGTAGGTCCCGGTCCTAATAGGATCGTAGAGCGTTGCGGGGACATTGTTACTCCGCGTCCGTATCTTCAAGTTACACGCGCCCCCTGGGTAATGCAAAGTGAGTAACGTCTGTGCAGCGCTTGCCTTAAGGCATCCAAGACCAAGCTGTCTAAGTGTTTGCCAGCTGCATAAGAACAAAAAAAAATCTGAAATTTCATTATCTACTATTGTTACAGTTAGGAAAAAACTAAACATTATGAGAAAAACAATGCAGATTGTTTTTATATGAGGAAAGGATTATAATACATCATTACTTATAGTTTTTAAAGTATCTAAAAACGGATTCAATCCAATAGATGATGGAATACGAATAAATGTATCATACATAGATGACACGAATAATTAAATACTAGATTATATTTTTATATGAGGAAAGGATTATAATGCATCATTACTTATAGTTTTTAAGGTGTATAAAAAAAGGATTCAACCCAATAGATAATGGAGTACGAATAAATGAATCATACTATACAGTCGATATGCATAATTGAATACTAATACACACAATTATTGATTGATTATATGATAGATTGCAAAATATGGGACTATAAGGATCTTAAGTTAATTGCACATGAAAATAGAAAGAATCATATGAACATACCTTGTTATGTGTATTATTTGAAATATATATATATATATATATATATAAAATAATTAGTATACTTTATAAATAAGACATAGTATAATTTAAAAGCAATTTAATTTAATGATCATAATTTTAATTACATGTAGAAGAAATAGATATTTTGGATGTGATGTGGTAGTGCTGATTATTAAAAAAAAATTATTTTTTTATTTATTTATATTTTAATTCGTCACACAAAATGTATTCAATTCAACTTATTTAAAGAGATACACCACACACTTAATTTGACCATGACAGGAAAAAAAAAAGTTTCATTTCCTTTCGATTTGATATCCTTTTGTTGCGATTAACACAATCTAAAAATATGTCGTAAAATATTTTTAAGTAAAATTTTTAGATTTTTTTTTATTAGTCACTTTTTCTTATTTTATAATAAGTACCCGAAATGCAAAATTTGTTCAACCTCTTATTTTCATTCCTTTTATAAAATGTTTTTATTTATAATTTTTCCCCATATTGCAATATATTATTTATAAAAATTAAAAATTTCTGTTTACTAAATTGCTTCGTTTATTATAACATACAAAACTATTTAAAATGTATGAAATACAATATAGTGTAAAAATAAAAAAAAAGTTATACAACTTAAAAGTATTTTTTTAATTCTTATGAAAAAACATGCATAAAGAATTTTCTTTTAGCAATTAAAATTGTAGACACAAAATAGTATTTCAGTTTTATTCCAATATTCAATATATTATATTCCATATAAGTTAATATTTAATTAATTCATATAAAAAACTTGTATAGATAAAATTCTTAAAAAAAATTAAATTTTCACAAAAATGTACGCACAAAATAATGTTTCAGTTTTATTCCATCCATAATAAACAATTTCGACACCGATATAATTCTAAAAAGGCTACAGAAATTCCTAGTTACAAATATACTACTTTCATATATTTTCAACTGGTGGAGATAGTTAATAGGAGGCAATAATTAATCTATCATGTAATTGATGATTTATTATTCATCATTTTTAACTAATTAAGAATCAATTAACGTGAGTAATATATTAAACAACATGACCATATGCAACAAATATCTATACAACATGACTATCTACAACAAATGCTCGTTAAAATCATAAAACGTACGATATTCAAATATACTTACAAATGTTTACCAAAAGAGCATGATGCAGAATTATAAGCATCGATATTACTTCAACAGATCATGATCGATCAAATGATGAAATACGATACACTTTAAATATGTCCACTTTTTATGATAAAACTCATTCTTTAGACGATATTTCTTTAATACTATCAAAATATGTTCTTCAGCAAGACAGGGTGCTCTATCGAAACCCATATCATAAGCATATGCAGACAGGATACCGAGTTGACAACAGTACGACAAAAAGTCAACGACAGAAAATTTGTTTGTGTCGAGAACATTTTGTTTCATATATTGAGCCAGGATTTGGTAATCTTGATCGTCAAAGTCCGACATCCAGTTTTCTTCAAAGTGGGCTTCACAACAAAATTGCATTGTCTCTATCGTGTGATCTAAAAAGTCCGTGATATTTTCGTGTAGCTGAGGCCTGTCTTCGTCTGGAGGAAAGCGATACCTTCTGAACTTTTTTCTCTTGTTCAGACGTTCTCTTTTGCGATTTTTCATGACATATTTCAAGATGGCCGTCACGTTTAGTCTGTCTATAATCGAACAAGTTAGATCGTAACTCATAGTGATAGCATTAATATTGTGTTAAAATTCAGTTTTATTTCAAGAAAGCAGCATTCGTTAAAGCACGTCTGATGTTAAATGTACGCTAAAATCTATTCTTCTATAATCCAATTTGCACAGTGTCAACAATACAATTTTGTAGCCCTCTGGTGTCGTTTTAGTAAAATAAACTTTTATGAGATAAGCAGCGTTGAATTATTTTAGCAAGTATGCTATCGTGGAATATTATTCTGACCACAACATGCTAAATCGAGCGTTTCAATGTTTCATTTGCTTATAACCTAGTAGTTCAATTAAAATTTCTTGAAAAAATTTAACAAAAGAAAGAAAACAGTTTTGATATTTATAATTTTAAAATTCAAGATAAGATGACCTTTATCGGGTAAAATCTTAGTTTAACTAATCTCATGAAAACAAGGTCTTGGCTTGATTATGTGTTTTGAGATGGCTGCTCGCTGAGAATACAACGTCAAAATCGCGCCAAATCAGTAACTTGTTAAAGCGTAACAAGCGTATTACAATGTAAACATATCAATTACAACTGCAGTTAAAAATGTTCAGGTTTTGAATAACGGAAAGAGATTTTTTTTTATTTCCAATGGCAAGGCAAGTACAAGAAGAATAAAAATAGTAATAATAACAAAAATAACAAGGGAAAAAATACAAAAGAATAAATGTCCAGAAAATGCACAGATGACCGAAGTCATTGCCTTAAGAGTTCTCTCGCACGCCAGTAAAGAGCTGTCTCCGAGTCGCCGTCAAGTACCGCACATCGTTGGAGGTGGTCTCTGTTCATTGGGTCTATTGAACCACATAGGGGGCAGCCAAGATTCGAAAATATTTTAATGCGATGGAGATGTTCTGCTAGACAGTCATGGCCAGTCGGAACTGGGCGACAGCATGTCGTCGCGGATTGCTGGGTATTGATAAAAGATCTTCAGCTCTCCAACGCTTTGACTTGATTTCATCATGAATTTGTAGCTTGTGGTTTTTAGTCATTATCAGGAGTGCAACGTAGACCCACCTCCTCGTTGGTGCACACTGGGCAACGTTCTTGTAACGGCAAAGTGGTCTGCAGCTTCTGACAGTTCTTTTTTTCTATAACAGAAAGAGATAAAATAGGAGATTAGTTCGTCGGTCTATGGTCATTTTGTGCACACTTTAGGCTAATTAGACCAGAACCAACAGTTTAAAATGGATTACGAACCACAAGAAACATAAAAGCCACCGCCAGGATTCGGAGCTAAAGCCTGTGGTACCAAAGGCCAGAGCTCTAGCCAATTGGCCACTAGGCCGCGAAATATTCATGAGATAAACAGTGTTCAATTATTTTAGTATGCTATCGGGGAACATTATTCTGACCACAACATGCTAAGCCGAAGGTTTTAATGTTTCATTTGCCGTTTACCCAGTAGCTCAATTGAGATCTCTTGGAAATTTTTAACAAACGAAGAAAATAATTTTGATATTTATAGTTTTAAAATTCAAGATAAGAGGACCTTTATCGCGTAAAATCATAGTTTAACCAATCTCAGGAAAACAATTCCTTGGCTTGACTATATGCTTTGAAATAAACACTCGCTGAAAAATCAAAATCCCGCCAAAACAGCAACAGTTTTAAGCGTATTTCAATGTAATCATATAAGTTACAACTACAGTTAAAAATAGGTTCAGTTTAAATTAGGTTTCGAAAGAGAAGAGATAAGATAGAAAATTAGTTGGTCACTGGGCCGAAGATTAGATTATTAGTTAGAAGTCTGATTGGGCTCTGTAACGCTCTACGATTATATGAGACCGAAACCTATGGTTTAAAGGGGATTCCGAACCACTGCAAACATCCGTGAGCACCGCCGGTACTCGAACCCGAAACCTGTAGTACTGAGTACCGGTTAGCGCTGGCCACTCGGCCATCAGGCCTCCACAACTATATATTAAGCCATTGAATATAGATCAATGATAGAAACATTTGTGTTGAAACAAGCCTGATTAGAATAAAAAAACAGGACTATATGATTTAATATTTGATATATGAAGATATTGTTCTTTGTAATTTACAAGGATTGGCTATGTTCTACATCTAGCAGGTTTCTAATTGTTTCTTTTTTTTCTACATCTAAAATCTAACAGCAGAGCCTGAATAGCCGAGTAGCTAGCGCTCTTTCGCTCGGTACCCCAGGTTTAGGGTTCGAGTCCTGGAATTGCCATGGATTTTTTTTTAGTGGTTCGGAATCCACTTTAAGCCGTGGGTCCCGGTCTAACCAGATCGTAGAGCGTTGCGGGGGTAGTGTTACTCGCGTCCGTAGTATATCTTCATGCAGCACTGCCCCCTGGGTAGTTCTAAATGAATAACAGCAGTGCAGCACTTGGTTATAGTATCAAAGACAACTGTCTTAAGTTTTTGCCAGCTCCAATAGAGAAAAAAATGATTTAATCTTTGGTATGTGATATTGTTCAATACAAAGATAATATATTTTGGATATTGTTAATTGTAAGTTACTAGGAACCAGGTTTCACTAACCTTTATTATAACTGAAGTGCTCAATTAAGTTTAATATATCATTAGAGGTAAAACCGTCCTAACTTAGTTTCATGTTTATTGGTACATTTCGCAACTACTGATACACGCATTCTCATTATAGATATTGGCAAGCAATCTTTATATCTGTGTACTTCAGATCTCTTTTAATTATATTAGTTTGAAATGTCAGAATATTCAAATGCTTCAGGAAATTCAAACCTCTCTGAGGATGACATGTTGTATCAAAAAAGAGTTGACCTAGGGCATAATATAGTGAGTTTTACCCTAAGTTGCTACCAAGTAATTCTGGTGTGCCCATGGCACGAAGGAGAGAGCACTCCAGAATCTTTCACAGAGAAGCATGCAAGGAAAGTTTCCAAACTAATATCTGGATTTGGAGAATATATATGGAATTTGCTGGAATCTATGCAATATTATTCAATAACATTTAGAGTGGCGGCCATTGGTAAAAATCTGTTGAAACGCTATGGTTATGGTCCTTATACGGAAATAAGATATATGGCGATTTGTGTTGGGTTTTCTATTTTACTAGTTTTTGCTGCACAATGTCAACACTATATGCTTTATTGGAATATCATGCGTTTCTTATATCATTACATGCATAATCCTCCATGGTACTGGAGATCATCTGTCTCATTTTGAGCTTTTAAAGACGATTTATATTTGTGTTACATTTTAATTTAATGAAATTACTATTTTAACAAGTATACTTTTAAGATTTTTCTTGTATATATGCTTGATTTGCTGTAAAATAAGTGTAAACATAATTTGTTTATTATTATTATTGTTTGCACCTGGTGTGATGTTTATTTTTTTTGTGACTGAAAATTTGCTTTTATTTTTTTCTGTATCTTTCTGTTTATTGTACATTTTAAACTATATGAGTGCACTGATTTACGACAATCCTTTTTGCACCTTTTGATAGCTTTCTAATTATTTTATTCTCTGTATGAGTACTTTTAATAACTTTTTTGGAATAAAGTGTTCTTTTTAGAATATTTTAAACTCTAAAATCTTTTATTCTGTGTGTGAATTCATTTAACATATATGTTGCATAATTTTTTTCTAGCAAAAAAAGTTAAATAAGTGAATAATTATTCATATTATGTGCATATTTTTTGTGATTTATATAGATATTACTTTATATATTACTTATTGACATCATAAATTAAAATATTTGGATAGTTAAGAGAATTCTGCTTGTTTGTTGATATTTTATTACTTTAATTTCCTATACGAACTTTATTTTTTTTAAAATGTGCTATTTAGTTAAAAGAAATATTTAAAATATTTCCAAATATTACTTGATAACTGTAGAGAAATTTAATGATTCTACAGGAATTTGATTTAATTTTAAAAAAGCAAATTGCAATTGAATAATCATGTCATTTGGCAGTATACTCAAGATACGATATTTAGGTGCATTGTTTTCAATTAAGATCTATTATCATTTAAGTATTTTTTCTAAACAATGCATTGTTAATTATTTTAGATCTACGATGTATATAGTATTAATATTTCTTTTATAGCTAATGTTAATTTGAGAAAACTCTTATATTTTCCTAGCATGCCTTTTAGAATTGTGTCCAGATAGAATCAATTTTATGGTGCCAATCGATTAACATGGCATTAACCATGTAACAAAAGTTCGAGGTTAAGATTTTATTTTTGAGTTCATTGAAAATGTCTGTGTGTCAGTATAAAAATGATTCAATTTAATAAATTAACTAATCTGTCTTCGTATCCATCTTGAAATTGTACACAAAATAACAAAAATAAATCGTGAATATAAGATTGAATTGGCAATTCAAGAGATGATTTTTACGCAAGATAGATTTAAAATCTTGGATAATTTTTTTTATTAAGATTAGATTTTTTTTTATTTAAAGGATAAATGCACACAATACTTTAAAACGGAGGTGGCCAACTCGCTGCCCACCTTGAATACTTTTGCGCTCCGTAAGATTTATCACAAAATATATTTATTTTATAACGGTCAAAGTAGTGAAAACTAATGTGTTAAAAAAAATACGTTATGTGTTCATCCCTATATTCAAAAATGAACTGCCGAAATTAGGAGAAAAAATTAACTCTGATTTTAAAATAATATTCTTGCGAATAGAGGACAGGTATGGCCTGTTTTGTTTATGAGTTTACAGTTATGGTTTGGTTTGGTTTGTCGCTCTACGGTCATTTTGTGCACACTTTAGGCTAAATAGACCTGGACCTACAGTTTAAAGTGGATTCCGAACCACTAACGAGCACCCAAGGATTCGAACTTGGAGCCTGTGGTACCAAATGTCACAGAGCTAGCCAATTGGCCATCGCCTGGAAGAGATTCGCCCCTTTTACTGCAACAAAACTGATAGTTTTCCTGTTTTAGTAATCCGGCTTGGTGATATTTCTGCTCAGTCAGACAGTACACTGTGGTTTGTTGGCAGTACACTGTGGTTAATTTTACAATTCACTGGATAGCTTCATTTTTATTCTCTGCTATTAAAAAAAAAACCTTTAATTTTGCTTTTAATACATTGCATTATAAACTAGTTTACGTTGAGTTTGGTTTGTCGCTCTACGGTCATCTTCTGTCTCACAAGGGCTTAACAGACCGGGACCTACAGTTTTAAAGTGGATTCCTAACCCCTACAAACATCCATGGCACCGCCGGGACTCGAACCCAAAACCTGTGGTACCGAGCGCCAGAGCGATAGCCATTCGGCCATTCAGGCCCCCTTTACAGTTATGAGTTCGCAGAATAATTAAATGATATTCTGAGAACTGATGATGAACGTGCGTCTTGAAACATCTAATATAAGAGGTTATATGTTTCATTTTAAGTGACCTCAGTGACCATCCCTAGATACGCACATTTGATTGTTTATGATAAAGCAAATCAGACTCTTAGTTCAAGTTGTTAGCGCTTTTGGTTTAACTTACACCTTCGACTCATTTTTTTTTCTTTTTCTAAAATGAAAAGCACGAAACACAAAACACGCTCAAACACAACGGACGTTAACCTGCAACACCAACTACGATGTGCAAATACTCAAGTTGAGATCAACTTGCAAAAGCTAAGTGAAAAAGTAGAGAAACAAATATCGCACTAATAAAATAAATAAATTTTAATTTAAATTTAAATTTATTATTTTATTTAGATAAGTTATTATTTATTTAGATAATTTATTTATTTTATTTTTTTTAAATTTTAATGATTTCACAATTTTTATTTCGTTTTCATTTTTATATTTTTTATATTTCATTTTTAGTATTATACATTTATTTACAATGTGTGTTTAATATCATTATTATTATATTATATACTTTTGTTTAGATGTAAGAATAATAGTAAACACAAAAATAAAATAGCTCATTCTGTTTCAATTTTGCATTCCAAAAAAATGCCTGCAGTGGGTCTAAAACTAATAAGGGGATATATAATTTTATAGGCGGCCCGCTGAGTTAGGATGCATTTCCAAAGTGACAATGATTGATATGCAATATTTAAAAGGGAAAAAAATACATATTTTTAGTTTTCACATAAAAATATAAATATTGGTAAAAGTGTAAATTAAACAATTATATGAATGACGTGGCAAAACCCACAGAACAAATGACAGCTTCAAGGTAAAAAAAAAAAAAAAAGGATTTTTTGATCTTCATCTGGAGTAATTGAAAGAAATAGTTACATCTTGGAGTGAGCGGTCTGATACTAATTGTCTAGCGTTCTGGCCTTTGTTATCACAGGCTTCAAATTCGAATCCTGGCGGAGGCATGAATGTTTGTGAGTAATTCGGAATCCATTTTAAAGTGTAGGTAGTGTGCATTAGATGATCGTAGAGCGCCAAACCAAACTTCTTGGAGTGCTTTCAGAAGAGGACAGACCACCACATGCAAAGTACTGCTGTGTCCAAAAAGTAAGACCAATTTAAAATTTCCGGGGCTTATGGAATTTCAATTTTTTTTCCTTTTTAGGTTGCTGGCACTGTCCTTGAAATTTGACGTCAAACTATTCATTAGTATCTAACTTACGCTTGGCTTTATGAAACTCTAAAACTGATTCTGGCGATTTTTGAAGTGTCGGAATTAATTGAGCAAAGAACTCGCATTAAATGTTGTTTGCAGAAACGTATAGATTGTTGCAGAAGGCATTCCTATATCGGAAAGAAATGTTTTGAAGTTGCATAAGCAGTTCAAAGAAGGCAGAGAACGCGTTGAAGACGAAGAGCCCTCTGGTCGACCATCCACCTCAACCGACGAAGCTCACGTCCAAAAAAGTAAAGATTTTGGGGTTTCGTCGATTTATAATTGGAAACCTTGATGATGATGTTGGATTCGGTCGGTCAGTTCCATTTTGAGCCTCTCGATTGATACCGAAAACACTAAAGGGGCCAGCTCCCACTGTAATGATTTTTCGTGACTTTTTCGCAAAAAATGTAACCCATATCGTTCCACAACTACCGTATTCACCGTGCGACTTTTGGCTATTTCCAAAAGACCATTCTAGGGACACCGTTTTGAGTCGATTGAAGAGATCCTACAAGAATCGCCGCCCGTTTTGAAGGCCATCCCTGCCGATGACATTTTAGCATGCATTGAGGATTTGAAAAAAGGTTTGCAAAAGTGCATTGTGCTTGGAGGGAATTACTTTGAAGGCGATTAAATAAATTTGGAAGAATAATAAAGAGTTTTAAAAAAATAATAAGTCTTAATTTTTGAGCACAGTAGTATATTCTCTGCAAATTTCAACCACAACTGCGCTGGATCTAGCAATTTTTTGGTTCTCAAATTCTAAAATCAGCTTAAATATCTTCAGATCACCATAAAAATTGCACTAAAGAACCAATTCTAGTCTGTAAATTTCATCCAACTAACACATCTTAAACACATTTCGTTTACTGTAAGAATTAAGAATAATTGCTTGTTTGAAAGCATTTTTCCTTTTTATTTCAGACCATTTTTTTCTAGCAACACGTTTCCCCCCCCCGCCAGAATAGAACATATTTGGCTTGCTTTTATCAGAAATTCTTTTTATTTAAATTAACTGACATGTTTGCTAGAAATAGTGGGCAGAACTGTTAACAAGGGAAAAAATTTTTTATAAACGTAACACAATAAGTCAGAGGTCGGACCAGATTTCGAGAAAGACTTTGGGTCCTCTTCATGATATGCTTAATTCACAAGACTTAGGAATTATTGTTAAAATATTCTTTGAATGAAATTATCATTCCACTGAATTGTTATTGAATTGTACTTTCAATGCATTGTTGTTATTTTTTTTTTTAAATTTCTATTATTAGTTCACACTCACCCTACATATATCTTGTTCAAATTTTCAATCGTTCATAAAATATTTTTTATTCATGAACTCAAGTTCAAATACATTTTTTTGAACTTGTTGTGGATGACACTGGATGTTAATACAGATTTTTCAAATATTAATTCATTCATTCAATTTTATTGATTAATATTAGTTTTTTTTTAGATTTAAGTTGCATGTATCTAATAATAGATAGCGCCAGATGTAAGGGGAAAATTTCAACTTTATTTATAAAAGACTTTTAGCAATATGGTGAAAAAAAGGTATACTGTAATTAAAAAGTAAAAATTAGGAATTGACTTAAATTTCTATTTTATATTACTTGTTTATTTTATTATTTTTCAATATTGTTTTAAGAATAAAATTCTAATTTATTTAACTAATTTAAAAAAAAAAAAAAATTCCAATTTTTGTTAGTATATGCAACATCTGCTGAAATCAGAATATTTCCTAATGCATAAATGCATAATTTGGAATTATTAAATTATTTAATTAAAGTATAACTATTAAAATGTTTGGTAATTTATGGTTTAAGCAGAAGAGTAAAAAAAAATTATGGAACAAAAATTCTATGTGTTATGCCTTTAGAAAAAACAAACATAGAAATCTTTTGTTTTATATATTAGGTTGGGGAAAAAGAAATCCATTATTTTTATATGAACTTCAGGACTTTATTTAACATGCTTCGGATTGTCCGATTTGGGTCAAATATGCACCGTTTTGTTGTATAATTTGTTGCCATTTTAAAGGTAACTTCATAATGCCTCTCTCATCGAAGTCCTGGTCTCTATTTGCAAAAAACTCTAGTAGTCGATTTTCACAATCCTCCCTAGATGCCAATTTTTTATCATTAAAGAAATTTTGCAATGCAAGAAAAAGATGATAATCGCTTGGTGCCAAGTCCGACTGTATGGCGGATGCATTAAAACTTCCCAACCAAGCTCCCGAAGTTTCTGGCGAGTCACTGTAGATGTGTGTGGCCTAGCGTTGTCCTGGTGGAACACGACACCTCTCTCCTGTTGGCCAATTCTGGCCGTTTCTGGTCAATCGCTATCTTCAAACGGTCCAGTTGTTGACAGTAGAGATCAGAATTTAGCGTTTGGCCATATGGAAGCAACTCATAATAAATAATCCCCTTCCAGTCCCACCAAATGCATAACAGAACCTTCCTGGCCATTAGTCCTGGTTTGGCCACCGTTTGAGGTGCTTCACCGCTCTTTGACCACGATCGTTTTCGCACAGGGTTATCGTATGTGATCCATTTCTCATCTCCAGTCACCATCCGTTTAAGAAATGGGTCTATCTCATTCCGTTTGGCCAAGGCTTCGCAGATGGAAATTTGATCCATCATGTTTTTTTCTGTTAATTGGTGTGGCACCCAAACATCGAGCTTCTTTTTGAATCCAGCTTTGTGTAAATGGTTTAAAACTGTTTTATGGCCGATTTTTAGCTCCTGGGCGATGTTACGACTGCTAACATGCCGGTCAACTTCGATCATTTCTCCGATTTTATCGACATTTTCGACGACCGGCCTACCTGTGCGAGGTGCATCTTTAACATCAAAAATTCCTGAACGGAATCTACGAAACCAAAATTGCACATAATTGGCGGTTACAGTATCGGAAACATAAATACCATTCACAATTTTAGCCGCCTGGCTTGTATTTTCGCCTTTGTCAAAGAAAAACTGTAAAATGTACCGAATTTTCTCTTTGTTCACTTCCATTTTTAACACCCTGTAACTCCCAACTGAATGGACCAAACAAAAAACAGAAAAAGAATTATTTTAGTACGAAGTGCCACCTTTCTAACGAGCATAAATCTGAAATTGTTTTATTGATACTTTACGTGATATCGATCACTACAGCCATCTATCGAAAAAATCATCGATTTCTTTTTACCCAACCTAATATAAAGAAAGATACAAATTAAATGTTGCGTCATGAATTTTTTATAATTTTTTCTATCTAAAAGTAATAAAACTTTTAAAAATCTATAGTTTAAATTAATATATATATATATATTCGAAAATAAACTCAATATATTAAAAATAAATTCCATTTTGTATTAGTTGCTCTAACAAAAGAAAGTTAGCCTAATCATATTGCAAATGCCAATGCCAATGCCAAATTTCATTCATGGATCATCGTTTTATGAAACACAGTTAAAAACATAGAATTAATGAAAAGCGGGTAATATAAAAAAAAAATGAAGTCAATTCCTACTTTTTTTTTCACTACATTGCTGAAAGTCCGTTATGAATAAAGTTGAAATTTTACTCTTACATCTGGAGCCATCTGTTGGTAGATACATGTAACTTAAATCTAAAAAAAAACTAAAATTAATGAATTAAATTTAATGAATGAATTAATATTTGAAAAAACTGTATTAACACCAAGTGTCATCTACTACAAGTTAAAAAAAAAATTATTTGAACTTGAGTGGTTGAATAAAAAGTCAATATCGGCAATATATTTTTGTAAATATTTTTTTTTTTAATTAAGGTAAAATTTTATATAATTGTTGCATAATTCATCTGTTATGCTATATTCTATGTACATCCCTTGGAAGGCCGTGTTAAACACCGTTACCGTAAAATTTTCAAATAATAGAGAGTTTTTGCATACCTTATCTTTATAATACGGCATTTTTTTCTCCCTAGAGCGCATGCTCATAGGCAATTGCGCATGCGTATCTGTAATAATGTTTCCTATGAGCATGCGCGCTAAGGTGAAAAAAATACCGTATTATAAAAATACGGTTTGCAAAAACTCTCTAATGACATTTACAAAACTTTTCAACAAGGGAAAAAGATAATGTTTGGCGCCTTAGAGCTCTCGGCCATTCTACCTTCTCGTCGGTAGTACTGCTGAACTTATTTATAGTATTCAGCTCCAGTCATAAGCTATCTGAGTGTAGCAATAGCTGAATATTACTGTGAAGAAAAAAGAAAGTTGGAATCGTTGGGTATAGTTTACATGGTCAATTTCGTGAAATTCTAATATGATTTAAAAAAAAAAATAATTTCGAAATCTGAGAAGCGTTATAAAAAAGCAATCGACATTTCACTTCAATGTCAGGAGCGGTGTTCGAACCTGCTCCCTGTTTAAAGTACCATAGTTTAGACTTCGAGCCTTAGACCTCTCGGCCATTATGTACGTATCGGCAATATCTATATGTACGTATCGGCAATATCTATATGTACGTATCGGCAATATATGTACCATCTACGTATCGGCAATATTGCTGGACTTATTTATAGTATTCAGCTCCAAATACATTGGGGCATTAATTCTACGCCATTCAGTATATCTAAACTGAAAATATTTTAATGTTGAGCTTCAGTCAAAATTTATCTGAAAGTAGCAATAGCTGAATATTACTGTGAAGGAAAGAGAAAGTTGGAATTGTTAGTTATAGTTTGCATGGCCAATTTTTAAAAATTCTAATATGATTTAAAAAAATATTAATTTCTATATTTCAGAAGTGTAATAAATTAGAAATAATCGACCAAAGCTTAAACTTAGCGCATTACACCTCTCGACCATACTGACTTCTGATCTGTATTATTGCTAGACTTATTTATAGTATTCAGCTCCAAATGTATTGGGGTTTGATTGCGTTTTAGCAATAGCTGAATATTACTGTGAACGAAAAAGACAGCTGGAATCATTGGTTATAGTTTACATGGCCAATTTCTTGAAATTCTAATATGATTTTAAAAAATAATAATTTCGAAATCTGAGAATCGTAGTGAAAAAGAGCAACCGACATTTCATTTGAATGTCAGGCGTTTGAACGTGCTCTCTTTTTATGGAACGAAATATTAAATGCTTATGAAACCAAATATTTAGTGCCTTAGTCCTCTCGGCCATTCTGACTTCTCATCCGCATTATTGATGGACTAATTTATAGTATTCAGCTCCAAATGTATAGGGGCATAAACGGCTCTTACGCCATGAAGTACATGTAAACTGAAAATATTTTAATATTGAGCTCCAGTCAAAAAAAGCCTGAAGGTAGCTATAGGTGAATATTACTGTGAAGGAAAAAGAAAGTTGAAATTGTTGGTTATAGGTTTTGTGGCTAATTGCTTGAAATTCTAATATGATTTAAAAAATAATAATTTCGAAATCTGAGAAGCGTAGTGAAAAAAACCAAACGACATTTTTCTCCAATTTCAGGAGTGGTGTTCGAACCTGCTCTCCGTTTCTGAAACCAAATCTTAAACTTAGCGGCTTAGACCTCTTGGCCATTCTAACTTCTCATCGGCATAATTGCTGCTCTTATTTATAGTATTCAGCTCCAACTGTAATGAAGTATGAATGGCTCCTTATTGTTGAGCTCCAATTCAAAAAATGTCTGAAGGTTGCAATAGCTGAATATTATTGTGAAGGAAAAATGAAGTTGGAATTGTTGGATATAGGTTGTATGGCCAATTGCTTGACATTCTAAAATGATTTTAAGAAATAATAATTTCGAAATCTGAGAAGCGCAATAAAATCACAATAACCGACATTTCAATTGAACTTTAGGAGCTGCTTTAGAACCTGCTCACTGTTTATAGAACCAAAGCTTAAACTCAGCGCCTTAGACCTCTCAGGCGTTCTAACTTTTCATCGGAATAATTGCTGGATTTTATTATAGTATTCAGCTTCAAATGTATTGGGGTGTGTATGGCACCTACGCCAATCAGTATTTCAAAACTGAAAATATTTTAATATTGAACTCCATTAAAAAATTATCTGAAGGTTGCAATAGCTGAATATTACTGTGAAGGAAAACGGAAGTTGGAATTGTTGGTTATAGGTTGTATGTCCAATTTCTTAAAATTATAATATGATTAAAAAATATATTAATTTCGAAATTTCAGAAGCGTAATAGAATATAAATAATATACAGTTCACTTCAAATGCAGGAGCGGTGTTCGAACCAACTCTGCGTTTACGGAACCAAAGCTTAAACTTAGCGCTTTAGACCTCTAAGCCATTCTGACTTCGCATCGGCATAATTGCTGGACTTATTTATAGTATTCAGCTCCTAATATATTGGGGCATGATTGGCTCCTACGACATTCAGTATATCTAAACTGAAAATATTTTAATGTTGATCTCCAGTTAAAAAATTTCTGAAGGTAGCAATAGTTGTATATTACTGTGAAGAAAAAAGAAAGGTGGAATCGTTGGTTATAGTTTGCAAGGCCATCTGCTTGAAATTCTAATATGATTTAAAAAAATAATGATTTCGAAATCTGAGAAGTGTAATGAAAAAAATCAATCGACATTTCCCTTCAACGTTAGGAGCAACGCTCGAACCTGCTCTCTGTTAATAGAACCATTGTTTAGTCTCAGCAACTTAAACCTCTCAAGCATTCTGACTTCTGGACGGCAGTATTTCTGGACTTATTTATGGTATTCAGCTCCAAATGTATTGAGACAGGATTGGCTCCTACGACATTCAGTATATCTAACCTGAAAATATTTCAATGTTAAGCTCCAGTCGAAAACTATCTAAAGGTAGAAATGGCTGAATATTACTGTGAAGGAAAAAGAAAGTTGGAATTGTTGGTTTATAGTTTGCATGGCCAATTTCTTGAAATTATAATATCACTTCAAAATACATTAATTTAGAAATCTGAGAAGCCTAATAAATTAGAAATAATCGACAGTTCACTTCAATGTCAGGAACGGCGTTCGAACCTGCTCTTCGTTTATGGAACCGAAGCTTAGACTTAGCGCCTCAGATTTCTCTGCCATTCTGACTTCTCATAGGTATAATTAATGCACTTATTTATAGTATTCAGCTCCAAATGTATTGAGGCATGATTGGCTCCTACGACATTCAATATATCTATACTGAAAATATTTTAATGTTGAGCTCCAGTCAAAAAATGTCTGAAGATAGCAATAGCTGAATATTACTGTGGAGGAAAAGAAAGTTGGAATTGTTGGTAATAAGTTGTATGGCCAATTTCTAGAAATTCTAATATGATTTAAAAAATAATAATTTCGAAATCTGAGAAGTGTAATGAAAAAAGCGATAGATATTTCACTTCAATGTCATTAGCGCCGTGCGAACCATCTCTCCGTTTAAAGAAAAAAAACTTAAACTTAACGCCTTAGAACTCTCGGCCATTCTGACTTCTCATCGGCTATATTGCTGGACATATTTATAGTATTCAGCTGCAAATGTATTGCGGCAGGAATGATTATCTGAAGGTAGCAATAGTCAGTCAGTTTGTAATTTTCGGAATTCCTTGGCCCCGCAGGGGCCTAACTCCTGACTGCAAAGTAGGAAGCATGGTAGGTAAAGTTCATGGAATAAAAGTCAAAACAGCAAGTGACCAAGGTATGTCCCAGTTCAAAGTAAGTTTAAAAGAGCAACGGGAAATATATATATATATAAATATATATTTTTTTAATAATATAATTATATAAAAAGAGAGCTTTTATAATAAAGTAAAAATAAAAAGTAAAAATAAATTAAGATTGCACCACAGGATGGAGTTGCAGCTGCTAGAAATGATGACTAAAGGAACAGGTCGGGGTGCACCTGACGACTGAGGTAGTTCGTCTAGGGTAGTTGCAAGTTATGTGAGACCGTCCTTGGGCGTTTAGCATTCTCCGGCAAACAGAAATCGTATCTCGGAAGATTACGAATTTCCTTGTTCGAGATCTGGTCAAGATTTGAATAAAAATTTTCCGCAAACTTGAGCATAAAATTTTGAATAAAAGGGAGTGCAAGATATGACGAATGTCATCATTTCTAAAGAAGGTAGCAATAATTGAATATTACTGTGAAGTAAAAAGAAAGTTGGAATTGTTGATTATAATTTGCATAGCCACATTCTTAAAATTCTAATATGATTTAAAAAAATATTAATTTCGAAATCTGAGAAGCGTTATAAAAAAAGCTATCGACATTTCGCTTCAATGTCAGTAACGGCGTTCGAACCTACTCTCCGTATATGGAAAAAGAGTTACAATTAGCGCCTGAGACCTCTCAGCCACTCTGTCTTCTCATCGGCTCTCTTGCAGGTCTTATTTATAGTTTTCAGCTCCATATGTATTGGGGCATGTATGGCTCTTACGACATTGTGTATATCTAAACTGGTGCGTGGTATCTATTTCTTTACAAAGTGCGTCTAGTATCGTTACTATTATAGTATCTATGTTTAAATGTAAGAATAATAATATGCACAATAATAATAACTCATTAAGTTTCCATTTTTCACTAAAAATAATGTCTATGGGGGTCTAAATTTAATGTGGGGGGATATAATTTTATATGCTCCCCGCGGAGTTAGGATGCATTTCCTAAGTGGGCCGCAAGATCATTTGAGTTAGCCACCCAGTTCTCTAGTTGGTCGCATTAGTTGGAATAACACCCCTGAAGTCTAGCACTTTTTAAGTAGACGGGATTTGGAGCCAATATAAAAATCCGACTCTCGAACTCTTTTACAAAAACAATTTTATTTTTAAATATTTTTTTAAACAGTCTGCAGTCAATGCTATAATTGCTATAGTGGCAAACCAAATCAGAGACTGTTGAGAGACATTAATCACATAGATTTATGAAAAGCTATCGTAAATCAATAACGACAGATCTTATAGAAGCTATTCGATTATTGGAAATAAACAAGACTTAATGTATTGAAATTTTTGTGATTAAAATATACAATTATCTTTCATTATATTCACATATTCTATAATATTTTTAATATACTCCATATGTAATATTTCTTTGCCTATTAATTTATTTCTGTTATTTTTATAGAAAATACATTTTTTTTGTAAGGAAATTTTGAGACTTCTCATGCAAGTAGTTACATAAGAAGTGCTTTCATACGACTGGAATTATTGTATAAAGGGAATTAATATGTTTTTCAGATTTATATAGAAATTGTATAAATCTAACGATTAGAAACAAAATTTAATTCATTTAAAAATATGCCCATTGATTTATTTTCCTAAACGATTGTTAATGTTTAAAGTAATAAAGAAAAAAGTTTTAAATTAAGGAAGAAAGTTTTGAAGTAATAAATATTTATTTATACATTAAAGTGATAAAATTTAAATTTTTACAATTATCTAAAAAAAAAAAATTATATTTCAAGAATTTAAATCTAGTTTTAAGTATATTAGTTCTGATGTGTTTTACTTGCATCCAAAGACTAAGATGTTCTTTCTTCAGGTGTATTTGTTCTAAATTATAATTAATGTCATAGACAAATGCCATTTACAAAAACCTGAAGTAAGGGGATTTTTTGAAGTAATATATTTACTGGTAATATATTTAAAACAATTTGTTTTTAATACCTTTCAGAGACATAGTCAAATGTAGATTATATTGAAAATATCAAGTTTTGAACATTCAAGCTTTTCGATTCATTAAAAATATTTTCTTAAATTCATTGATTTTCTTTAAGAATGTTTTAAGGCATTTTAAAATAAATATTTATACTACTTCATTTCAATGTCATTGACAAAAGGTCTGCATAAAGTGGTTCGAAAATTAATTCCAAAACTACGTAAAAAAACAACGATCTTTATTTAAATATAAACAATAAGGTACAAAATTGTACATTCAATACGGTATAAATTATGTAAATATGATCTCAAGATAAATTAATTCCTAAAATAAGATGTGTGCATTGTTATTTAAATAAGTTACAATAATGTACATACAATAAAGTATAAAAATGTACAGTACAGTCTACAATTATAAAACATTGAAGGCTCACTTATTATTTTTTGTTGAAAGTGAAATCATTTCGCAATATTTTAGACAAATACATAATATAATATAATAAACAGTATTAATTATTTGCTTATAACATATACTAGAATCTTTAACAACAAAAAATGAGATATTTAGATTACTTCTTTAATGCATCTGCACAAAATATACTTAATAAATTCCACAATTTCTTCGCAATGGGCAGTAAAAATAATTTCAGGTGTATCTTTCACAAGTACCAATTTATTTACCTGTAAATATCCAAAAAAATCAGTTTTAAACATACATTAAGCAAACATAATTTAAATAAACAAAAAATAAATTATTACTAAAAAAATTACCGGACTAAAGCATCAAATCCTCCGTTATACTACTGCGCCCAAAAAGTATGACCAATTTTTTTTTTCAAAAATTCGTTATTTATTCTTCCAAATTTATTTCATCGCCTACGAAGTCATCCCCTCCGGACACAATGCACTTTTGCCAACGTTTTTTCCCCACCCTCAATGCATGCTAAAAAGTCGTCGGAAGGGATGGCTTTCGAAGCGAACGTTGATTCACGCTGAATCTCTTCAATCGCCTCAAAACGGTGCCTCCTGTGTGATCTCTTACGTTTAAGGAATATCCAGAAGTCGCACTGTGTGAAGACGGTGGCTGTGGAAAGGTATGGATTTCATTTTTGGCGAAACCGGCAAGAAGAATCAATGCAGTGTGCGCTGGTGCATTGAGCGTTCTCGGTACCAATCGAGATTTGACGCGTTGAAATTGACCGATGATTTCCAAATTTCAAAATCATCCGCAAGGTCTCCAATTGTAAATCTACGGTTTGCAAGATCCAAATCTTTACTTTTGAACGCGAGCTTCGTCGGTTGATGTGGATGGTCAACCAGAGGACTCTCCGTCTTCAACGCGTTCTCTGTCTTCTTTGAACTGTTTAAACCACAAGTAAACATTTCTTTCCGATATAGGAATGCTCAGCGAATTCCTTCCGCAACATTTTATACGGTTCCGCAAACAAAATTGAATGTAAGTTCTTTGCTCAATGAATTAAAAAAATTTCAAAAATCGCCAGAATCGGTTTTAGCATCTCACAAAGCCAAGCGTAACTCCAAGACTAATGAATATTTTGACATAAAATTTCCCATAGATGCCAAGGACAGTGCCAGCAACCTAAAAAAGAAATAAAATGGAAATTATATTAGCCCCGGAATTTTAAATTGAAAATTGGTCGTACTTTTTGGACATGTTTTATTCAAACGTACATTAAATAAACAAAAAATAAATTATTAATAAAAAATTACCGAACTACAGCATCAAAGACTCCATTTGGGAACACGGATTTTGCAACGGAAATGACTTCGAGAAATCCCAACATCGGAGCTTCTTCCAGGCCACGTTTATAAAAGAAATTTGCTGCACATAAAACGCAGTGGCTGTAGCAAAAAAATGCATTTTTATCGTAAGGGTACAACTTGGCCAGATATCTAAAAGGTCGCACGCAATTTCTGAATGTCGCTTCGGCTGTTGACCAATATGTGGGACTTAATTCTAGCTTTAATTCCCAAGCAAATATGTCGCTATCCAAATTATTTGCAATGCTGTTTGAGTATTTTCTACAAAATTCTCGGTATCGTTCATTATTAGTAAATTTTTTTGGCCAGAGGATATCATATATGGATAAAATTAGCATAGTTGTGTTGTCTGCTAAAATTAACAAATCTTCCGGAAAAGTCCTCACATTTATTTCATAGTCCACTTCAATCTCCATTTTATCACTTTGATTAAAGAACCCCAAAAATAAAGAACACCAGCGTATTGGCTTGCGTCAGATATTAAAACTTAAAAATTATATTTTCTGCCAGTTACCTGTTTAAACTCTATTGCAATAAATGGTTTTTGATGATTTGAGTTATAGTGAAGCTCCTTGCCTGCAAGTGTTTTTTAAATCCCAACTTAAAATTTATAGTTCGTCTTCATACAGTTTCCCCTAAAGTGATTGCAATTATGAAATCGATATCACCTTAGCAAAATATCGATATCGGTATTAATTATAAAAAGAACAGAAAAAATGTTAATTTATTCTTACGTAAAGTCCTCCAATAGGATTACTATCTTCCCCTTCAATTGAAAGCACACTGGAATTTAATGATTCATTTTTAAAATGAAAGCGATTTTGTTTCAATAGGAGCAATAGGACCCTCATGTGGTTTTATTTTTATCATCATGGGCCTGTTGGCCGAGTGGCTAGTGCTCTGGCGCTCGTTATCACAGGTTTCGGGTTCGCCGTACCAGGGATGTTTGTAGTGGTTCGGAATCCACTTTAAGTCGTAGGTCGCGGTCTAATAGGATCGCATAGCGGAGGTATTGCTACTTCGCGTCTGTATTGTTAGACCGCGTTCGTAGCTAGCTCTTAGTTCAAGCTACACTCCCTCCCTGGGTAGATAAGTGAGTAACAGCGATGCAGCCCTAGCTTATGGTACAAAGTTTAATCTCTTTATTGCCAGCTGCATTAGAACAACACGATTTTTATGATTTCTTTTGGTTCGGTTTATCTCCTAAAGGTCATTTCTTATCATTTGCTCCTTAAGGTCATTTCTTTGCACACGATGGCTAATTAGAACGTGATATAACAACTAACAAACATCCATGCCATAACCAGGATTCCAACCTGAAAACTGCAGAGTTCATACGAATGTACTTAGAAATTCAACACTAACTATTGGATTGTTTTGTCGCTCTACGAACAACTTGTGCACATGAGGGCTAAACTGAACGGACTTTAAAGTGGATTCCGAAGCACTGAAAATAGCCATGGCACCTCCGGAACTCGAACCCGAAACCTGTGGTACCGAGTGCCAGAGCTCTAGCCACTCGGCCATTAGGCCCCCTATTTATTGAAAGTGATAGATTAAAAAGAAATAATTAAGGAAGAAGAAATTTTAAGATTTTTTTAATCTACGATTTTTAATCTTTTTCCAAAAAATTGCCACAGAAATTTATTTATATTTCGTTTTTTTAGAAAAATTCCTAAATATGCGCGAATTTCTTATAACATAAAAAACAATCAAACTTTTCATTAAATCTCCATATTTTGATGTAAATATCAAATTTTCGCTACAGCTTTTTAATTTAATTATCACTTTCATTTAAATTTATTCGAAACATCGTAATGAATTTTTTTGAAATATTCTCAAACTTGCCTACCTTGATATCACGGGCAATTAGGGATTGCAATATCGGACCGAAAGTTCAATACCGGTATTTGGTATTTTTTAGTTCTTAATAGCGGGATACCGGTTTTAATACCAGTAATAGAAATTTTAGAAAAAGAAAGAAAAACGTTGGTGTTTTTTTTGTTTTATTAGAGAATGTAAATATCACAAAAAAATTGTAGCTTATAAATCATAAAAAAGTGTAAATATCACTCTTCGGTCTGTGGTACTATTACAAATTTTTGAAATGTTATCTTAAAAAATTCATAATGCATCAATAGTACTATCATTAAGCCTGGGACGTAATTTTGTGCATAAATTACCAGCTGTCGAAAACGCTCTTTCGGCACCTACGCTAGTGGGTGGTACTGTCAGCAATGCGCGATATACTTTTTCCAACTATTTACCTCTAAATCCCTCATCTTCAAATAAATCTGTTTCTCGTCGGATTGTTTTGGATATAGATAATTTCTGTATCGTATTTTGGTTTGTTTTAGTTATCGCCAATTCTAATTGCTGTTCAAGAGACAATTCCTTTTCACTATCGACATTAGTGTCATTATATTCTTCGATAACGGTACCGAATTCTTCTGAATGTGGATAGGTTTGTGGAGAATAGAATAAGAATAAGAATTTTGTAGAGCAAAAATAAGAATTTGTTATAGAATAAGAATTTCACAGATACCAATTCTAAATTTCTCGTAAATACCGAAAAAACGGTATTTAAACTTGTGAATACCGGTATTACAAAATTGTACAAATGGCTCAAAATACCGGTATTCGGTATCCCGGTATACCGGTATTGCAATCCCTAAGTGCAATAAAATATTCTAGAGATTAAGAAATGTGAATTTGTTGTAGAATGACACACATCTATTTCATTGTCAGGTTTTATTTTAATATGTTACTGAAAAAGATATCAAAACTTGTATTATCATCATCATCATAGGCGCAACAGGGCGGTGTGGGCCAAGGCCGTCTACCTACTGACAGATTTCGAGACGATAGATGCTTTTCTTTTTTTATTTACGGGGTAAGGTTGTCAGCTCCACACCCAACCCTGAACAGTCATATGAGACTGGGACCTGCGGCTTCAAGTGGAAGCCGAACCACTACAAACATCCATGTCACCGCCGGGACTAGAACCCGAAATCTGTGGTACAGAGCGCCAGAAAACTTGTATTACTCAAAAATTCTATGCATTTGTATATATATATATATATATATGAAATAGTTTTATAAATTGGTTAAATATTATATTTTGCCTGAGTTAAAAATACAACATTGAGAACATAAATTAATTTTTAGAACACAGAAAAGAATTACAATATATATATATACATTTAAAAAATATTTCAGTCTTTCGATAACAAGACAATCATATTTTCTCATTAAAACTTTTAAAACTTCATAATAAATTTAAAAAAAAAAAAAAAACTTTAGGTTATTCAGATTCAGCATATTTAAAGTTAAATATGCTGACATTTTCTCAAATCTAAACAATGCAAAGTTCTACAGCATTATGTTATTATTTTCAATTCTATTTTATTATTATTAATGAAATTTTATTTTAATTTTTGAATGCAAGTCAAATTAAAGCATTTTCTTATTTAAAAGTTGAATTTCCATGTATCACTCTTTCATAATTTATATGGTTTATAATTTATTGTTATAAACAATATAAATATAAACGATAATTTATTGTTGTGGTTTATAATTATATGGTTCATAATTTATATGGTTTATATTTATATGGTTTTATTTTTGAATACATAAATTAAAATTGTGAATTTTATGTACCATGTCTTTAATTAGAGATATTATAAACGAAAGAAAACCTTAAATTTTCCGGGTGATGGTGACGGTTGAATTAACTGAAATAGAAAAGAAATTTGAGTATATTTTATTAGAAAATAATTTTTAAATAAACTTCAGATGCAGCTTTTGATTTGTCATCTGCCATATACACTATGTTAGAACAGTCATCAGATAAAATCTAAAGTGAATAAAACAAAAAGTTTAATATATCATCTTTAAAATATAACTTCAAAATAAATTGACAAAAGATTTTGCGATGACAAAGACTAAATGTCAGTCTACAACTATTCACCCTGTGTAAATATAGTGAGCATCAAAATTGAGTATACACTTAAACATGTAACGTATGTTTTCACCTAACGAACTAAATTTTGCTGTAAGAAAATCTTGTTTTTTACTGGTAATCATGTTTGTCCTCCTCTACCAATGTGCAAAGAAAATAATTACGAAATTGAATTTATTTAAAAAAAAAAAATATGACACATGGAGAAAAAACTACACCACAAAATTGAGTATACACCTTTATTAATTTCCACGAAAATAGCAAATTAATATTTAGTCACATATCCTTTTCCTGGATCACAAATCGCAATTTTTTAGTCATGGATTCCATCAGCTTTTATGCTGTTTCAACTGAAATTTTTGCAAACTCTTCTCTTAAAACCTTCTTTAGATCCTCTTTACTTCTCCCATGTTCATGGACAGAATTTTCCAACCGAGCCCATGAATTTTCTATAACATTTAGGTCTGAAGATTGTGGTGGAGTTTGTAGTAGCTGCTTACAGTTGTACAACAAATACAACTTGGCTATTTTCGACGTATGTTTTGGGTCATTGTCTTGCTGGAAGATGAAGTTTGACGCAAGTTCTACTTTGTCGGCACTTTTTTTGTAAATAATTCCTTAAGATGTCAAGATAATTCCTTAAGATGTTAAGATTCTGTCCATAATGCCATCAAGGAAGACGCATTCTCCAAGACCTCCTGCTGCCATACAGTCCCAAAGCAGAACATATCTACCTCCATACTCAAGTCTCTGGGCATGCATGCCGAGTGGCTAGCGCTCTGGCGCTCGGTAACACAGGTTTCGGGCTCGGCCTTTCCACAGATGTTTGTTGTGGTTCGGAATCCTCTTTACACAGTAGGTCTCGGTCTAACAGGATAGTAGAGCGTTACGGAGGTATTGATACTCCGCGTCCGTAGCTTATCCTCAAGCTACTCGCACCTCCTGGGTAGTGCTAAGTGAGTAACGTCGGTGCGGCGCTTGCATTAAGGCATCAAAGACAAGTGTCTGTTTGCCAGCTGCATTAGAACAAAAAAAAAATACTTAACATTCTTTACGGTGTTCTTTCACAACTTCCCTTCACAATTTATATCGTCCATTATTGGAGTACGACCGTGAAATCCTGCATTAAGAAGAAGAACACGTCTGACAATTTCAGCTGAAACACTTCTTCCAATTTCTGATATCATAGATTAATGCAAGTTTCAGGGTGAACGTATAATCTTACTCTTTGCTGTCTATGGATGTTTGCAGTCATTCGGAATCCACTTTAAACTGTAGGTCCCGGTGTGTTTAGTCCACGTCTGCACATGGTGACCGTAGAGCGACAAACCAAACCAAATCCTCTTTGTTGTAATGGTTAAAATTTCCTTATGCCCTCTTCCTGGAATATTGGCCACATATCTAGATTTCCAATACTTCTGATGTTTTTTTTTTTTAATGCAACCATGACTTTTTCCAATTAAAGATGCAGTTTCTTAAAGAGATTTGCCATATTTTGACCATTTGTTGACTAAATAACGTTCCTTTTTAGAAGTTTCCCTCCTATAGCTCATTACTAGATTTTAAGATTGAAAAACAATAATTGCATGCATAAAAATTGCATTCAATAATTGCATTCAATAATTGCATTCATTATTGCGTTTATATTCTTCATGCTCAACTGTAATAATACTTTAAATAATTTATTTTTAAAAAAAGTGGTAAGAAACTTACGAATTCGTTAAGCGTATACTCCATATCGTGACATCTTTTTCGGCAAAATTTCATATCCATTTCTTTTATGAAAAAATAAACGATATTTCTGTTGACATAATGGGAGAGACAGGGCAAGAGTATCAACACTGGAAACTTCGCTTATAAGAAATAAAGTTAGCTTGCTATTTATAAAATATTTCAAACTTTCGTAGTGAATACTCAATCTCGGAACTCACAGTATTTACTTCACATTACAATTTATTGCAGTTAAAACACATAACATGTTCATGTCAAAAAGCACAAAGACAATCTTCGACTTAAAAATCTTTAAAGTTATTTTAGCACGTACACGAATAATGATAAAAAAATTTAATAAAATATATTAATTTCATTTAATTAATATTCATCATAGCGTAGCAAAACATAGATTAAATGCAGCAGAAGCAAAACTGGAGAACTTTAGTTTTAAAATATAATTATCCAAGATTCTTTTAAAATGAATTTTATCTGCAAAAAATAGTTCTTTTGAGATTTTGAAAACACATAAAACTTACTGAACCAGTGCATTATTCATGACAATCTGCAAATAACAATGCAAATCATTAAGTAGTCCTTATAATTGTCCTTGAGTAAGTTGTTGGTCACAACTTTTATTAAGCTAAGCTTTAAACAGAATAAGTCTTGTTGTTCAGATTCATTATAAAATGACTTCTGCAAGCTACAATTTAAACTAAAAAAGTCATGTTATAAACAAGAATGCTCTCACATTTCGCAAGCAAATCCTCCATCCGGATACAAAAGATTTGCAATGCATATAATCTCTGAAAATGCTAGAACAGGGGCTTTTTTTAAGCCACGATGATAAAAAGAAACTGCTGCATACAGTACAAGGTAACTCAACTGAATAAGCAAAACTTCATTGGGAGGAGATGATTTCGCTTTATGTCTTAAAGAATGCACAAATTTTAAAAACGCATCTTCACTTACTGTCCATAGTAAAGGATCATTTTCCAATGTCAAATGCCAAACAGATTCTTGTTCAGAAAGTTTGCTTAAAATTGCGTCTTTATATTTCCTACAAAAATTTTGGTAATTTCCTTCATTGTTAAAAACTTTTTTCCATGGAATTCCTGAAGCGGACGTCATAAGAGAAGTTATATTATCTGCAAAACATAATATGCCTTCAGAATATGTATTGAAGTCACTTGAATAACATTTTGTAGTATTCATTTTTACACACTATAAAAATGGGATCAGTAGCTGATGTTTCTTCTGGACCTCTTAAAAAAGCTTATAAATGATTTAAATTTTTTAACTTCAAAATAACTATCGACCTTCAAATCAGATGAGGATGTTGCCTTCTAACAGGATTATTGACAATGCTAAAGATCTGCTTGACTACGCTTTATAGAAGTTATTATCACTACTTTCATTCGATTACGATTGCAATATTGCTGCAGAAAAGTATCGACATAAATTTTTTTCTCTAAATCAATAGATTCAAGATTAGCGGCCTGATAGTCGGTGGCTCTGGCTTGACAAATGAATAAATCTGATTCTGCTGTTCCATTGCGTGAAAGTGAACAAGAATTTGCAATAGTCAGGTATCTTATCTGGATAAATATCATGAAAAAAGCACTTAGATTTAAGATTTATTATCAAAAATAAGTTAAAAACACAGATATTTAATCTTTTTTTTTTCTAATGTAGCTGGCAAATACTTAGGCCGTGATCTGTTTATGACATAAGGGCTTCACCGACGTTACTCACTTTGCACTATCCAGGGGGCGTGTGTAACTTGAAGATCAGCAACAGATGCTGAGTAACAATGCCCCCGCAACGCTCTACGGTCTTATTAGACCGGGACCTACTGTTTAAAGTGGATTCCGTACCACTACAAGCATCCAGGGCACAACCGGCACTGGAATCCGAAACCTGTGATATCAACGGCCAGACCGCCAGCTAATTAGCCGTCAGAATATATATATTTTTTTCAGTTAAGGAGGTGCTTTGATATTTATTTTGGTATGAGTTGTTTTATCTCTATTTATCCAATTACTCCTACGAAAAAAGTAAGGAAAACAACTCGCGTAAATATAAGTTTGGTTTGTCGCTCTATGGACATCTTCTGCTCACGAGGGTTAAACAGACAGGGACCAACATTTTAAAGTGGATTCCTACCATTACAAACATCTAACCACTCGGCCAGCAGGCCTCTTATATATCATCTTAGTTACAACAATAATAATAATACTATTTCAAAGAATTAATTAATTCCTTCCTCCGTGAAAGTTAATCCGATTAATGTAAGTAAAATTTTTGATAAGTATAAAGTAAAACTATTGGCTACGTTGGCAACTGTTGATAAATATTATACAAAGTTGTTGAAGATAAAAATGTTTTGTGGTGTAACCTCTTAAGATCAGTCGATACTTTTAATAATGTTTCAGAATTACTACGGTACTTTTCATTAAAGCATTGCAAAAGTGACAACTTGTTTGCCCAAAAGATTCCTTAAATAAACTGCTAACTGCAGGATTAGGGACGAATTGCGATAAAATTATGTACATTGAAAGCATGTTCAGTAAAGAAACACAGCGGTTAAGAAGAGGATTTCGATGTTTTATTTCAGAAACTGCTCTAATCAATATTTTAATGAAAAGTAAAACTGGTGCTTAAAGCAAATTAATATTTGTTATAAAAAGATTCATAATAAGTTCGTCATACTTGCTAATTTAGAAATAAAAAAACACAATCGTCATCCTTGACATTGCAGTCTCTGATGGAGCGCGGCCTCTCATCTGACACATTCACAAATTTTCTGATGTTTAGCCCTATTTTTCATTTGCTCCATCGCATTTTTTCCACTTCTTCCATCTTAATGTTAGAAGGTCGTCCCTTTTTAGGTCTTTAAGAAGACCTAAAAAGAGACGACCTTCTAACATTATGAGGAGAAATTTGATGCTCAATTTAATCGTTAATACTAGGATTTTGATGCTTGAATTCAGAAAACCCAGCAATCGAAATCTCTAATTTCGAGTTCAAGGTTTTGACTAAGTGAAAATCGTCATTGATTCTGACTCTATTCTGGACAGGTATTTAGGCTTTTGAACTGAGAAAAGCGATGTTTGAAAATCGACAAGTGTAACCGATCTGAAAGTTACTCGATGTCAGGATTGTAAGTCTGTAGTTCGAAAATTCTTCTATTAGGCTGGAAGTTGCTATTTCTCATCGCACACAAACGGCATCCCTTGAATTTTACTTGGAAATACGTGTAGCAAAATTAGTATAAGTATTGCAAAATCCTTAAGGCTCGTTCCCACCGAGGCGAGAGACGTGAAGATGCAAGAGGCAAGCGACCAAATTTTTTCGACCCCTTCACAGCGAAACGTCAGAAATAGCATTACGCATAGTGAAAAACCACTTGAAGTTGAAAGTTGGGCTACTCCACGCGGCGAACTGCAAACCGGTTTCAGGCGACCGCGGTGAGGTCAAATTTTGGTCGCTTGCATCTTGTCGCCTTGGTGAGCACGAGCCTTTATGATGTAACCTAAGTAACGCTGAAAGTACTGCGTACATGTTGTTTGAATGATGATTGATCTCTGGCAACTGGCGTACCCGATTATGGAGTACTAACATTAAGCAGTCAATTAAAAATCTTAAATTTCAATTCAGGAGGTTAAGGGGTCTATCCCCATAGACCCCTTAACCTCCTGAATTGAAATTTAAGATTTTTAATTGACTGCTTAATGTTATTATATGGTAAAAAAATAAAATTTCTAAAAATTTAAAAAAGGGTACTCGTGAAAATTAAAAAAAATACTAAAAATAAGTACTAAAAGTAAGATAAAAAAATAAATAATTAAAATTAAAAGGATTTAAGATAAAAATTCGGTACAATTAGGGTTTAGTTGTCGATGCTAAAACAATATTGTGTAAGATTAAAATTTGTGATTACTGAACGGGTATAATAACCCCCCCCAAAAAAAAAAAAAAAAAAAAAAAACATGCCATTTTCTCAGAACCAAAGTTCTGGTATAATCTGTCATCACAGTGTCAGAGATAACGTGGGTTGTTTTTCTAGGTTAGGTGGATACACGGGAATAAATTCGTCTCGGAGTTGACTGTTACTCCCGTCTGGACGGGCCTTCAGGCTTTTGAATGCCCTGGGGCTTTTTCAGGCTGGGGGAAGTAATGTTTGAAACCCAACAAGTAAAATTGATTTGAAAGGGACTCGGTGCATGTCAGGGTTGTCAGTTTGTAGTACGAAAATCCTTCGTATAGACCAAACGAAGGATTTTCTATTATTATTATTTATTATTTTATTGCTATATTTATTTTATTTCTTATTTCTCATTGCACACAAATGGCATCGCTAGAATTTTACTTCGAAATAGGTGTAGCAAAATTAGTATAAGTATTGCAGAATCCCTATGATGAAAATTAAATAACTTTGGAAGTACTGCGTACATGCTGTTTGAGTGATCTCTGGCAACTGGCGTACCGATTACGGAGTAGCAATAGGGATAGTCTACTTAACCTCCTTATCGTAATTCAAATTTTTTTCCCAACGCAGCTGGCAAACACTTAGACATGGACGTCGCGCTGCACAGACGTTACTCACTTTGCATTACCCAGGGGTCGCGTGTAACGTGAAGATAAGCCACGGACGCGGAGTAACAATGCCTCCGCAAAGCTCTATGATCCTATTAGACTGGGACCTACGGTTTAAAGTGCATTCCGAACCACTCCAAACATCCCTGGCACCGCCGGGAATCGAACCCGAAACCTGTGGTACTGAGCGCTAGCCACTCGGCCATTCAGGCCCCTCTTAATTCAATATATAATATGCACGATTTTTAAATGGTTGCTTATGGTTAGTATATGGTAAAAAAAATAATGTTTCTAAAAAAAAAAGAAATCCTCTTTAAAATTACAAATAAATAAAAGTAAGATAAAAAAATAAAAAGTTAAAAATAATTTAAATTAAAAATTCGGTACAGTGAGGGACCAGTTGCCGATTCCATTGTACATATTCCAATATTGTATAAGTTTTAAAATTGTGAAAATTTTGACTCAAAAGTGCTTGACGTTTGACAACAACAAAACATTTTTGTAAAAATTAAAAAAAATTGACATTAAAAATCGCTAGTTTTATCAGATTTCTGATTTAATGTAACTTTTAATTCAATTTAATTTTTATTTAATTTATTAAATCTTTAAAATATCATTTCTAATATATTGATATTGAACCAATGAGCTGTATATTACAATATGTTATCATGGCATTAAAATCAATTCTGTATTTCTTGAAAAACATTCTATATTTAGAAAAGTTAAATGAAAAAACAGCGCAGTCGTTAAACGAAATTCCTTCCTTTATTACTAAAGTTACGCAATGTGCAGGTCGTAAAGCCGTTTTATTTTTCGACAGGATTTTGCATCTTTGAAACAGAGCACCAAATCTCCCACTTAACTGCTGAATTCTTTCGCTGGAACACATGGATCGGTCTGGTGGCCATAAACAGTTTTTTATCACTGCTCTGTCTTTAATCTTGGCTTTAACGTTTAATTTTACGCTTCTATTGAGAAATAAATTCTTTCCTCTTTTGAAATACCTACTAGAGGGAAAGTAGGGTTTAAGATAGTTATTAGGAAAAATCTATTGATCTTAAGAAAAAAAAAAAAAAAAAAAAAAAAATGCTGCCAAAATGTCCTTTTTTTAAAATTGTATGAACATCAGAGAGCGTTTTGTTGTTGCTAAAAAGTAAAAAAAAAATTATTTTTCAATTTAAAACTTATAGAATTTGCATGGAATTTATTTCAGTTGTTGCTGAATGGTAGTAAATGTATATAAGTGACTTTTTTATTGTTCTAATACAGTTCGCAAACATTTAGACACTTGTCTGACACACCGACGTTACTCACTTAGCACTATCCAAGAGGTGCTTGTAGATTGAAGATAAGCTACGAACGCGGAGTAACAATAACAAAAATTTACAAATTTTGCTAAATATTTTTTGTAACCTTATAAATTTTTATGAAAAACTTAATTAAAAAGATTCATTTGTATGACAATAAATGCAATACTGTTATACTATATTATTACATGCATATTACATTTATATTATAAAAATCCTCTCTTATTAATCGTAATGATTTTGTTGTATGAACCTCAGAATGTTAATTAACAAAGTCAGTTGGATTTGCGTTATTTCGCAAAGTAACCCTTATTAAACTTTTTTCCATTGGCTATGTGTTTGAAACGTTACAGTATTCCCTAGACTTCCTGGAAGTACGGCTTACTAAATGGCGAATTGCCATCAATGTTTTCAAAACTCAAGAAATAATATTTCGTAAAGGAAACGCCAGTGCACCCAGTGATCATCTCTATCTTTTCGAAGAATCAATAGCCTGGTAAAAGCATGCTAAATATCTTGGTTTAATAATTGATAAAAAAAACTAATATTCCGTGAACATATCAATAATGGAAATGTTGGAATAAATTTTACCTGCACCAAATCTACATCAATCTCATCAATAGAAATAGGAAACTCACCTTTTCAAACAAAATATTACTATTGAAGAAAGTAGTAAGACCCATCCTTACTTACCCAGTCCCAATTTGGGGTATAACAGGATAAACTAACAAAAGTCAAGTTCAAATAATTCAAAATAAATTACTTCGCATTATCACTATTGCTCTCTGTATATATCCTCCTAATATGAAACTCTACCATTCACAACGACCTTAATATTGAAACTATAGACACTCATATTACTAAACTTTCTGTAAATTTTTTTTTTTTTTTTTTTTTTTTTTTTTGTAATATAGCTTATTACAATAACACAAACATTAAAGCTCAAACCCTATTTACTTAGTGCATGGGTAGACACAACTATCCCTACGCAACTTTAAAATGGAATCGAAATGTAAAACCACCTTAAATAGTCTATTTATTTTTAATTGCAAGATCCATTGTGTCCTTTTTTTTATTTCATTAGTTTCTTCATCTTTCCAGTTCATTTTTAAAAAAAACATATTATTTTTTCTTAAATTATACATATTTTCCAAATTATATATATATATATGTATATATATATATATATATCTTTATACGTATATATACCTTTTTTCTTTCTTTCTCCATGTCAAGCATTTTCTCTGATTTTTGTTAATCATGTTTTTTATATCCAAACTTTTTTATTTCATTTTAAGTCGAGCTGATGATGGCTTTGCAATCAGTTACTGTTATAAACTATCCAACTTAGTAGTTATTAAATTTTTCATAGATTGTAATTTAATGTTTTCACAAAACATTGAATTAGAGATAGTGTGACATCATAACATCATAACACGAAATCCCACTCATTTAAGTTCATAAAAAATAACAAATCAGTTGCATCAGAATATGGTATGCAAATAAGTAGAGTTTTTATCATTTAGTATCATTTTACACATTACCAAACGCAGGATTTAAAAGAATTTGCTGTTTCTGCAATTAGAAATTGTGTAATGAAATACCGAGAAAGATTTATACTTGAGCACTCGAGGAATTGTGATTAGGTCAGTCCTGTGAAGTAAGTCGTTTGAGCCTTTCTCTCGTTTATAAACTGTGAAATGCATTTCTAAAAAACATAATAACCTCTAGAGCAGGGATGGGAAAACTGTTTCGGTCGCGGTCCAAAAATAAAAAAAAAAGGTTTGGCGAGCCAAGATAAATTTTTCGAAAATTTTAGAAACAATATACAATTTTAAAAGTTCTTAATATTGAGGTTCGCAGCCAGATGTACTGATTCTAAGGAACGAGGCTAAATGCCCATCTGTCAGTCTACTACTTCTGAAATAATCCTTTCTATGTTTCATAGATGAAAACACTTGTTCATATATCTAAATAAGATGAAGAAAACATAGCACTGATCTTCTGGACGGGAGATATTAAATTTGGGAAACTTACTTTCGATAATGATTTGTAAAACTCTAGCTTTGGCATATTTAGAAACAACTTCTTGAGATGATTGTTAGATTGCAACTCAATTAATTCAACCTGCAAATCTGACCTCACTGCTTCACAATTTTCGTTGAAAGGCATGGTAAAAATATCCAGATAGAAAAACTGAAAAATCATCAGTCGTTTGAAAAAAAAGGAAGAAAAAAAATAATATTTAATCAAAGTAGAAAAGGAGATGGATATATATATTTCTTTTAATTTTCCTGGAACCGGCAAATTAAATTTCTATCCGCGGTCCGGATAGAACTTTCCGATGGACCGGAGTTTGCCCGCTGGCTGTAATTTGCCAATCCCTGCTCTAGAAAGTACAGACGGAGTTTTAATTGGCTGAAATGAGTTATATATGCAGACAACTGCAAGGAGGTATATCAATCTAGCTGAGATTTTTTCTTATAACAGCCACTGGAAAGCTGGTATCCTGATCAACTGTGCACAGATGACTTCACAAAGGAGCGATGAATATAAGACGTTCAGTGTTGTGTTTATCTCTCACATAACGCCACCGAAATGGCAGGCATACAAGATGTGGTTATGGCTTCATTATTTATTTTCCTTGAAAAAACACATTAGGGAGAAAAGTTAAAAATCTCTGGAGGGCGTCCTTTCATAGGACGATGGGCAAATTTCCCGTCTCAGGATTATTAATTGTGTAAATTAGTGAATTATGAGGTACTTTATATAAAATTAAAAAGATAATTACCTTCAATTTTACTTTATTGGATTAGCATTTAAAGTAAGCTAATACATTTAACACTGCAACGCAAAGTTTAATTAAATGAAGTATCGCGACAAGATGCTACTGGAGATTCCTCTTAACATATGAAACTCGTATTTGCTTCGTTAAAATTGTATTTAAATTTTTGCATGTATTTACCATATATTAGCATTGGAACGCATTCAAAATATATTAATCAGTATCAATGGTGATACAAGCAATTAAAACAATACGTGAATAAATTCGACCCTTATTGATTGGTTTTCACGTTGCATCAAATTCAAAGTATATTGATCAACATCAGTGTTGAACAATGGCAATATTTATTACCATATAAAAGCATATTCATATTGATATGTATTTAATATGATAAATTATTACAGCCTCGCGAATAATATCTCTAAGGAATATCTTCAGCATATCTACAGCAGCAGATGCACAACATCATGTGTTGCGAAATATAAATCACTCGAATTACTTTGCCCGATTCGTAGCCAAAGATAACATTATCAAATACGAGTTGTGTACGAGACGTTCAAATCTGCCGCAGGTATGCGTTGCAGTCTCTTTTAGAATCGAAGAAAATCACGAATTATAAAAAGGGAAGAAAATGTTAGACATTTGGGTATTTTTCCATGCTTTCTTCAGTATTAAAGGGCGGTCTGATGGGCAGTTGGCTAGCGCTCTGGCCGTTGGTACCACATGCTTCAGGTTCGAATCCTGGCGTTGGCATGGGTGTTTATTAGTGGTTTAGACGGCTTCTCACTCACATCATTCTCAAACTGTAAAGAGGCATATCAACTCTACGCACAGTGATGTGGTGTGGTGTAGTAGTAGTAGTGATTCGGAATCCACATTAAGCAGTAGGTCTCGGCCCAATTGGCCTAAAGTGTTTAATAAATGACAGCAGAGGGGCAAACCAAACCAATCATTATTAAAAACAAATAAGATCAGTATATCTCTTTCATAGGATAATTTCCCGTGTCTGGATTTTTCACTGCGTACATTAGTGAAATATGAGGCCCTCTATATAAAATTAAAATGATAATTACCTTCAACTGTACTTGATTGGAGTAACTTATAAAGCAATCTAATACATTTAAAGCTGCAATGCATAGTTTACGTACTTAAAAATGCTCAGTAAAAACTATCCTGACAAAATTGAGGGATATTTCTCTTAATTGCTTCATTAAAATTCTATGCATTAAGTAGCTGAGATCAATTTTTGCCTCGGATAATTGCAAAAAAGCAACCAAAAAGGGAGAAACTTAATTGCTTCCTTCAGGCCCAAATGACAATGCTTTATTTAGTTAGAAAGAGCTTTGTTTCTCATATAAAGCACAAAATATAAAAACAAAATACTGATTTAATTATAACTTTGGGCGAAATTACGCAATGGAGGACCAAAATGGTAACATATTACGTTTTAGTACATAGTGTCAAACAGGATAAATCACCAATCAAGAGTTTCGTTTTATAAAGAAAAATAATAACAAATTCTTATAATGTGTGAAAATATTTTTTTCTTCATTTGAGGAATAACTATCTATTAAGTCTGTAAAAGGTTTTCCTCTTAGTCGACATAAAAGAGTCAACAAGATTCCTAATTCCTCAATGCATTCTCTGATAATAACAGCGATCCTTTTTTGTTATTTTTTTATTTTCTCTATTAATTATTGGTTATTAACATTTCAGTCAAAATTTCCTTGCTTTGTTTGTAAAGAAATGCTTCGTACGTGATCATCAACATCGTGGAATATTGAACAACACAATTTTTAAGCATGACAAAATTCCAGTTCATACTGGTACCGATGTTACACGTTCTTTAACTGTATTGGCCAGGTGTTTCGGAATCCACTGTAAGCCGTATGCCCCGGTCTCACATGACCGTATAGCGTTAAGGAGCTTAATTAAGACATCTTCTCACCCACATCATCTCAAACTGTAAAAGGGAAGTTGAAAAGGTAGAATAAAGTATGGAACCATTTTACTGTATATCTCCTTTATACCGTTTCCAAGTTTGAGTCTTTACTTTTTATTTTACTAAAATTTCAAAATTTAACTTACTTTTTTAACCCTCCTTATTGTTATTTCCGGATATTAAAAAGTAATAAAAAGCAAATGTTGATTCCAAATTAAACAAATATTGGTAATATGTGATTAGGACTCTTATAGAATGTAGTTCATTCAAATGTACTGTTATCTTTAAATTAAGTATGGTCAAAATTATGGAACTTTTTAAGCAGTATTTTTATATGTTCTTTTCTATTTTTATGAATTCCTACTATTAATTCACACTCTCCCTATATATATCTTGTTCAAATTTTCAATCGTTCATAAAACACTTTTTATTCATCCACTCAAGTTCAAATACATTTTTTATAATTGTAGTGGATGACACTGGATGTCAATACAGTTTTTTCAACGATTAATTCTTTCATTAAATTAATTAGTTCACTTTAATTTTATATGGGAGATAAAATTTCTCTTCTATAAGATATTTAGCAGGATATAAATTTAAGAATAAATACCGTCAGTGGCAATCGCTGAAAAAAATTTCTTTTTTTCATTCTTGGTTCTAGTCTGAGTGGAAATGGGAAAAGAAACACGTGAATAAATGAGTGAGACAGATGGAAAGTGTGTGTGTGCGAGAGAGAGAAATTTTTCTAACTTAAAAAAATGAATGAAAATTATTTATAAAGAACTTTCTGCTCTATAGTGAAAAAAAAAATTAGAAATTGACTTGAAGTTTTTTTTTCTTTCTATTACTTCTTTCGTTTAATTTTGGAACGAAATCTGAAAGACAATGAAAACTATTTTCCATGACATCTTCTGTATTTTATGCATTACTAGTTAATGGGTTTTAGGAATTGGTGAAATGTAAAAATACAGCCATCTTTAAGGTCCTACATGTGGATACTTTACACGTGGTTGTGATAAGTATGCATGCGCAGGACGTGGACGAATCATTTTGCACGTGGTTGTTTTATCACTTTTATCTATTTACGTTTTAATCAGGATTAGATGCTTTACACTTATTACTGAGAATGTTTCTAAATTTGAAATTTAATTTTTATACATTTTTTTTTTGTTGTCATTTTCATGTTTTTTTCAAATAAAATAATTTTGTTTTCTCCGCAATTTTAATGCAAATTTAAGTTACAATTTAACCAAGAAAAGTATTATAAAATTTGAAATTTAATTTATTTTATCTTTTTTGTCTTTTACATGTATTTTTCAAATAAAATAATTTTGTTTTCTTTGCAATTTTAATGCAAATTTAAGTTACAATTTAACCAGGAAAATTATTATAAAATTTGAAATTTATTTTAATTTATATTTTTTGTCATTTACATGTATTTTTCAAATAACATAATTTTGTTTTTCTCCGCAATTTTAATGCAAATTTAAGTTACAATTTAACCAGGAAAAGTATTATAAAATTTGAAATTTAATTTAATTTATATTTTTTGGCATTTACATGTATTTTTCAAATAAAATAATTTTGTTTTCACCGCAATTTTATGCAAATTTAAATTACAATTTAACCAAGAAAACTATTATAAAATTTGTTAATTATATTTTTATTTATTGTACAGATTAAAGAAAAAGAATTCTGACATAAAAGATATTTATGATAATTTAAAAAAAAAATATTCATAACATTTTTCAAATTTTATTTAATGAATCATATCAATATATCAAAAACTATTCAGAATCATCAGAAATTATCATTAAAAAATTACCAGAAGAAAGCATATTTATCATAAGAAATCATTGAAAATTTGTGATATTATTTCTCATACTGTTTCTTTTTTCATAGCACTTATATTCATATTTACAGTTTACTTTATAGAATACAAGAATTTCAGAAGAATATCTTATAGTAGCTACTCGATTATTAGAAACAAACGAGACAATGCATTACAGTTTTTGTGCTTAAAGTATGCAATTATCTTTCATTATATTCACATATCCTATAATATTTTCAATATAATCCATATGTAATATTTCTTCACCTATTAATTTATTTCTGTTTTTTTTATAGAATATATATATTTTGTAAGCAAATTTTGAGTACGAAGATTTCTCATGCAAATAGTTATATAAGAAGTGCATTCATATGACTGGAATTATTGCATAGAAGGAATGAATACATTTTTCAGACTAAGAAATTGTATAAAACCAATGATTAGAAACAAGATTTTAATCCATTTAAGAGAATATATACTGAATTATTTTTCTGAAAGATCGTTAAAAGTCAAAGTAATAAATGAAAAAAATTTTAAAATTAAGGAAAAAAGAAAGTTTTAAAGTAATAAACATTTATTTATACTTTAAAGCCGGGATAGCCAACCCGCGGCCGGCCTTGAGAGATTTATAACACTTTTACAAAATATATTTATTTTATAATGGCCAAAGTGGTGAAAACAGCTGCTTTTGAAAGCCGATTCAGTAATTTATACTTTGTTAAATTTTCGAAATATATTCATCTCCTCTTCATGTTTAAAACCAGTCGACCCTCGAAATGGAACTGGTTGACTTACAACGCAATATTGAATTAAGACGCGTTTTTGAAACATCAGTATCAAAAACAGGTTCTTATAAACTTGCGTCACAAAAGAGAAATTTTCCAATTTCAGAAATCTGGCACAAAACACATGCGAATCGTTTTTTTTTTTCGAAAAAAAAGTTGACCCGACTTAAAACACGCTCAAACATAACGGACCGACCCTAGCCTGCAACATCCACTCCGATGTGCAAACACCCAAATTGAGATCGATTTGCAGAAGCTGAGTGAAAGAGTGGGAAAACAAATATCGCACTAGTAGAATAAATATTTTTTTATTTAATTTAATTTAATTTAATTTATATTTATATATTTTTCATATTTATTTTGTAGTGTTCTATAGTTCTTTACAAGGTGCGTCAAGTATCGTTATTATTATAGTATCTATGTTTGCACGTAAGAATAATAGTAAACACAATAATAATAGCTCATTCTGTTTCCATTTTTCACTACAAATAATGTCTACAGTGGGTCTACATCTAATATGGGGGGGGATATAATTTTATATGCGTCCCGCGGAGTTAGGATGCATTTCTAAAGTGGGCCGCAAGATCATTTGAGTTGAAAACCCCTGCTCTAGTTTGTCGCAATAACTGGAATAACACCCCTGAAGTTTAGCACTTTTTAAGTAGACGGGATTTGGAACCAGTATAAAAATCCAACTCTCGATACAAACAATTTTATTTTTAAATAATTTTTTTAAACTGTCTGTAGTCAATGCTGTAATTGCTACAGTAGCAAACCAAATCTGTGACTGTTGAGAGACATTTATCACAGACACTTATGAAAAGCTATCGCAGATCAATAACGACACAAGATCTTATAGAACCTATTCGATTATTAGAAACAAACAAGACTTAATGTATTACAATTTTTGCGATTAAAATATACAATTATCTTTCATTATATTCACATATACTATAATATTTTTAATATAATCCATATGTAATATTTCTTCGCCTATTAATTTATTTCTGTTATTTTTATATTTTTTATATTTATATTTTTGTAAGCAAATTTTGAGATTTCTCATGCACAAAAATTGAGAATTTTTGATTTCTAAAATTTTGAGATTTCTCGTAACGTAGAAATTTCCTGCAAGTAGTTATATAAGAAGTGCATTCATATGACTTGAATTAATGTGTAACGGGAATTAATATGCTTTTCAGATTTACATAGAAATTGTATAAATCCTAGGATTAGAAACACAATTTTAATTCTTTTAAAAATATGTCGTTTGATTTCTTTTCCTAAAAGATTGTTAAAGTTTAAAATATTAAATGAAAAAAAATTTAAAATAAAGGAAGAAAGTTTTAAAGTAATAAATATTTATTTATACATTAAAGTGTTAAAATTTAATTTTTACAATTATCTAAAAGAAAATTTATACTTCAAGGTTTTAAATCTAGTTTGATGTATATTATATATTAGTTCTGATGTGTTTTACCGGCATCCAAGGATTAAAATTTTCTTTCTTCAGATGCATTATGTTCAAATTTATCATTAAGGTCAGAGACAAATGCCATTTACAAAAACGTGAATTTAAAGGGATTTTTTGAAGTAATATATTTACTGATAATATATTTAAAACGAGTTGTTTTTAATCACTTTCAGAGGCACAGTGAAATATGAATTATATTGAAAATACCAAGTTTTGGAGATTCAAACTTTTCAATACATTAACCATTTTTTCTTAAATTCATTACTTTTCTTAAAGGATCCTTTAAAACATTTTAAAATAAATATTTGTACTACTTTCATTTCAATATAATCGACAAAAATGTTTTTAAATAAAAATGATTCGAAAATCAATTTTAAAAATACATAAAAGACAACGATCTTTATTTAAATTTAAAATACAAGGTGCAAAATTGTACACTAATTATAATAAAAGTTATTTAAATATGATCTCAGGATCATATAATTCCGTTAATAAAATGTGTACATAGTTATTGAAATATGTTACAATAATCTACATAAAGTAAAGTCTAAAATTGTGCAGTACAGTTTAAAATTACAAAACATTGAATGTTTACTTATTATATTGTTGAAAGTGAAATCATTTTATCCATATATATAATTAAATAGACAAATTGTATTAAGTATTTCTTATAACAAATAGTATCTTCAACAACTAAAAATGAGATATTTAGATTACTTTTTTAATGCATATTCTTAAAAATTTACCTAATAACAATAATTCAACAATTCCTTCACAATGTTCAGTAAAATAAGTTCAGATGTATCTTTTACAAGTACCATTTTTTTACCTGTAAATATCCAAAACAGTCAATTATAAAACATATATTCATCAAACATACATTAAATGAATAAATTATTAATAAAAAATTATCCGACTAAAGCATCAAATCCCACGTTATAAACATACTACAGTAGAATCACTTTAAGTCGAACCTCGGTAATTCAAAAACCTCCAAAACCCAAAAAAAGTATTTGTTCCCTTCCCTTCAAGCCCCAAAACCTGCATTACTCGAAAATTAAATCCTCTATATGTCGAAATAATGAGTCAATCCCCACAAGTCACTTTAGTTTATATTTTCCCTCCGTAACTCGAAAAATAAAATTTGACCTCTGTATCTCGAACATTAGCAATGTTTGATTTTATAACTTTTTCAACTCGATCATTTGAAACTCATTACCTCTACAGCTCGAAGAAAAATAAGTTACCTAACACTTAGAATTTGCCAACAAGGCACATCATTGTTTCTCAGAAAACAATGTATGAGTATACAGTAAATAGATTAACCAATTCTATGAGATATTCTAAATATTCTAACTCAAAATAAGTTTGAACGAATATAAACCTCTACAAGTCGAATATTTCCTTACAAAATTCGCATTTGTCGAAATCCTCCAGAAAAGCAAAACTGTATAACACGCATTATTTGGCGTCTCCCTAGAAGTTCGACATACACATGTTCTACTGTATATATTCATAAAATATATTTTAAATAAAAAAAACAAAAAAAATATTATTAATAAAAAATTACCCGACTACAGCATCAAAGACTCCGTTTGGGAACACGGATTTTGCAACTAAAATGACTTCGAGAAATGCCAACATTGGAGCTTCTTCCAGGCCAAGTTTATAAAAGAAATTTGCTGCATTTAAAACGTGGTGACTGTAGTAAAAAAATGCGTTTTTATTGTAAGGGTAAAACTTGGCCAGATATCTAATAGGACGCACGCAATTTCGGAATGTCGCTTCGTCTGTTGACCAATATTTTGGACACAATTCTAGTTCTAATTCCCAATCTAATATGTCATAATGCAAATTATTTGCGATGCTATTTTCGTATGTTCTAGAAAATGCTAGGTATCGCTCATTATTAGTAAATTTTTTTGTCCAGAGGATATCATATGCCGATAAAATTAGCATAGTTGTGTTGTCAGCTAAAATCAACAAATCTTCCGGAAAAGTCCTCATTTTTATTTCATAGTCCACTTCAATATCCATTTTATCACTTTGAATAAAGAACACCAAAAATAAAGAACACCAGCGTGTTAGGCTTGCCTCAGATAATAAAACTTGAAAAGGATATTTTCTGCAAGTTACCTGCTTAATCTCTATTGCAATAAGAGATTTCTTAAATCCAACCTCAAATTTATAGTTCGGCTTCGTACAGTTTACCCTAAAGTGATTTCAATTATGAAATCGATATCGTCTTAGCAAAATATCGATATCAGTATTAGGTACAAAAAAACCCCCGATAAAATGTTAATTTATTCTTAAATAAAGTTATCTAATTAGAAGACAAACTTCCCCTTCAATTAAAAACATTCGAGAATTTAGTGATTAGTAATTCATTTTTAAAATGAAAGCAATTTGGTTTCACTTTAAGCAATATAACCCTTTTGTGAATTTGTTTTTATAATCAAGGGCCTGTTGGCCGAGTGGCTAGCGCCCTGGCGTTCGGTACCAGGTACCAGTTTCAGAATCCTAGATTACGAGTGCAGGGTTTTGGCTAAGTGAAACTCGTCCTTGACTCTTACTCTATTCTGGACAGGTATTTAGGCTTTTGAACTGAGAAAAGCGATGTTTGAGACCCGTCAAGTAAAACTGATCTGAAAGTTACTGGATGTCAGAATTGTAAGTTTGTAGTTCGAAAATCTTTCTTTTAGGCTGGAAGTTGCTATTTCTCATCGCACACAAATGGCATCCCTAGGAATTTATTTCGGAATAGGTGTAGCAAAATTAGTATAAGTATTGCAAAATCCGTATGATGTAAACTAAGTAACTTTGAGAGTACTGCGTACAGGCTGTTTAAGTGATGATTGATCCCTGGCAACGGGCGTTCCGATTATGGAGTACAAATTGGGAGATACCTCTTAACGTCCTAATCTTAATTCATGTATACAATTTACGTTTTTTACTTGGGGCCTGAATGGTCGAGTGGTAGCGCTCGGTACCACAGGTTTCGGGTTCGGGTCCCGGCGGTGCATTGGGTGTTTGCAGTGGTTCAGTCCACTTTATGTTGTAAGTCCCGGACACCTATGACTGTAAGAACGTCTCGGAGCAAAAGTCAGAGTTCTACCTACGGGTGCTCCATCACAACAGAAGCTGCCTCCTTTCCATACATCCATGAGTAGTTCACTCATGGGATGCTCATCCCGCACTGCAGGACATTGAGGATTAGTCACAAACAATCGTTTTTTACTTGGCTGCCTACTATGGCGAAATAAAAAATTTCTATAAATTTCAAAAATGGCTCTCTAAAAATTAAAAAACACTAAAAAATATATAAAAGTAAGAAAAAAAATTAAAAAGTTAAAATTAAATTTAAAAGAATTTAAATTAAAAATTCGGTACAGTTAAGGACCAGTTGCCGATGCATTAAAAATATTGTATAAGATTTAAAATTGGGAAAAATTTTGACCCAAATGTGCTTGACGTTTGACAACAACAGTAAAACATTTCCTAAAAATTAAAAAAAAAAAATGACATTAAAAATCGCTTAAATTTTATCAGATTTCAGGTTTAATTGCATTTTTAATTTAGTTTTAGTTTTAATTAATTTATTAAATCTTTAAAATATTATTTGTAGTGCAATGGTGTTGTATACTACAATGTGTCATCCTAGCATTAAAATCAATTCTGTATTTCTTGAAGTGTTTTATATTTACTCTCAAAAGTGCTTGACGTTTAACAACAACCATAGAAAAAAAAATTTCTGAAAATTAAAAAAAAAAAAAAATTACATTAAAAATCGCTTAAATTTTATTAGATTTCAGTTTTAATTGAATTTTTAATTTAGTTTTAGTTTTAATGAATTTATTAAATCTTTAAAATGGAATATGTAAGGCAATGGTATTGTATATTACAATGCGTTATCGTAGCATTAAAATCAATTCTGTATTTCTTGAAATATTTTATATTTAGTAAACATAAAAGAATCTATTAATAGTTAGTTATTTTATTTCCTCTGCCCAACGATGAGCCTGCTGCTCCAAACCCAATGTAATTACATTGGGTATTGTACAGCAGGTACTGAAATTCCCCATACCTAACCCTTGGGTCTAAAATCATTGGGAGATCTTTCTGGCTTATGGATTTATATCGTCTTTCCCAAACATAAAGATATAATCTTTTTTTTAAACTTTCATCGTTGGTTGATTCTTTTACCAACAGCGTATTTCTTATTCAAAGAAGGCTTTCTGTTGTAGGCTGCGATCAAGTCACCTTATTTGAAAAAAAAAACTATGCTTCTTCATAACAAAAGAAGATTTTACTGCATTTGACATTTAATTGATAAGCATTTTAGTATCTCTTAGTTAGTAAATATTCTTAGTTAGTCTTAATTTAGTAAATCTTAGATTTCGAGTGCAGGGTTTCGGCTAAGTGAAAATCGTCGTTGTCTCTTACTGTATTCTGGACAGGTATTTAGGCTTTTGAAATGAGAAAAGCGTTGTTTGAAAACCGACAAGTAAAATCGATCTGAAAGTGACTCGATGTCAGGATTATAAGTTTGTAGTTCGAAAATCCTTCTTTTAGGCTGGAAGTTGGTATTTCTCATCGCACACAAATGGCATCCCTAAGAATTTATTTCGGAATAGTTGTAGCAAAATTATTGTAAGTATTGCAAAATCCCTATGATGGAACTAAGTAATGTTAAAAGTACTGCGTACATGCTGTTTAAGTGACGATTGATCTCCGGCAACGGGCGTACCGATTATGGAGTACAAATGGGGATAGACCTCTTAACCTCCTCATCTTAATTTATATATACAATATGGGTTTTTAAATTGGGGCTGGAATGGTCGAGTGGCTAGCGCTCTGGCGCTCGGTACCACAGGTTGCGGTTTCCAGCCCTGGCGGTGCTATGGATGTTTGTATTTTTTCGGAATCCACTTTAAGTCGTAGGTCCCGGTCGCCTATGACTGTAAGAGCGTCACGGAGCAAAAGTCAGACTTCTACCTACGGGTGCTCCTTCACAACAGAAGCTGCCTCCTTTCCCTCCATCCATGAGTAGATCACTCATGGGATGCTCATCCCGCACTGAAGGACATTGAGGATTAGTCACAAACGTTTTTTACTTGGCTGCTTACTATGGTAAAATATAAAATTTCTATAAATTTAAAAAAATGCTCTCGAAAAATTAAAAAGTAGGATAAAGTAATAAAAAGTTAAAATTAAAATTAAACGAATTTAAATTAAAAATTCGGTACAGTTAGGGACCAGTTGTCGATGCCATAAAAATATTGTAATAAGTAACAGTATACAATATTGTATGCCATAAAAATATTGTCTTGATTAAATTGTAATTTTAATTTGTATTAAAATGGTGGAGAAAAAATTATTTTATTTGAAAAGTACGCGAAAATGAAAAAAAAAAAAAAATATGAATAAAAATTAAATTTCAAATTAAAAAATATTCTCAGTAACAGGTAATAAAAAAAAAAAAGTTTTTAAAGTCTATTCCTAGTTGTTGTTTTTTTCACTAAATTGCAGAAAGTACTTTATAAATCATTTTCCTTCATTTTTTTAAGTTTATCTGGCGCCATCTATAGATAGATACATGCAACTTAAATCTAAGAAAAACAAAAATTAATTAATTAAATTTCAGTACTGAATTAATATTTGAAAAAACAATATTAACATCACGTGTCATCCACTACAAGTTAAAAAAAATGTATTTGAACTTGAGTCGATGAATAAAAAGTATTTTATGAACGATTGAAAATTTAAGCAAGATATATATAGGGAGAGTGCATAAATCACAATGTAGGGCCTGATGGCCGAGTGGCTAGCGCTCAGGAGCGTGGTGCTACAGGTTTCGGGTTAACTGTAGGTCCTGAGCTAATTGTATCGTAGAGCATTGTGTGGGGGTAGTGTTTCTCGCGTACTTAGCATATCTTCAAGCTACACGTACCCCCTGGGTACTGCTAATTGGATAACAGCGGTGCAGCCCTTGCTTATGGCATGAAGATTTATTGACTCTGTATTGCCAGTTGCATTAAAACAAGAACAATAAATCACCATGTGAACAAAAAGAGACATGATATCGTATTCATAATCCTTTTTTACAATAAACATAATCGTTGTTATTTAATGAGAAAATTATATATTTTTATTAATTATTTATTTTGTTTAAATCTGAAATATTTATTTAACTCCATCTCTTAAATCTGTAATTAATTAAAAATATTAAATTAACTAAATTTCATTTTAATAACTACAAAGTTTTAATGATTATTTATATTGCCTTTTTATTATTTTATTCAAAATTATTTAATTCAAAATTATTGCATTTTTTTTTCACTAAACTATTATTTGAATTACATTTTATTTAAAAAAAAATGAGTATTTCTTTCCTGATTTTTGATGCCGGATTAAATAAAAAAAATTTATTCAAAGACAAAATTGAATTTCTTTAGGATTTAGGTTTTAAGCTTCGAAAAAGACGACAGCCATATTGGATGCTTTTATATGCGAGAGAGCTGATAAATGAATATTGTTATAAATATAAAAGTAATTGTTTACCGGTATTGATAGTAAAATCACAGAACGTTCAAATTGAAAAAAGTATTAATAGTATTTTGTATGGATTTTTTTAAAGTAAATTACATAAAAACTAATATATAAACTTTTTTTTAAAAATTAAAGATGGCTGTATTTTTACATTTCACCTATTCCTAAAAACCATTAACTAGTAATGCATAGAGTACAGAAGATGTCGTAGAAAATGGTTTCCATTGTCTTTCAGATTTCGTTCCAAAATAAAAAAAAAATAAAAAATAGAAATGATCACATAAAAAGAACTAATTGCTAATAATAATAAAATCTTGCCATACTTTTGACCATAATTAATTTTAAGATACAAAGTACTACATTTGAATGAACTGCATTCAGTAAGTGTCCTAATCACGCATTACCAACTATTTGTTTAATTTGGAGTCAGCATTTACATTTTTTTATAATACCGGGAAATAACAATAAAGGGTAATCAAAAAATGAGTTAAATTTTGAAATTTTTTTTAAAATAAAAAGTACGTGGCAGTGAGGATACAAACTTCGAAACGGTATAAAGGCGATATACAGCAAAATGACTCCATACTTTACTCTACCTTTTCAACTATAGCTTAAAGCAGGAATGGCCAACCAGCGGCCCGTGTGATTTAAAGCACTTTGACAAAATATATTTATTTTATAATGGCCAAAATAGTAAAAACCAATGTGTTAAAAAACACATGGCTACATAATATATTACACACAACGGACCCTAGCCAGCAACATCAATAAAGATGTGCGGACACCCAAATTGAGATCGATTTGCAAAAGCTATGTGAAAGAGAGGAAAAACAAATATCGCACTAGTAGAATAAATATTTTTTTAATTATAAATTTAATATATTTATAAATTTTTCATATTTATTTTGTAGTGTTCTATAGCGCTTTACAAGGTGCGTCTAGTATCGTTATTATTATAGTATCTACGTTTACATGTAAGAATAATAGTATACACAACAATAATAACTCACTATGTTTCCATTTTTCTCTACAAATAATGTCTATTGTGGGTCTAAATCTAATATGGGGCGATATAATTTTATATGCGGCCCGCGGAGTTAGGATCCATTTCCAAAGTGGGCCGCAAGATCATTTGAGCAGGAGTTGGCCCCCCCTGCTCTAGTTGGTCGCATTAGCCCCTGAGGTCTAGAACTTTTAACATCCCTGATGTCTAACACTTTTTAAGTACACAGGATTTGGAGCCAGTATAAATATCCAACTCTCGAACTCTTTTATACAAACAATTTTATTGTTAAATAATGTTTTTAAACTGTCTATAGTTCATGCCATAATTTCTATAGTAGCAAACCAAATCAGAGACTGTGAGAGACATTTATCACAGACTTATGGAAAACTATCGTAGATCAATAACGATAGAAGATCTTATAGAAGCTATTCAATTATTAGAAACAAACAAAACTTAATGTATTAGAATTTTTGTGCTTAAAGTATGCAATTATCTTCCATTATATTCACATATTCTATAATATTTTTAATATAATCCCTATGTAATATTTCTTCGCCTATTAATTTATATCTGATATTTTTATAGAATATACATTTTTTGTCAGCAAATTTTGAGTAAATATTTCTTATGGAACAGTTATATAAGAAATGCATTCATATGACTGGAATTATTGTATAACGGGAATTAATATGTTTTTCAGATTTATATAGAAATTGTATAAATCCAATGATTAGAAAAAAAAATTTTTTCATTTAAAAATATGTAGGTTTATTTATTTTCCTAAAAGATTGTTCAAGTTTAAAGTAATAAATGAAAAAAGTTTTCAATTAAGGAAGAAAGTTTCAAAGTAATAAATATTTATTTATACATTAAATGCTGAAATTTAAATTTTCGCAATTATGTAAAAAGAATTTATATTTATTTTGAAGATTCAAGTTTTTCAATACATTAATTAATTTAAGAAAAAATTGTCAATTTACTTTAAGGATCTTTTAAAACATTTTAAAATAAATATTTGTACTACTTTTATTTCAATATAATCGACAAAATTTTTTTTACATAAAAATGACTCGAAAATCAATTCCAAAACTACGTAAAAAACAACGATCTTTATTTAAATATAAAAAATAAGGTACACAATTGTACATTAATTATAATACAAATTATTTAAATATGATCTCAGGATCATATAATCCCGTTACTAAAATGTGTACATAGTTATTTAAATACAATAATCTAAATACAGTAAAATCTAAATTTGTACAGTACAGTCTAAAATTATAAAACATTGAAAGTTTACTTATTATTTTGTTGAAAGTGAATTCAGTTTATCCAAATATGTAATATAATAGACAAATTGTATTAATTATTTCTTATAACAGATAGTATCTTCAGAAACAAAAAATGAGATATTTAGATTAATTTTTTAATGCATATTCATAAAATTTTACCTAATAACAATAATTCAACAATTCCATCCCAATGTTCAGTAAAATAATTTCAGATGTATCTTTCACTAGTACCAATTTTTTACCTGTAAATATCCAAAACAGTCAGTTATAAAACATATATTCATCAAACATAAATTAAGTAAATAAATTATTAATAACAAATTACTCGACTAAAGCATCAAATCCCCCGTTACAGACATACTACAGTAGAACCTCTTTAAGTCGAACCTCGATAAGTCGAAAAAAAAATTTTGTTCCTTCCCTTCAAGGCACAAAACCTCCATTACTCGAAATTTAAATCCTCTATATCTCGAAATAATGAGTCAATCCCCACAAGCGACTTTGGTTTGTATTTTGCCTCCGTAACTCGAAAAAAAAAATTTGACCTCCGAACACAACTAGATCATTTGAAACTAATTACCTCTATAGCTCGAAGAAAAATAAGTTATCGAACACTAAGGATTTGCCAACAAGGCACGTCATTGTTTCTCAGGAAGCAATGCATCAGTATACAGTAAATAGAATAACCAATTCTATGAGATATTCTAACTCAAAATAAGTTAGAAAGAATATAAACCTCTACAAGTCAAATATTTAATTACAAAATCCGCATATGTCAAAATCCTCCATAAAACGAAAACTCTATAACTCGAATTATTTGGCGTCTCCCTGCATAGATACATAGTTCGACATACAGAGCTTCTACTGTATATATTTAACAAATATATTTTAAATAAAAAAACAAAAACATAAATTATTAATAAAAAATTACCCGACTACAGCATCAAAGACTCCGTTTGGGAACACGGATTTTGCAACTAAAATGACTTCAAGAAATGCCAACATCGGAGCTTCTTCCAGGCCAAGTTTATAAAAGAAATTTGCTGCACTTAAAACGTAGTGGCTGTAGTAAAAAAATGCGTTTTTATTGTAAGGGTACAACTTGGCCAGATATCTAATATGACGCACGCAATTTCGGAATGTCGCTTCGTCTGTTGACCAATATTTGGGACACAATTCTAGTTGTAATTCAAAAGCAAATAAGTCGCAATGCAAATTATTTGCAATGCATTTTCCGTATTTTCTACAAAATTCTGGGTATCGCTCATTATTAGTAAATTTTTTCGTCCAGAGGATATCATATACCGATAAATATAGCATAGTTGTATTGTCTGCTAAAATCAACAAATCTTCCGGAAAAGTCCTCATATTTATTTCATAGTCCACTTCAATCTCCATTTTATCACTTTTAATAAAGAACCCCAAAAATAAAATACAACAGCGTATTGGCTTGCGTCAGATAGTAAAACTTGAAAAGGATATTTTCTGTCAATTACCTGCTTAACTCTATTGTAAAAAGAGTTTTTTTAAATCGCAACTTTAAATTTATAGTTCGGCTTCGTACAGTTTACCCTAAAATGATTGCAATTATGCAATCGATATCGTCTTATCAAAATATCGATATCAGTATTAATTACAAAAAGAACCGAAAATTTTTTAATTTATTCTTAGTTAAAGTCATCCAATTAGAAGACAAATGCCCCTTCGATTCAAAGCATGCTAGAAATTAGTGATTAGTAATTCATTTTTAAAATGAAAGCGATTTTGTTTCACTTTGAGCAATAGGACCCTTTTGTGAAATTGTTTTTATCATCAAGGGCCTGTTGGCCGAGTGGCTAGTGCTCTGGCTCTTGTTACCATAAGTTTCGGGTTCGACGTGCCAGGGATGTTTTTAGTGGTTCGGAATCCACTTTAAGCGATCTAATAGGATCGCATAGCGCAGGTATTGTTACTCCGCGTCTGTATTGTTAGTCGCGTCCGTAGCTAGCACCTAGTTCTAGCTACACTGCCTTCCTGGGTAGTGCTAAGTGAGTAACAGCGATGCAGCCCTTGCTTATGGTATGAAGGGTTGTTATAATCGGGTTGTTCTAATGCAGCTGACAATACAGAGGTTATTGTCAGCTGCATTAGAACAACCCGATTTGTATGATTTCTTTTGGTTCGGTTTATTTCCTTAAGGTCATTTCTTAACATTATCTCCTTAAGGTCATTTCTTTCTAATTGGAAGGTGACTTATTGTTTAAAGTGGAATCCGAACAACTAACAAACATCCATGCCATAACCATCCTGAAAACTGCAGAGTTCATACGAAGGTACTTAGAAATTCAACACTAACTATTAGATTGGTTTGTCGCTCTACGAACAACTTGTGCACACGAGGGCTGAACAGATCGGGACCTACAGTTTAGAGTCGATTCCGAACCACTAAAAATAGCCATGGCACCGCCGTAACGCTATCCCGAAACCTGTGGTACAGAGTGCCAGAGCTCCGGCAATCAGGCCCCCTATTTATGAAAGTTATAGATTAAAAAGAAATAACTATGGAAAAAGAAATTTTAAGATTTTTTAATCTACTACGACCTTGATAATATCACATGCAATAAAATATTATCGAGATTAAGAAATGTGAATTAGTTGTAGAATGACACATATCTGTTTCTTTACTAGGTTTTATTATTTAAATATAATATTGAAAAAGATAGCAAAACTTGTATTATCATCATCATCATAGGCGCAACAGCCCAGTGTTGGCCAAGGTCGTCTACCTACTGACAGATTTCGAGACGAGAGATGTTTTTCTTTTTTTTACGGGGCAAGGTTGTCAGCTGTACGCCCAACGCTCAACAGTCATATGAGACCGGGACCTACGGCTTAAAGTGGATTCCGAACAGCTACAAACATCCATGTCACCGCCGGGATTCGAACCCGAAACCTGTGGTACCGAGCGCCATAAAACTTGTCTGATACAAAAATTCTATGCATTTGTATATATATATATATATATATATATATGAAATAGTTTTATAAATTTGTTGAATATTATATTTTACCTGTGTTAAAAATACAACATTGGGAACATAAATTAATTTTTAGAAAAGAGAAAAAAAATTTTAAAAAAAATTAAAAAATATTTCAGTCTTTCGATAACAAAACAATAATAATTTATTAAAATGTTTAATGCTCATATTTTCTCATTAAAACTTTTAAAACTTTATAATAAATTAAAAAAAAAAAAAAAGTTTAGGTTATTCAGATTTGCAATTGATTTTTCTTAATTTAAATTTAAATATGCTGACATTTTCTCAAATCTAAGCAATGCAAAGTCTATTCAAAGTTCTACAGCATTATGTTATTATTTTCAGTACTATTTTATTATTATTAATGAATTTTGTTTTAATTTTTCAATGCAAGTCAAATTAAAGCATTCTTTATTTAAAAGCTGAATTTCCATATATCACTCTTTCATAATTTATATGGTTTATAATTTATTGTTATGGTTTATTGTTATGGTTTATATTTATATGGTTTATATTTATATTTTTTATATTTATATGGTTCATAATTTATTTGGTTTATATTTATATGGTTCATAATTTATTTGGTTTATATTTATATGGTTCATAATTTATATGGTTTATATTTATATGGTTCATAATTTATATGGTTTATATTTATATGGTTCATAATTTATATGGTTTAATTTTTGAATACATAAATTAAAATTGTGAATTTTATGTACCATGTCTTTAATGAGAGAGATAATAAACGAAAGAAAACCTTAAATTTTCCGGGGGATGGTGAAGATAGAATTTACTGAAATAGAAAAGAAATTTGAGAACATTTTATTACAAAAGAATTTTTAAATAAACTTCAGATGCACCTTTTGATTTGTCATCTGCCATATACACTATTTTAGAACAGTCATCAGATAAAATCTAAAGTGAATAAAACAAGAAGTTTAATATATCATCCTTAAAATGCAACTTTAAAATAGATTGACAATAAATTTTGCGGTGACAAAAACTAAATGTCAGTCTACAACAATTCAGCCTGAGTAAATATAGATTTAACCCCACAATTGAGTATACACCTAAACATGTAACGTTTGTTTTTACCTAACAAACTAAATTTTACTATAAGAAAATCGTGTTTATTACCGTTAATTACCGTTAAATCTGTTAATTCTCTTCTAATGTGTAAAGAAAAGAATCACGAAATTTAATTTATCTTTTCTAAAAAACGATTAAATATGACACATGAAAAAACGCTACACCACGAAATTGAATATACACCTTTATTAATTTCCATAAAAACAGCAAATTATTATTTTGTCACATATCCTTTTGCCTACATCACAAATCGCAATCCTTTAGTCATGGATTCCACCAGATTTTTTTTTTTCAACTGAAATTTTTGCAAACTCTTCTCTCAAGACCTTCTTTAGATCCTCTTTACTTCTCCCATGTTCATGGACAGAATTTTCCAACCGAGCCCATGAATTTTCTATAACATTTAGGTCTGAAGATTGGGGGGGAGTATGTAGTTGCTGCTTACAGTGCTGCAGCAAATACAACTTGACTATTTTCGACGCATGTTTTGGGTCATCATCTGGCTGGATGAAGTTTGTCGCAAGTTCTACTTTGTCGGCCCTTTTTTCGTAAATTATTCTTTAAGTCCTCAAGACACACCGTTCTATCCATAATGCCACCAATGAAGACACATTCTCCAACTCCTCCTGCTGCCATACAACCCCAAACGAGAACGGATCCACCTCCAGACTTAATCGTCTTTACGGTGTTCCTAGGATCTAGGGGGCCTGGTGGCCCAGTGGCTAGTGCTCTGGCGGTCGGTACCACAGGTTTCGGGTTCGACTCCGGAAGGGGCCATAAATGTTGGTAGTGTTTCGGAATCCACTTTAAACTGTAGGTTCCGATCTGTTTAGCCTTAGGTGTGCACAAGATGATCGTGGAGCGACAAACCAAACTAAACCTAGTATCTGGTTCTTCTCCAACTTTCCTCCGCACTTTATATGGTCCATCGGTTCCTTACATATTGAATTTGCTCTGGTTTTGTTCTAATTTGAATTTCTCTGATTTGCTCTAATTTGAATTTCTCTGATTTGCTCTAATTTGAATTTCTCTGATTTGCTCTAATTTGAATTTCTCTGATTTGCTCTGATTTGAATTTCTCTGATTTGCTCTGATTTGAATTTCTCTGATTTGCTCTGATTTGAATTTCTATGATTTGCTCTGATTTGAATTTCTCTGATTTGCACTGATTTGAAGTTCTCTGATTTGCACTGATTTGAATTGCTCTGATTTGCACTGATTTGAAGTTCTATGATTTGCACTGATTTGAAGTTCTATGATTTGCACTGATTTGAAGTTCTATGATTTGCACTGATTTGCACAGTTTTAGCTGAAAAACTTCTTCCAATTTCTGTGGACATCGACGCTGAAAGTGTTAGGGTGCTTACTTCGGATTTTTCTTCTCTTAACTTATAATCTTCCATTTTGCTCTCTGTGGATGTTTGCAGTGGTTCGGAATCCACTTTAAACTGTAGGTACTGGTCTGTTTAGTCCTTGTGTGCTCAAGATCACCGTAGAGCGTAAACCAAACAAAATCCTCTTTGTTGTAGTGCTTAAAATTTCCTTATGGCCTCATTTGATGACTAAACAACTTCATGCTCAACTGTAATAATACTTTAAATAATTTATTTTTTAAAAAAACGTGTTATGAAACTTACGAATTCGATAAGCGTATACTCAATTTTATGACATCGTTTTCCGGCAAAGTTTCCTATCCATTTCTTTTACGAAAAATAAGCGATTTTTTTTTGTTGACATAATGGGAGAGACAGGGCAGGAGTATTAAAACTGGAAACTTCATTTATTTCGAAATAAAGTCAACTTGCTATTTACAAAATATTTCAAACTTTCGAAGTGAATGCTCGATTTTAAAACTCATGGTATTTACTTCACATTACAATTTATTGCAGTTAAAAGCATAGCATGTTCATGTCAAAATGCACAAAGACAATATTCGACTTAAAAATCTTTAAAGATCATTTAGCACGTACACGAATACTGCTAAAAAATTTAAGAAAATGTAATAATTTCATTTAATTAATATTAATCATAGCATAGCAAAACATAGATTAAATGCAAAAGAAGCCAAACTGGATAACTTTAGTTTTAAAATATAGTTATCAAGTTTGTTTTAAAATGCATTTTATTTGCAAAATATAGTTCTTTTGAGATTTTGAAAGCACATAAAACTTACTGACCAGTGCATTATTCATGACAATCTGTCAAATGCCAAACAATGCAAATCATTAAGTAGTCCTTATTATTGTCCTTGAGCAAGTCATTAAGTTGTTGGTCACAACTTTCATTAAGCTAAGCTTTAAACAGAATAAGTCTTGTTGTTCACATTCATTATAAAATGACTTCTGCAAGCTACAATTCAAACTAAAAAAATCATGTTCTCACATTTCGCAAGCAAATCCACCATCCGGATACATAAGATTCGCAAGGCATATAATCTCCGAAAATGCTAGAACAAGGGCTTTTTTTAAGCCACGATGATAAAAAGAAACTGCTGCATACAATACAAGGTAACTCAACTGAATAAGCAAAACGTCATTGGGAGGAGATGATTTTGCTTTATGTCTTAAAGGATGCACAAATTTTAAAAACACATCTTCAATTACTGTCCATAATAAAGGATCATTTTCCAATGTCAAATGCCAAACAGATTCTTGTTCAGAAAGTTTGCTTAAAATTGCGTCTTTATATTTCCTACAAAAATTTTGGTAATTTCCGTCATTGTTAAAAACTTTTTTCCATGGAATTCCTGAAGCGGACGTCATAAGAGAAGTTATATTATCTGCAAAACATAATATGCCTTCGGAATATGTATTGAAGTCACTTGAATAACATTTTGTAGTATTCATTTTTACACACTTGAAAAATCTGTAGTTGATATCCTTTCTGGTTCACGTAAAACAGCTTATAAATGATTTTTTTTTTAACTTCAGAATAACTATTGACCTTTAAATCAAATGAGGATTTTGCCTTCTAACAGGATTATTGGCAATGCTTAAGATCTGTTTGACTACGCTTTATAGAAGTTATTATCACTACTTTCATTCGATTGTGATTACGATTGCAATATTGCTGCGGAAAAGTATCGACATAAAATTTTTTTCTAAATCAATAGATCCAAGATTAGCCTGATAGTCGGTGGCTAGCGCCCTGGCGTGACAAATGACCAAACTTAACGAATGAATAAACCTGATTCTGCTGTTCCATTGCGTGAAAGTGAACAAGAATTTGCAATAGTTAGGTATCTTATCTGGATAAATATCATGAAAAAAGTACTTAGATTTAAGATTTATTATCAAAAATAAGTTAGAAACACAGATATTTAATCTTTTTTTTTTCTAATGCAGCTGGCAAATACTTAGACCGTGATCTTTTTATGACATAAGTGCTTCACCAACGTTACTCATTTAGCACTATACAAGGGACGCGTGTAACTTGAAGATCAGCAACAGATGAGGAGTAACAATGCCCGTGCAACGCTCTACAGTCATAGGAGACTGGGACCTACGGCTGAAAGTGGATTCCGAACCAGTACAAACGTCCATGGCACCGAGCGCCAGAGCGCTAGACGCTCGGCCATTCAGGCCCAACAATTACAATTATTAACAAATAATTAATTAATTCTTCCCTCTATTAAGGTTACTCCGATAAATGTAAGTAAAATTTTTGATAAGTAAAATTATTGGCTACGTTGGCAATTTTTGATAAATATCAAACAAAGTTGTTGAATATGAAAAAGTTTTTTGGTCTAATCTCTTAAGATCAATCGATACTTTTAATAATGTTTCAAAATTTCTACAAGACTTTTCGCTAAAGTAATTCAAAAGTGAAAACCTGTTTGGCAAAAAAGGTTCCTTAAATAATAACCTGATAACTGCCGGATTAGTGACGAATTGCGGTCAAAATTATGTATATTGAAAGCAGGTTCAATAAAGAAACCCCAATGGTTAAGAAGAGGATTTTGATGCTTGATTTCTGAAAATGTTCTAATCAATATATTAATGAAAACTAAAACTGATGTTTAAAGCAAAGTAATATTTGTTATAAAAAGATTCACTCAACGATTTAATGAGTTCGTGATGGGCTTCAGGCTTTTGAACTGGGGGAAGCGATGTATGAAGCCCCACAAGTAAAACCGATCTGAAAGTTACTCGATGTCAGGATTGTAAGTTTGTAGTTCGAAAATCCTTCTTTTAGGCTTGAAGTTGCTATTTCTCATCGCGCACAAATGTCATCCCTAGAATTCTACTTCGAAATAGGTATGGCAAAATTAGTATGATTATTGCAAAATCCCTATGATGAAAATTAAGTAACAATGAAAGTACCGCGTACATGCTTATTGAGGGATAAATAATCTCTGGCATACGGTGTACTGATTACGAAGTAACCATGGGGATAGACCCCTTAACCTCCTCATCTTAATTCATATATAAAATTTGCGATTTTTAATTGGCTACTTAAGGTCAGTATATGGTAAAAAACAGTTTCTAAAAGTTTAAAAATGGTACTCTAAAAATTTAAAAATACTAAAAATAAATAAAAGTAAGCTAAAAAGGGAAAAGATAAAATTAAGGTTATAATATTTTAAATTAAAAATTTTGTACAATTAGGGACCCGTTGCGGATGCCATAAAAATATTGCATAAGATTGAAATTTTACTCAAAATCGCATGACGTTTAACAACAACAACAAAACATTCCCTAAAAAAATAAAAAGTAAAAAATGACATTAAAAATCTCTAGTTTTATCAGTTTTCAGGTTTAATTGAATTTTTAATTACAGTTTCAGTTTTAATGAATTTATTAAAACTTTAAAATACAACAATGTGTTATCATATCAATGAAATCAATTCTGAATTTCCTGAAATATTTTATATTTAGTAAAGGTAAAAGGAAAAAACAGCTTAGTAGTCGTTAAACGAAATTCCTTCCTTTATTACTGAAGTTACACAACGCGCAGGCAGTAAAGCGGTTTTATTTTTCGACAGGATTTTGCAGCTCTGTGTCTTTGAAACAGAGCACCAAATCTCCCACTTAACTGCTGAATTCTTTCGCTGGAACACATGGACCGGTCTGGTGGCCATAAACAATTTTTTATCACTGCTCTTGCTTCAATCTTGGCTTTAACGTTTAATTTTACGTATTATATTGAGAAATACATTCCTTCCTCTTTTGCAATGCATACAACAAGAGGGAAAGTAGGGTTTAACATAGTTATTAGGAAAAATACATTGATTTTAAGAAAAAAACGGTAAAATGTACTCTTCAACAATTGTTTGGACATCAGAGAGCTGTTGCTGAAAAGTAACAGTTATTTTTCAATTTAAAAATTATAGATTTTAAATGTATTTTATTTTATTATTTATTTTAGAATTTGTTACTGAATGGTAGTAATTGTATATATGAGATTAATTTTTGATATTTAGTTTATTGCTAAATATTTGTTTGCAAACTGATAAATTTTTATGAAAAGCCTTATTAAAAAGATTAACTTGCATGATGATAAATGCAATAATATTATACCATATTATTGCATACTTATCCCATTTATATTATAAAAATCATCTAAAAAATATCATCTATAAAAATATCATTATAAAAATCATCGACTAATTGTATTGATTTTGCTGTATGAACATGAGAACGTTAATTAACAAAGTCGGTTGAAGTGGCTTTATTTCGCAAAGTAAACATTATTAAATTTTTTCACTACTTGAGTAAAACGTTACAGAATTCCCTAGACTTCCTGGAAGTACGGCTTACTAAATAGCGAATTGCCATCAATGTTTCCAAAACTCAAGAAATAATATTTCGTACAGGAAACTCCAGTGATCATCTCTATCTTTTCGAAGAATCAATAGCCTGGTCAAAGCATGTTAAATATCTTGGTTTAATAATTGATAAAAAAACTAATATTCCGTGAACGTATCAATAATATAAAAGATGAACGTTGGAAAAAATTTTACCTCTGCCCCCTCTCCTAAATAGAAATAGCAAACTCACCCTTTCAAAGCTGTTATCAAGCAAGTAGTAATAAGGCCTATCTTTACTTAAGCAGCTCCAATTTTTGGTCTAACAGGATAAACTAACAAAAGTCAAGTTCAAATAATTCAAAATAAATGACTTCGCATTATCACTGGTGCTCCCTGTATGTATCCTCCTAGTATGTAACTCTACCATTCACAAAGACCTTATTGTTGAAACTATAGACACCCATATTACTAAACTTTCTGGAAAATTCTTTTGTAATATATCTAATCACAATAGCCCGATCATTAAAGCTCAAACCATTTTTACTAAGTGTAATGATAGATACAGCTATCCCTACACAACTTCAAAATGGAATCGAAATTTGAAACCACCTTAAATAGTCTCTTTCTTTTTAATTGCAATATCCATTTTGCCCTTTTTTTTACTTTCATTCGTTTCTAATGGGGAGCCCCATTATTACAGTTTCTTATAGACGATGGAACATATCAACTGCCTGTACCTATTGTAGACATTTAATTGGTTATTTCATACGAGGATTTGCGGGTAGGTGGTGCAGGAGGTTCTAGTTGTTGCTTTCCATACTCACCACCAGAATTCTGTTGCATACATGAGAGTCATTGAGTCGTTGATTACTCATGAATGCAGGCTTCTGGCTATACACCGTTTGGTAGCTAGGCTCAAATGGAGGCGGAGAGGTGGGCAAAGGTGGCGGAACATCTTGATGGTTGGAATTGCCAATGTGGTTCATCTTTTCGATTGCATAACTTGGCTTAGGTTGATGATCAGGCATGTGTGAATGATTATTTGACATCATTTGGTGATTTATGATAGGCTGACTGGGCCAATTTGGAATCTGATTAGGAATAGCGTTGGGCATTTTAAATTCATCCTAGAAAATAAATATTTTAATATTAATTCTCAATTTTATAAAATACTAACAACATTGTAATAAACACTGTAATATGTTTACTTTTGTATGTTTGTTGAATAAAAATGCAAAATTATGATAATTAGTATATTTTCAAAAGTTTAAAATAGCACAATATATTATATTATTTCAGAGCAATGGCACTTTTCATAACTATTACTAACCAGCAAATGCAAGCATTTAAGACTTATTTGGCGAGATTATTTTTACAATATCTTTATGCAGATTTGATTATGATGCTCTCAGCAATCATTGCGGCAAAAAAATGCAACAGAAAAATCACAACTTATTTTTTTTTAATGCTGGAGGAGAATTGACACATTGATAATTTTGTTATCCGATGAACATGTAGCCTGTAGTTTAAAAACAATGAAATTCATAGTAACTTGAATGATTTTACATATAGAAATTTTAAATGTTTAGCTTTTAAAAATGTTTGGTGCTTCTTTAATACAAAAATTTATTTGTTTATTTATAACACACATTGGGTCAAAGAAACTTTTTAATATTCAAAAATTGTGAAATGTTTCATAACAGGTAGTTCCTAATATGTATTAAATAAGATCTCATTTTCTTAAATAACTTCATAGCAAATAGAATTATAATTAAATTCTTAAATTAGAGATTTACATGTTTTAATAATATATTTACATTGAAAAATTATAAAAAAAATTATCTAACCTGCCGACGTCTCGCTTCTCTTAATAATTTTTCTTCTGCATTTTTGGCTACTTCTAATTCTCGTTTACTTTGAACTTCTTCCACACATAACTGCCTTAATCGTCCTTCTTGCTTCTGTAAGTTGATAAAATATATTATATACAAATAATAATATATTATTAAACATGACTAAATATTTATATCAATACTTAAAACACATAATATACAAAAAAGTTTCAATATTTTTTTTTTCTCCTTTGTTTTTTGAATGGAATCTCTCATATTATGGTTATGATTAGTTAATCTAATTCTGATTATTTATAACTGGAAATTTAAAATAATTAAGATTTAAAGTTAAATGTTTTCCCAATTCAACAGCAATAACTTGCCAGCAATTAAACAATTTATAAAATATTATTATCAATATGAACAACAAACTTTAATTACTTACTTTCAACAATTTTGCAATAAATTACTAAAAATGCTATTAATATATGAGTAATATTTTCAGTCTTGTTTATATATATATTTATATGAACAGCATTATAATAAATATTTTATGGAAATACTTAAGTCATGGTTAATTATGAATCTTTAATAAAAATCTATTCTTTAAAAAAAAATTATAAAATGAACATTTAATTTTTATACCTCTAAAGTTTGTTGCTGTCTTTTCCATTCATCATTGTGGCTCATTTGCTGCTGCTGCTGTTGTTGTTGTTGCTCATCAGTTAAAAAAAAATCAGCTCATATGTAAAAATTTTTTTTTTTTTACTCAGGCAATATTCTTCATTATTATTATGCATATATATATATATATATATATACCTTTTTTCTTTCTTTCTCCATGTCCAGCATTTTCTCTGATTTTCTAATCGTGGTTTTTATATATAGATATATATATATATATATATATATATATATATATATATCAAAATTTTTATAATTCATTTTACGTCGAGCAGATGATCGCTTCGCGATCAGTTACTGTTACAAACTATCCAATTTAGTAGTTATTAAATTTTTCATAGATTGTAATTTAATGATTTCACAAAGCAATGAATTAGAGAAAGTAAGACATCATAACATGAAATCCCACTGATTTAAGTTCATAAAAAAATACAAATCAGTTGCACCAGAATGTGGTATTTCATAAATATAACCCGTCCCACCCGAAGGTATGCGGTAACTGAATGACCAGAAGCACGAACGCACCCCCAGCCCTCCCCCAGGCTATGAGGGACACCGCCTTATTCGGCTCCATGGATAGGGTGATATGTAATAAGTACAACACCCCCACCACTATTGGCAGCCCTCGACTGGGCGTTAATATTACACCTGGGGAAGAACGACACGTTATAGAGCATGCCGCGCACATCCCCACAGGAGACCAAGGATCTCTTGGCCGCCTTGAGTGACGTTACCAGGGGGCACCACGCGGAGTTGGATCCTCATCGCCCCCCTACCAGTATATGATATGCAAATATTTATTATTGAGTTTTTATCATTTAGTATCATTTTACACATTAGCAAACACAGGTTTTAAGAGTATTTGCAGTTTCTACAATTAGAGATTGTGTAATGAAATGCCGAGAAAGATTTATACTTGAGCACTCGAGGAATTTTGATTAGGTCAACCCTGTGAAGTGAGTCGTTTGAATGCGAGCTTTTTTTTATTTATAAACTGTGAAATGCATTTCTAAAAAAGCATAATAACCTCTAGACCAGGGATGGGAAAACTGTTTCAGTCGCTGGCCAAAAATCAAAATAAGGTTTGGCCGGCCAAGATAAATTTTTCGAAAATTTTAAAAACAATATACAAGTATTACAATTTAAATATGTTAATGAGATGAATGAAATTACGATTTCATTTTTAAAAGTTCCTAATATTGAGGTTCGAAGCCAGATGTCCTGATTCTAAGGAACGAGGCTAAATGCCCAAGTCTTAGTCTACTACTTCTGAAATAATCATTTCTATGTTTCATAGATGAAAACACTTGTTCACATATATATATAAGATGAAGCAAGCATAGCATTGATTTTCTGGTTGTGAGATATTAAATTTGGGAAACTTACTTTCGATAATGATTTGTAAAACTCTAACTTTGGCCTATTTAGAAACAATTTCTTGAGAGGATTGTTAGATTGCAACTCAATTAATTCAACCTGCAAATCTGACCTCACTGCTTCACAATTTACGTTGAAAGGCATGGTAAAAATATCCAAATAGAAAAACTGAAAAATCATCTGTCGTTTCAAAAAAAAAGGAAGAAAAAAATATTTAATCAAAGTAGAAAAGGAGAGGGCATATATAATATTTCTTTTAATTTGCGTCGAACCGGCAAATTAAAATTCTATCCGCGGGCCGGATAGAACTTTCCGGTGGACCGGAGTTGGCCCGCGGGCCGTAGTTTGCCCATGCCTGCTCTAGAAAGTACAGATGGAGTTTTAATTGGCTCAAATCAGTTTTATATGCAGACAACTTCAAGGAGGTATATCAATCTAGCTGAGATTTTTTCTTATAACAGCCACTGGAAAGCTGGTATCCTGATCAACTGTGCACAGATGACTTCACGAAGGAGCAATGAATATAAGACGTTCAGTGTTGTGTTTATCTCTCACATAACGCCACCGAAATGGCATGCATACAAGATGTGGTTATGACTTCATATTTTATTTTCCTTGAAAAAACACATTAGGGAGAAAGGTAAAAATCTCTGGAGGGCGTCCTTTCATAGGACGATGGGCAAATTTCCCGTCTCTGGATTATTAATTGTGTAAATTAGTGAATTATGAGGTCCTTTATATAAAATTAAAAAGATAATTACCTTCAATTTTACTTTATTGGATTAGCATTTAAAGTAAGCTAATACATTTAACACTGCAACGCAAAGTTTAATTAAATGAAGTATCGCGACAAAATGCTACTGGAGATTCCTCTTAACATAAGAAACTCGTATTTGCTTCGTTAAAATTATATTTAAATTTTTGCATGTATTTACCATATATTAGCATTGGAACGCATTCAAAATATATTAATCAGTATCAATGGTGATACAAGCAATTAAAACAATACGTGTATAAATTCGACCCTTATTGATTGGTTTTCACATTGCATCAAATTCAAAGTATATTGATCAACATCAGTGTTGAACAATGGCAATATTTATTACCATATAAAAGCAAGTTCATATTGATATGTATTTAATATGATAAATTATTACAGCCTCGCGAATAAGAGAGAGTTTTTGCATACCGTACTTTAGTTACCATAGGACGTCCGTTAGCTTTTTCTCCCTAGCGCGCATGCTCATAGGAAACATAATTTCCTATGACCATGCGCACTAGGGAGAAAAAGCTAACGGACGTCCTACAGTAACTAATGTACGCTATGCAAAAACTCTCTATTATCTCTAAGGAATATCTTCAGCATATCTACAGCAGCAGATGCACAAAATTATGTGTTGCGAAATATAAATCACTCGAATTACTTTGCCCGATTCGTAGCCAAAGATAACGTTATCAAATACGAGTTGTGTACGAGACGTTCAAATCTGCCGCAGATATGCGTTGCAGTCTCTTTTAGAATCGAAGAAAATCACGAATTATAAAAAGGGAAGAAAATGTTAGACATTTGGGTATTTTTCCATGCTTTCTTCAGTATTATAGGGCGGTCTGATGGGCAGTTGGCTAGCGCTCTGGCCGTTGGTACCACATGCTTCAGGTTCGAATCCTGGCGTTGGCATGGGTGTTTATTAGTGGTTTAGACGGCTTCTCACTCACATCATTCTCAAACTGTAAAGAGGCATATCAACTCTACGCACAGTGATGTGGTGTGGTGTAGTAGTAGTAGTGATTCGGAATCCACATTAAGCAGTAGGTCTCGGCCCAATTGGCCTAAAGTGTTTAATAAATAACAGCAGAGGGACAAACCAAACCAATCATTATTAAAAACAAATAAGATCCGTATATCTCTTTCATAGGATAATTTCCCGTGTCTGGATTATTCACTGCGTACATTAGTGAAATATGAGGCCCTCTATATAAAATTAAAATGATAATTACCTTCAACTGTACTTGATTGGAGTAACTTGTAAAGCAATCTAATACATTTAAAGCTGCAATGCATAGTTTACGTACTTAAAAATGCTCAGTAAAAACTATCCTGACAAAATTGAAGGATATTTCTCTTAATTGCTTCATTAAAATTCTATGCATTAAGTAGCTGAGATCAATTTTTGCCTCGGATAATTGCAAAAAAGCAACCAAAAAGGGAGAAACTTAATTGCTTCCTTCAGGCCCAAATGGCAATGCTTTATTTAGTTAGAAAGAGCTTTGTTTCTCATATAAAGCACAAAATATAAAAACAAAATACTGATTTAATTATAACTTTGGGCGAAACTACGCAATGGAGGACCAAAATGGTAACTTATTATGTTTTAGTATATAGTGTCAAACAGGATAAATCACCAATTAAGTGTTTCGTTTTAGAAAGAAAAATAATAACAAATTCTTATAATGTGTGCAAATATTTTTTTCTTCATTTGAGGAATAACTATCTATTAAGTCTGTAAAAGGTTTTCCTTTTAGTCGACATAAAAGAGTCAACAAGATTCCTAATTCCTCAATGCATTCTCTGATAATAACAGCGATCCTTTATTGTTATTTTTTTTATTTTCTCTATTAATTATTGGTTATTAACATTTCAGTCAAAATTTCCTTGCATTGTTTGTAAACAAATGCTTGGTACGTGATCATCAACATCGTGGAATATTGAACAACACAATTTTTAAGCATGACAAAATTCCAGTTCATACTGGTACCGATGTTACACGTTTTTTAACTGTATTGGCCAGGCGGTTCGGAATCCACTGTAAGCCGTATGCCCCGATCTCACATGACCGTATAGCGTTAAAGAGCTTAATTAAGACTTCATCTCACCCACATCATCTCAAACTGTAAAAGGGAAGTTGAAAAGGTAGAATAAATTATAGAACCATTTTACTGTATATCTCCTTTATACCGTTTCCAAGTTTGAGTCTTTACTTTTTATTTTACTAAAATTTCAAAATTTAACTTACTTTTTTAACCCTCCTTATTGTTATTTCCGGATATTAAAAAGTAATAAAAAGCAAATGTTGATTCCAAATTAAACAAATATTGGTAATATGTGATTAGGACTCTTATAGAATGTAGTTCATTCAAATGTACTGTTATCTTTAAATTAAGTATGGTCAAAATTATGGAACTTTTTAAGCAGTATTTTTATGTGATCTTTTCTATTTTTATGAATTCCTACTATTAATTCACACTCTCCCTAGATATATCTTGTTCAAATTTTCAATCGTTCATAAAATAATTTTGATTCATCCACTCAAGTTCAAATACATTTTTTATAATTGTAGTGGATGACACTGGATGTCAATACAGTTTTTTCAACGATTAATTCATTCATTAAATTAATTAATTCACTTTAATTTTATATGGGAGAAAAATTTCTCTTCTATAAGATATTTAGCAGCATATAAATTTAAGAATAAATACCGTCAGTAGCGATCGCTGAAAAAAATTTATTTTTTCATTCTGGGTTCTTGTCTGAGTGGAAATGGGAAAAGAAACACGTGAATAAATGAGTGAGAGAGATGGAAAGTGTGTGTGTGAGAGAGAGAGAGAAATTTTTCTAACTTAACAAAATGAATGAAAATTATTTATAAAGAACTTTCCGCACTATAGTGAAAAAAAAAGGAGAAATTGACTTGAAGTTTTTTTTTTCTTTCTTTTTATTTTGGAGCGAAATCTGAAAGACAATGAAAACCATTTTCCATGACATCTTCTGTATTTTATGCATTACTAGTTAATGGGTTTTAGGAATTGGTGAAATGTAAAAATACAGCCATCTTTAATGTCCTACATGTGGATACTTTACACGTGCTTGTGAAAGTATGCACGTGTAGGACGTGGACGAATCATTTTGCACGTGGTTGTTTTATCACTTTTATGTATTTACGTTTTAATCAGGATTAGATGCTTCACACTTATTACTGAGAATTTCTAAATTTGAAATTTAATTTTTATACATTTTTTTTTTTTTTTTTGTCATTTACATGTATTTTTCAAATAAAACAATTTGTTTCCTCCGCAATTTTAATGCAAATTTAAGTTACAATTTAACCAGGAAAAGTATTATAAAATTTGAAATTTAATTTAATTTATATTTTTTTCATTTACATGTATTTTTCAAATAAAATAATTTTGTTTTCTCCGCAATTTTAATGCAAATTTAAGTTACAATTTAAGCAGAAAAGTATTATAAAATTTGAAATTTAATTTAATTTATATTTTTTGTCTTTTACATGTATTTTTCAAATGAAATAATTTCATTTTCTCTGCAATTTTAATGCAAATTTAAGTTACAATTTAACCAGGAAAAGTATTATAAAATTTGAAATTTAATTTAATTTTTTTTTTTTTGTCATTTACATGTATTTTTCAAATAAAATAATTTTGTTTTCTCCGCAATTTTAATGCAAATTTAAGTTACAATTTAACCAAGAAATCTATTAAAAAATTTGTAAATTATATTTTTATTTATTGTACAGATTAAAGAAAAAGAATTCTGACATAAGAGATATTTATGATAATTTAAAAAAAAAATATTCATAACATTTTTCAAATTTTACTTAATGAATCATATCAATATATCAAAAACTATTCAGAATCATCAGAAATTATCATTAAAAAATTACCAGAAGAAAGCATATTTATCATAAGAAATCATTGAAAATTTGTGATATTATTTCTCATACTGTTTCTTTTTTCATAGCACTTATATTCATATTTACAGTTTACTTTATAGAATACAAGAATTTCAGAAGAATATCTTATAGTAGCTACTCGATTATTAGAAACAAACGAGACAATGCATTACAGTTTTTGTGCTTAAAGTATGCAATTATCTTTCATTATATTCACATATCCTATAATATTTTCAATATAATCCATATGTAATATTTCTTCACCTATTAATTTATTTCTGTTTTTTATAGAATATATATATTTTGTAAGCAAATTTTGAGTACGAAGATTTCTCATGCAAATAGTTATATAAGAAGTGCATTCATATGACTGGAATTATTGCATAGAAGGAATGAATACATTTTTCAGACTAAGAAATTGTATAAAACCAATGATTAGAAACAAGATTTTAATCCATTTAAGAGAATATATACTGAATTATTTTTCTGAAAGATCGTTAAAAGTCAAAGTAATAAATGAAAAAAATTTTAAAATTAAGGAAAAAAGAAAGTTTTAAAGTAATAAACATTTATTTATACTTTAAAGCCGGGATAGCCAACCCGCGGCCGGCCTTGAGAGATTTATAACACTTTTACAAAATATATTTATTTTATAATGGCCAAAGTGGGGAAAACAGCTGCTTTTGAAAGCCGATTCAGTAATTTATACTTTGTTAAATTTTCGAAATATATTCATCTCCCTTTCATGTTAAAAACCAGTCGGCCCTCGAAATGGAACTGGTTGACTTACAACGCAATATTGAATTAAGACGCGTTTTTGAAACATCAGTATCAAAAACAGGTTCTTATAAACTTGCGTCACAAAAGAGAAAATTTCCAATTTGAGAAATCTGGCACAAAACACATGCAAATCGTTTTTTTTTTTTTTTTTTTTCGAAAAAAAAGTTGACCCAACTTAAAACACGCTCAAACATAACGGACCGACCCTAGCCTGCAACATCCACTCCGATGTGCAAACACCCAAATTGAGATCGATTTGCAAAAGCTGAGTGAAAAAGTGGGAAAACAAATATCGCACTAGTAGAATAAATATTTTTTTATTTAATTTATATTTATATATTTTTCATATTTCTTTTGTAGTGTTCTCTAGTTCTTTACAAGGTGCGTCTAGTATCGTTATTATTACACTGAAGTGACAAAAGTCATGGGATAGCAATATGCAAATTTTCAGATGGCAGTAGCATCGCGTAGAACAGGTATAAATGCTCAGTGCTTTCATTTCTGTTCAAGTTATTCATGTGAAGAGGTTTTGACGTGATGATGACCGCACGACGGAAATTAACAGACTTTGAACGCGGAATGTTAGTTGGAGCTAGACGCCTGGGTCATGCCATTTCGAAAATCGTTAGGGAATTCAACATTCCCAGATCCACTGTGTCAAGAGTGTGCCGAGGGTATGATATTTCAGGCATAACATCCCACCATGGACAGCGCAGTAGTCGACCACCTGCACTTAACGACCGAGACCGGCGACGTCTGCAAAGAGTCGTAAATTCCAACAGACAAACAACACTGCGTCAAATAACCGCAGAAATCAATGTGGGACGTACAAGGGACTTGTCTGTTAGAACTGTGCGGAGAAATTTGGCTTTCTTGGGCTATTCCAGCAGAAGACCGACTCGAGTGCCTTTACTGACAGAACGACATCGCTTGCAGCGACTCTCGTGGGCACGTGAGCATATCGGTTGGTCCCTAGATGAATGGAAAACCGTGGCCTGTTCCGATGAGTCACGATTTCAGTTGGTAAGAGCTGATGGTAGGGTTCGAGTGTGGCGCAGACCCCACGAAGCCATGGACCTAATCTGTCAGCAAGGCAATGTTCAAGCTGGTGGTGGCTCCGTAATGGTGTGGGTCTGTTTTTTCATGGCATGGACTTGGTCCTCTGGTGCGACTGGACCGAACATTGACTGGAAATGCTTATGTTCAGCTACTTGGAGATCACTTGCAGCCATTCATGGACTTCATGTACCCAAACAACGATGGGATTTTTATGGATGACAATGCGCCATGTCACCGGGCCACAACTGTTCGCGATTGGTTTGAAGAACATTCTGGACAATTCCAACGAATGATCCGGCCACCTAGATCGCCCGACATGAATCCCATCGAGCATTTATAGGACATCATTGAGAGGTCCGTTCGTGCCCAAAATCCTGCACCATCAACGCTTTCACAATTATGGACGTCTATCGAGACAGCATGGCTCAATATTCCTGCAGAAGACTTCCAACGACTTGTTGAGTCCATGCCACGTCGAGTTGCTGCACTTCGCCGGGCGAAAGGAGGGCCGACACGATATTAAGAGGTATCCCATGACTTTTGTCACTTCAGTGTATAGTATATATGTTTGCACGTAAGAATAATAGTAAACACAATAATAACAGCTCATTCTGTTTCCATTTTTCACTACAAATAATGTCTACGGTGGGTCTACATCTAATATGGATGGGACATAATTTTATATACGGCCCGCGGAGTTAGGATAAATTTCCAAAGTGGACCGCAAGATCATTTGAGTTGAAAACCCCTGCTCTATTTGGTCGCAATAACTGGAATAACACCCCTGAAGTCTAGCACTTTTTAAGTAAACGGGATTTGGAGCCAGTATAAAAATTCAACTCTCGATACAAACAATTTTATTTTTAAATAATTTTTTTAAACAGTCTGTAGTCAATGCTATAATTGCTATAGTAACAAACCAAATCAGTGACTGTTGAGAGTCATTTATCACAGAAACTTATGAAAAGCTATCGCAGATCAATAACGACACAAGATCTTATAGAACCTATTCGATTATTAGAAACAAACTACAATTTTGGTGATTAAAATATACAATTATCTTTTATTATATTCACATATACTATAATATTTTTAATATAATCCATATGTAATATTTCTTCGCCTATTAATTTATTTCTGTTATTTTTATAGAATATACATTTTTTGGAAGCAAATTTTGAGATTTCTCATGCAAAAAATTGAGAATTTTTGATTTCTAAAATTTTGAGATTTCTCGTAACGAAGATTTCTCATGCAAGTAGTTATATAAGAAGTGCATTCATATGACTTGAATTAATGTGTAACGGGAATTAATATGTTTTTCAGATTTATATACAAATTCAATAAATCCAACGATTAGAAACACAATTTTAATTATTTTAAAAATAGGCCGATTGATAAAATAAAGGAATTTATTTATTAAAGATTTATTTATTTAATATTAAAGAAATTTAAAATAAAGGAAGAAAGTTTTAAAGTAATAAATATTTATTTATACATTAAAGTGTTAAAATGTAATTTTTACAATTATCTAAAAAAAAATTTATACTTCAAGGATTTAAATCTAGTTTGATATATATTATATAATAGTTCTGATGTGTTTTACCGGCATCCAAGGATAAAAATTTCCTTTCTTCAGATGCATTCTGTTTAAAATTATCATTAAGGTCAGAGACAAATGCCATTTACAAAGAATTTAAAGTGATTTTTTGAAGTAATATATTTACTGGCAATATATTTAAAACGAGTTGTTTTTAATCACTTTCAGAGGCACAGTCAAATGTGAATTATATTGAAAATACCAAGTTTTTGACATTCAAATTTTTTAATACATTAACCATTTTTTCTTAAATTCATTAATTTTCTTTAAGGATCTTTTAAAACATTTTAAAGTAAATATTTGTATTACTTTCATTTCAATATAATCAACAAAAATGTTTTTAAATAAAAATGACTCGAAAATCAATTCCAAAAATACATAAAAAACAACGATCTTTATTTAAATTTAAAATACAAGGTACAAAATTGTACACTAATTATAATACAAGTTGTTTAAGTAGGATATCAGGATCATATAATTCCGTTACTAAAATGTGTACAGAGTTATTGAAATATGTTACAATAATCTACATACAGTAAAGTCTATATTTGGATAAAGATATTTGGATTACTTTTTTAATGCATATTCATAAAAATTTACCTAATAACAATAATTCAACATTTCCTTCACAATGTTCAGTAAATAAGTTCAGATGTATCTTTTACAAGTACCATTTTTCTACCTGTAAATATCCAAAACAGTCAATTATAAAACATATATTCATCAAACATACATTAAATAAATAAATTATTAATAAAAAATTACCCGACTAAAGCATCAAATCCCCCGTTATAAATATACTACAGTAGAATCTCTTTAAGTCGAACCTCGGTAAGTCAAAAACCTCCAAAAATCGAAAAAAATATTTGTTCCCTTCCCTTCAAGCCCCAAAACCTCCATTACTCGAAAATTAAATCCTCTATATGTTGAAATAATGAGTCAATCCCCACAAGTCACTTTAGTTTATATTTTCCCTCCGTAACTCGAAAAATAAAATTTGACCTCTGTATATCGAACATTAGCAATGTTTGAGTTTACAACTTTTACAACTCGATCATTTGAAACTAATTACCTCTATAGTTCGAAGAAAAATAAGTTACCGAACACTAAGAATTTGCCAACAAGGCACGTCATTGTTTCTCAGAAAACAATGTATGAGTATACAGTAAATAGATTAACCGATTCTACGAGATATTCTAAATATTCTAACTCAAAATAAGTTTGAACGAATATAAACCTCTACAAGTCGAATATTTCCTTACAAATTTGCATATGTCGAAATCCTCCAGAAAAACTCTATAACTCGCATTATTTGGCGTCTCCCTAGAAGTTCGACATACACATGTTCTACTGTATATATTCATGAAATATATTTTAAATAAAAAAACAAAAAAATAAATTATTAATAAAAAATTACCCGACTACAGCATCAAAGACGCCGTTTGGGAACACGGATTTTGCAACTAAAATGACTTCGAGAAATGCCAACATTGGAGCTTCTTCCAGGCCAAGTTTATAAAAGAAATTTGCTGCATTTAAAACGTGGTGACTGTAGTAAAAAAATGCGTTTTTATTGTAAGGGTAAGGATATTTCTGCCAGTTACCTGTTTAAACTCTATTGCAATAAGAGATTTTTTAAGTCCCAACTTCAAATTTAAAGTTCGGCTTTGTACAGTTTACCCTAAAGTGATTTTAATTATGAAATCGATATCGTCTTAGCAAAATATCGATATCAGTATTAATTACAAAAAACCCCCGAAAAAATGTTAATTTATTCTTACGTAAAGTTATCCAATTAGAAGACAAACTTCCCCTTCAATTTAAAACATTTTAGAATTTAGTGATTAGTAATTCATTTTTAAAATGAAAGCAATATGGTTTCACTTTAAGCAATAGAACCCTTTTGTGAATTTGTTTTTATAATCAAGGGCCTGTTGGCCGAATGGCTAGCGCCCGGCGTTCGGTACCAGGTACCAGTTCCGGAATCTTAGATTTCGAGTGCAGGTATTTGGCTAAGTGAAACTCGTCGTTGACTCTTAGTCTATTCTGGACAGGTATTTAGGCTTTTGAACTGAGAAAAGCGATGTTTGAAACCCGTCAAGTAAAACCGATCTGAAAGTTACTGGATGTCAGAATTGTAAGTTTGTAGTTCGAAAATCCTTCTTTTAGGCTGGAAGTTGCTATTTCTCATCGCACACAAATGGCATCCCTAGGAATTGTTTTTGGAATATATGTAGCAAAATTATTGTAAGTATTGCAAAATCCATATGATGTAAACTAAGTAACGTTGAAAGTACTGCGTAAAGGCTGTTTAAGTGATGATTGATCCCTGGCAACGGGCGTACCGATTATGGAGTACAAATTGGGAGAGACCTCTTAACCTCCTCATCTTAATTCATATATACAATTTACGTTTTTTACTTGGGGCCTGAATAGTCGAGTGGCTAGCGCTCGGTACCACAGGTTTCGGGTTCGGGTTCGGGTCCCGGCGGTGCATTGGGTGTTTGCAGTGGTTCAGTCCACTTTATGCTGTAGGTCCCGGACTCCTATGACTGTGAGAGCGTCACGGAGCAAAAGTCAGACTTCTACCTACAGGTGCTCCATCACAACAGAAGCTGCCTCCTTTCCCTCCATCCATGAGTAGATCACTCATGGGATGCTCATCCCGAACTGAAGGACATTGAGGATTAGTCACAAACAAACAAACGTTTTTTACTTGGCTGCTTACTATGGTAAAATATAAAATTTCTAAAAATTTAAATAAATGCTCTGGAAAAATTAAAAAATAAATAAAAGTAAGATAAAGAAATAAAAAGTTAAAATTAATATTAAACGAATTTAAATTAAAAATTCGGTACAGTTAGGGACCAGTCGTCCATGCCATAAAAATATTGTATAAGTGACAGTATAGAATATTGTAAATATTGTATGCCATAAAAATATTGTCTTGATTAAATTATAATTTTTATTTGTATTAAAATGGTGGAGAAAAATTATTTTATTTGAAAAGTACGCGAAAATGAAAAAAAAAATATGAATAAAAATTAAATTTCAAATTAAAAAATATTCTCAGTAACAAGTAATATAAAAAAAAAAAAGTTTTAAAGTCTATTCCTAGTTGTTGTTTTTTTTTTCACTGAATTGCAGAAAGTACTTTATAAATCATTTTCCTTCATTTTTTTTAAGTTTATCTGGCGCCATCTATAGGTAGATACATGCAAAATAAATCTAAGAAAAACAAAAATTAATTAATTAAATTTCAGTACTGAGTTAATATTTGAAAAAACAATATTAACATCAAGTGTCATCCACTACTATTTAAAAAAAAATGTATTTCAACTTGAGTCGATGAATAAAAAGTATTTTATGAACGATTGAAAATTTAAACAAGATATATACAGGGAGAGAATAATAGAAGAATAATAGAAGGAATTGGAAAAAAACTTCGAAGAATTTAATTTTGATTAAAACACAAAAAGATTCAAGTGATGAAACAACCACGTGCGAAGTATGCGCCACGTGCCAAAAAGTGCCACGTACCGCGGAAGACAAATTATTATAATGATAGAAAATTTCTCGGTACATAAAAACATAAATCACAATGTAGGGCCTGATGGCCGAGTGGCTAGCGCTCAGGAGCTTGGTGCTACAGGTTTCGGGTTAACCGTAGGTCCTGAGTTAATTGTATCGTAGAGCATTGTGTGGGGGTAGTGTTTCTCGCGTCCTTAGCATATCTTCAAGCTACACGTACCCCCTGGGTACTGCTAATTGGATAACAGCGGTGCAGCCCTTGCTTATGACATGAAGATTTATTGACTCTGTATTGCCAGTTGCATTAAAACAACAACAATAAATCACAACGTGAACAAAAAGAGACATGATATCGTATTCATAATCCTTTTTTACAATAAACATAATCGTTGTTATTTAATGAGAAAATTATATATTTTGATTAATTATTTATTTTGCTTAAATCTGAAATATTTATTTAACTCCATCTCTTAAATCTGTATTTAATTAAAAATATTAAATTAACTAAATTTCATTTTAATAACTACAAAGTTTTAATGATTATTTATTTTGCCTTTTTGTTATTTTACTCAAAATTATTTAATTAAAAATTATTGTATTTTTTTATAATAAATTATTATTATTTGAATTACATTTTATTTTTAAAAAAAAAAAAGGATGAGCATTTCTTTCCTAATTTTTGATGCCAGATTAAATAAAAAAAAATTTATTCAAAGGCAAAATTGAATTTCTTTAGGATTTAGGTTTTAAGCTTAATGCATGAAAAAAATTAAAGTAAATTGCATGAAAACTAATATATAAACTTTTTTTAAAAATTAAGGATGGCTGTATTTTTACATTTCACCTATTCCTAAAAACCAGTAACTAGTAATGCATAGAGTACAGAAGATGTCGTAGAAAATGGTTTCCATCGTCTTTCAGATTTCGTTCCAAAGTAAAAAATAAAAAAAAATAGAAATGATCACATAAAAAGCCATAATTGCTAATAATAATAAAATCTTGCCATACTTTTGACCATACTTAATTTTAAGATACAGTGTGCTATATTTGAAGAACTACATTCAGTAAGTGTCCTAATCACGCATTACCAACTATTTGTTTATTTTGGAGTCAGCATTTACATTTTTTTTTTAGTACCGGGAAATAACAATAAAGGGTAATAAAAAAAATGAGTTCAATTTTGAAATTTTTTTTTAAATAAAAAGTACGCGGCAGTGAGGATACAAACTTCGAAACGGTATAAAGGGTATATACGGCAAAATGGCTCCATACTCCTAACAAAATGGCTCTATTACAAATACTCCACTACAAATGGCTCCAAAATGGCGCCAAACAGCGGCCCGTGAGATTTAAAGAACTTTGACAAAATATATTTATTTTATAATGGCCAAAATAGTAAAAACCAATGTGTTAAAAAAAAACATGGCTACATAATACATTAAACATAACGAACCCTAGCCTACAACATCCATAACGATGTGCGGACACCCAAATTGAGATCGATTTGCAAAAGCTATGTGAAAGAGTGGAAAAACAAATATCGCACTAGTAGAATAAATATTTTTTTATTTAATTTAATTTAATTTATATTTATAAATTTTTCATATTTATTTTGTAGTGGTCTACAGTGCTTTACAAGGTGCGTCTAGTATCGTTATTATTATATTATCTACGTTTACATGTAAGAATAAAAGTATACACAACAATAATAACTCACTATGTTTCCATTTTTCACAACAAATAATGTCTATGGTGGGTCTAAATCTAATATGGGGCGATAAAATTTTATATGCGGCCCTTGGAGTTAGGATGCATTTCCAAAATGGGCCGCAAGATCATTTGAGCAGGAGTTGCCCACCGCCCTGCTCTAGTTGGTCGCATTAGCCCCTGAAGTCTAGAACTTTTAACATCCCAGATGTCTAGCACTTTTTAAGTAGACAGGATTTGGAGCCAGTATAAATATCCAACTCTCGAACTCTTTTATACAAACAATTTTATTTTTAAATAATTTTTTAAGCAGTCTATAGTCAATGCTATAATTCCTACAGTAGCAAACCAAATCACAGACTGTGAGAAACATTTATCACATAGACTTATGGAAAGCTATCGTAGATCAATAACGAAAGAAGATCTTATAGAAGCTATTCGATTATTAGAAACAAACAAAACTTAATGTATTAGAATTTTTGTGCTTAAAGTATGCAATTATCTTTCATTATATTCAAATATTCTATAATATTTTTAATTATAATCCATATGCAATATTACTTCGCCTATTAATTTTTTTATGTTATTTTTATAGAATATACATTTTTTGCCAGCAAATTTTGAGTAAAGATTTCTTATGAAACAGTTATATAAGAAATGCATTCATATGACTGGAATTATTGTATAACGGGAATTAATATGTTTTTCAGATTCATATAGAAATTGTATAAATCCAAAGATTAGAAAAAAAATTAATTCATTTAAAAATTTGTAGGTTTATTTATTTTCCTAAAAGATTGTTAAAGTTTAAAGTAATAAATGAAAAAAGTTTTCAATTAAGGAAGAAAGTTTTAAAGTAATAAATATTTATTTATACATTAAATGTTAAAATTTAAATTTTTAAAATTATCTAAAAAAGAATTATATTTCAAGGATTTAAATCTATTTTTATGTATAACTTATATTAGTTCTGATGTGTTTTACCGGTGTCCTAAGATTAAAATCTTTTTTCTTCAGATGTATTTTGTTCTAAATTATAATTAGGGTCATAGACAAATGCCATTTACAAAAACTTGAATGTAAGGGGATTTTTTTAAGTAATATATTTACTGGTAATGTATTTAAAACGAGTTGTTTTCAATAACTTTCAGAGGCATAGTCAAATGTGAATTATATTGAAAATGCCAAGTTTTGAAGATTCAAGTTTTTCAATACATTAACAATATTTCTTAAATTCTTTAATTTTCTTTAAGGATCTTTTAAAACATTTTAAAATAAATATTTGTACTACTTTGATTTCAATATCATCGACGAACTTTTTTTTACATAAGAATGACTCGAAAATTAATTCCAAAAATACGTAAAAAAACAACGATCTTTATTCAAATATAAAAAATAAGGTACAAAATTGCACATTATTTATAATACAAGTTGTTTAAATATGATATCAGGATCATATAATTCCGTTACTAAAATGTGTACAGAGTTATTGAAATATGTTACAATAATCTACATACAGTAAAGTCTAAAATTGTACAGTACAGTCTATAATTATAAAACATTGAAGGTTTACTTATTATTCTGTTGAAAGTGAAATCATTTTATCCAAATACATAATATAATAGACAAATTATATTAATTATTTCTTACAACAGATAGTATCTTCAACAACAAAAAACGAGATATTTGGATTACTTTTTTAATGCATATTCTTAAAAATTTACCTAATAACAATCATTCAACAATTCCTTCACCATGTTCAGTAAAATAATTTCAGATGTATCTTTTACAAGTACCATTTTTTTACCTGTAAATATCCGAAACGGTCAATTATAAAACATATATTCATGAAACATACATTAAATAAATAAATTATTACTAAAATATACCCGACTAAAGCAACAAATCCCCCTTATAAATATACTACAGTAGAACCTCTTTAAGTCGAACCTCGATAAGTCGAAAACCTCCAAAACTCGAAAAAAAAATTTTTTCTCTTTCCTTCAAGCCACAAACCCTCCATGACACGAAATTTAAATCCTCTATATGTCGAAATAATGAGTCAATCCCCACAAGCCACTTTGGTTTATATTTTCCCTCCGTAATTCTGTATAAATTTTGACCTCTGTATCTCGAACATTAGCAATGTTTGATTTTACAACTTTACAACTCAATCATTTGAAACTAATTACATCTATAGCTCGAAGAAAAATAAGTTACCGACATTAAGGATTTCCCAACAAGGCACGTCATTGTTTCTCAGAAAACAATGTGTCAGTGTACAGTAAATAGATTAACCAATTCTATGAGATATTGTAAATATTGTATTTCAAAATAAGTTAGAAAGAATATAAACCTCTACAAGTCAAATATTTCCTTACAAAATCCGCATATGTCGAAATCCTACAGAAAACAGAAACTCTATAACTCACAGTATTTGGCGTCTCCCTACATGCATACATAGTTCGACATACAGAGGTTCTACTGTATATATTCATGAAATATATTTTAAATAAAAAAAAAAAAATAAATAAATCATTAATAAAAATTACCCGACTACAGCATCAAAGACTCCGTTTGTGAACACGGATTTTGCAAATAAAATGACTTCAAAAAATCCCAACATTAGAGCTTCTTCCAGGCCAAGTTTATAAAAGAAATTTGCTGCATTTAAAACGTAGTGGCTGTAGTGAAAAAAATGCGTTTTTATCGTAAGGATACAAATTGGCCAGATATCTAATAGGACGCACGCAATTTCGGAATGTCTCTTCGTCTGTTGACCAATATTTTGGACAGAATTCTAGTTCTATTTCCCAATCAAATATGTTGCTATACAAGTTATTTGCAATGCTCTTTGTGTATTTTTTACAAAATTCTAGTTATCGCTCATGATTAGTAAATTTTTTTGGCCAGAGGATATCATATATGGATAAAATTAGCATAGTTGTGTTGTCTGCTAAAATCAACAAATCTTCCGGAAAAGTCCTCACATTTATTTCATAGTCCACATCAATCTCTATTATATCACTTTGAATAAACAACCCCCCAAAACAAGAAAACCAGCGTATTGGCTTGCGTCAGAGAGTAAAACTTTAAAAGGATATTGTCTGCCAGTTACCTGCTTAAACTCTATTGTAATAAGAGTTTTTCTAAATCCCAACTTAAAATTTATACTTCGGCTTCATACAGTTTACCATAAAGTGATTGCAATTATGAAATCGATATCGTCTTATCAAAATATCGATATCAGTATTAATTGCAAAAAGAACCGAAAAAATGTTAATTTATTCTTAGTTAAAGTCATCCAATTAGAAGACAAATTCCCCTTCAATTCAAAGCATGCTGGAATTTAGTGATTCATTTTTAAAATGAAAGCGATTTTGTTTCACTTCGAGCAATAGGACCCTTTTGGGATTTTATTTTTATCATCATGGGCCTGTTGGCCGAATTGCTAATGATCTGGCGCTCGTTATTACATGTTTTGGGTTCGACGTGCCAGGTATATTCGTAGTGGTTCGGAATCCACTTTAAGTCGTAGGTCGCGGCTTAATGGGATCGCATAGCGGAGTTATTGTTAGTCCGCGTCTGTATTGTAAGTCCGCGTCCGTAGCTAGTTCTTAGTTCAAGCTACACTCCCTCCCTGGGTAGTGCTAAGTGAGTAACAGCGATGCAGCCCTAGCTTATGGTATAAAGATTAATCTCTTTATTTTCAGCTGCATTAGAACAACACTATTTGTATGATTTCGTTTGGTTCGGTTTATCTCCCTAAGGTAATTTCTTCATGTCACCGCCGGTACTAAAACCTGAAACCTGTGGTACCGAGAGGAGGAAAACTTGTGTTACACAAAAATTCTATGCATTTGTATATATATATATATATATTTATATGAAATAACTTTATAAATTTGTTGAATATTATATTTTTGAGTAGGGCCTGAATGGCCGAGTGGCTAGCGCTCTGGAGCTTTGGTACCACAGATTTCGGGTTCGAGTCCCGGCCTGACATGGATGTTTGTAGTGGTTCGAAATCCACTTTAAACCGTAGGTCCCGGTCCTAATAGGATCGTAGTGTGTTGCGGGGGCATTGTTATTCCGCGTCCGTGGCTTATCTTCAAGTTACACGCGCCCCCTGGGTAATTCAAAGTGAGTAACATCTGTGCAGCGCTTGCGTTAAGGCATCCAAGACGTCCGTGTTTAAGTGTTTGCCAGCTGCATTAGAACAAAAAAAAATACACTCATGTCCATAAATTAAGGATAATTCAGAATCACACAGAAATTGACCTCTAAAATAAAAATTTCACCTGTAGAATTATCACACACATCTTGAAGAAGAATATGCAAATTACAGGAAACCGCCAGAGGGCGCGGATAGTACGTCACAATGACGAGAGTGTAAGAAAGGGGTATATAAGGAACGGTGGCAAAGAAGTAAAATTGTTCACAAGCGCTTTAAAAGCCTTTCAGTGCAATTACCTCATAGTTATGGCACAAAGGAAGCATTTGGATGATTTTATACGTAGTAGAACTTTCGGACGACTGGAATGTGGACGTACCCAGCTGGAAGTATCCGAGGAACTTGGAATCGCCTAGAGTGTCATCTCCAGGCTTCGGCAACGATTCCAAGATGATGGTAATGTGAGTAGATGTTACAGCACAGGTCGCCCCCGAGTTACAATGCCGAATGAGGACCGGTATTTAGCAGTTACTGCCAAAAGAAACAGACGGAGCACAGCAACAGACCTGTCTCATCAGCTCTCTTCAGCTACCGGTACGACAGTTTCAAGGCAGACCGTGTACAGACGCTTAGGACACATTGTATCTTAGGGCACATATGCTCGTAGGCCTGTCAGATGTGTTCCACTTACCGCAATTCACTATCGCCTGTGATTAACCTGGAGTAGAGAGCATGCATTGTGGACACCGCAGCTGTGGTCTGGTGTGATGTTTTCCGACGAGTCCAGGTTTAGTTTGCAGTCTGATTCTCGCCGGATTTTCATATGGAGAGCGCCAGGTACCCGTTACCACCAAGAGAACACCATTGAACGACACCGTTACGATGGTGCAGGATGGCTCGTTTGGGGAGGAATTATTCTTGGTTCCAGAACTGACCTGCATGTTCAGAGTGTAACGATGACCGGCCACACCTATCGGGATGTCATTCAGGAACAACATGTACATGGTTTTATTTTCGGGGCGCCATGGGTGCTGAATTTCTGTTTATGGATGACAACGCCCGTCCTCACCGTGCAAACATTGTAGACGAATGCCTTCAATTGGAGGATATCACCCGTATGGATTGGCCAGCAGACTCACCGGACTTGAATCCAATAGAGCATTTGTGGGGTATGATTGGCCGACGAATTGCAGCCGTCAACCCCCTCCCACCTGTCAACCGGAACCTCGGAGGGCATTGCTTGATAAGTGGTGTAATATTCCCCAAGATCAGATTGATAATTTGATACTCAGCCTGCCTAGGCGTTGTAAGGCCTGTATTGCATCGTCCGGGAGACATACTCCATACTAACCATGTTATACGGTTTTTTGTAAATAGGTTCTTTTTTGAAATTTGCTCCAGGGAGTAAAAATCGCAATTTTTATTAATTATGTCAAACATATAGCCTCTTTTTTGCTCTTTACATTTTGTTTAATAAATAGACTTTACAAATAAGTCAAATTTGTTTTGCTTCTGTCTCTTTCTTTGCCTGAACTTCATTATCCTTAATTTATGGACATGAGTGTATATTTTGCGTGTGTTAAAAATACAACGTGTGTGCGTGTGTTAAAAAATACAAATCTAAACAATGCAAAGTTATACTCTATAGCATCATGTTATTATTTTCAATACTATTTTATTAATACTAATGAATTTTATTTTAATTTTTGACTGCAAGTCAAATTAAAGCATTTTTTATTTAAAAGCTGAATTTCCATCTATCACTCTTTCATAATTTATATGGTTTATAATTTATTGTTATAAACTATATAAATATAAACCATAATTTATTGTTATGGTTTCTAATTATATGGTTTATATTTATATGGTTCATAATTTATATGGTTTATTATTTATGGTTTATATTTAAATGGTTTTATTTTTAAATACGTAAATTAAAATTGTGCATTTTATGTACCACGTCTTTAATTAGAGATAATAGAGAGTTTTTGCATACCGTACTTTAAAAATAGGGTACTTTTTTCTCCCCTGCGCGCATGCTCATAGGAAATTGTGCATGCGTATCTGAAATAATGTTTCCTGTGAGCATGCGCGCTAGGGAGAAAAAAATACCGTATTTTTAAAGTACGGTATGCAAAAACTCTCTATAATAAGCGAATGAAAACCTTAAATTTTTCTTGGTGATGGTGAAGATTGAATTCACTGAAATAGAACAGAAATTTGAGTATATTTTATTAGAAAAGAATTTTTAAATAAACTTCAGATGCAACTTTTGATTTGTCATCTGCCATTTACACTATTTTAGAACAGTCATCAGATAAAATCTAAAGTGAATAAACCAAAAGGTTTAATATATAATCTTTAAAATACAACTTTAAAATAAGATTCACAAAAGGTTTTGCGATGACACAGACTAAATTTCAGTCAATTCACCCTGAGTAACTATAATGAGCATCAAAATTGAGTATACTCTTAAACATGTAACGTATGTTTTTACCGAACGAACTAAATTTTGCTATAAGAAAATCGTGTTTTTTACTGTTAATCCTGTTTGTACTCCTCTACCAATGTGCAAAGAAAATAATTACGAGATTGAATTTATTTAAAAAAAAAATATATGACACATGGAGAAAAAAATCCACACCACGAAATTGAGTATACACCTTTATTAATTTTCATAAAAACAGGAAATTAATATTTAGTCACATATCCTTTTGCCTACTTCCCAAATCACAATTTGTTAGGCATGGATTCCACCAGCTTTTTTTTTTTTTTTTTTTTTTTTTCCAACTGAAATTTTTGCAAACTGTTCTGTTCCGACCTTCTTTAGATCCTCTTTACTTCTCACATGTTTTTTTTTCCCCAATGCAGCTGGCAAATAGACATGGACGTCTTGGATGCCTTAAGGCAAGCGCTGCACAGACGTTACTCACTTTGCATTATCCATGGGGAGCGTGTAACTTGAAAATAAGCCACGGACACAGAGTAACAATGCCCCCGCAACGCTCGACTGTCCTATTGGGACCGAGACCTACGGTTTAAAGTGGATTCCCAACCACTACACACATCCTTGGCACTGCTGGGACACGTGGATGTATGTGAAACCTGATGTGCTCGAAACCTGTGGTACCGAGCGCAAGAGCGCTAGCCACTCGGCCATTCAGGCCCCACTTCTCACATGTTCATGGACAGAATTTTCCAACCGAGTCCATGAATTTTGTATAACATTTACGTCTGAAGATTGGGGTGGAGTATGCAGTTGCTGCTTACAGTGATACAGCAAATGCAACTTGACTATTTTCGACTTATGTTTTGGATCATTATCTTACTAAGACGAAGTTTTACAAAAGTCCTACTTTTTCGACAATTTTCTGTAAATTATTCATTAGATCTCAAGATATACCATTCTATCCATAAGGCCATCAATGAAGACAAATTTTCCAACTCCTCCTGCTGCCATATAGTCCCAAAGCCGAACGTATCTACATCCATACTCAAGTCTTTGGGCATGCATGGCCGAGTGGCTAGCGCTCTGACGCTCGGCACTACAGGTTTCGGGCTCGAGTGCCGGTGGTTCCACGGATGTTTGTAGTGGTTCGGAATCCACTTTAACAGTAGGTCACGGTCTAAAAGAATAGTAGAGCGTTACGGAGGTCTTAATACTCCGCGTCCGTAGCTTATCCTCAAGCTACTAGCACCTCCTGGGTAGTGCTAAGTGAGTAACGTCGGTGCGGCGCTTGCCTTAAGGCATCAAAGACAAGTGCTTAAGTGTTTGCCAGCTGCATTAGAACAAAAAAAAAAAACGTAACACTCTTTACGGTGTTATTTCACAACTTCCCTCCACAATATATATCGTCCGTTATTGGAGTACGACAGTGAAATCCTGTATTAAGAAGAAAACGTCTGAAACACTTCTTCCAATTTTTGATAACAAGTTTCTGGGTTTCCGGGTTTGACTGCAAGTTTCAGGGTGCTTAACTTAAGATTTTTCTTTACTGAACGTATAATCTTCCTCTTTGCTGTCTATGGATGTTTGCAGTGGTTCGGAATCCACTTTAAACTCTAGGTCCCAGTCTGTTTAGTCCACGTGTGCACAAGATGACCGTAGAGCGGCAAACCAAATCCTCTTTTGTTGTAGTGCTTAGAATTTCATGATGGCCTCTTCCTCGAATATTGGCTACATATCTAGATTTCCAATACTTCTGAATAATTTTTTTAATGCAAACATGACTTTTTCCAATTAAAGTTCTAGTTTCTTAAATAGATTTGCCATGTTTTAAACATTTGATGACTAAGTAGCGTTCTTTTTTAGAAGTTTCCCTCCTAGAGCTCATTACTAGATTTTAAGATCGAAAACAATAATTGCATTCATTATTGCGTTTATAATCTTCATGCTCAACTGTAATAATACTTTAAAGAACTTCTTTTTAAAAAAAGTGGTAAGTAACTTAGGAATTCATTAAGCGTATACTCCATTTTGTGACATCGTTTTTCGGCAAAGTTTCATATCCATTTCTTTTACGAAAAATAAGCGATTTTTTTTGTTGACATAATGGGAGAGACAGGGCAGGAGTATTAAAACTGGAAACTTCATTTATTTCGAAATAAAGTCAACTTGCTATTTATAAAATATTTCAAACTTTCGAAGTGAATGCTCGATTTTAAAACTCATGGTATTTACTTCACATTACAATTTATTGCAGTTAAAACACATAATATGTTCATGTCAAAAAGCACAAAGACAATCTTCGACTTAAAAATCTTTAAAGATATCTTAGCACGTACACGAATAATGTTAAAAAATTTAATAAAATATATTAATTTCAATTAATTAATATTCATCATAGCGTAGCAAAACATAGATTAAATGCAAAAGATGCCAAACCAAACAACATTAGTTTTAAAATATAATCATCCAAGGTTTTTTAAAATACGTTTTATCTACAAAATATAGTTCTTTTGAGAATTTAAAAGCATATAAAATTTACAGGAATAGTGCATTTTACTTCATAATCTGTAAATAACAATGCAAGCAAATAAGTAGTACCGATCACAACTTTATTATGCTAAGCTTTAAACAGAATAAGTTTTGTTGTTCAGATTCCTTCTAAAATGAATTCTGCAAGCTAAAATTAAAACTAAAAAATCATGTTATAAACATGAATGTTCTCACATTTCGCAAGCAAATCCACCATCCGGGTACATAAGATTTGCAATGCATATAATCTCTGAAAATGCTAGAACAGGAGCCTTTTTAGGCCACGGTGATAAAAAGAAACTGCTGCATACAATACAAGGTAACTCAACTGAATAAGCAAAACTTCATTGGGAGGAGATGATATTGCTTTTTGTCTTAAAGGATGAACAAACTTTAAAAACGCATCTTCCCTTACTGTCCACAATAAAGGATCATTTTCCAATGTCAAATGCCAAACAGATTCTTGGTCAGAAAGTTTGCTTAAAATTGTGTCTTTATATTTCCTATAAAAAATTTGGTAGTTTCCGCCATTGTTAAAAACTTTTTTTCCATGGAATTCCTGTATCGGACGTCATAAGAGAAGTTATATTATCTGCAAAACATAATATGCCTTCGGAATATGTATTGAAGTCGCTTGAATAACATTTTGTAGCATTCATTTTTACACACTATATAAATGTGTTCTGTAGTTGATGTTTCTTCTGGATCACGTAAAGCAGCTTACAAATGATTTAAATTTTTAAATTTCACAATGTCTATCGATCTTTAAATCAAAGAGGATGTTACCTTCTAACAGGATTATTGGCAATGCTTAAGATCGGTTTGACTACGCTTTATAGAATTCATTAACAATATTTTCATTCCATTGTGATTACGATTGCAACATTGCTGCAGAAAAGTATCGAAATAAATATTTTGATGTGATTTTCCTGTATGTATAGATCCAAAATCAACTATAACATCCCATGAAAATACATAAAATGAACGTAGAATTTATTTAATGGACCATAATGACTTTCTTCTGTAATCTTTAGGAGTCTGATGGCCGAGTGACTAGGGCTCTGGCACTCGGTACCAGAAGTTTCGGGTGCGAGTAATGGCGGTGCCATGGATGATTGCAGGTTTAGTTTTGCAAAACTATTAGCTTGCAAATCTATTAGCAGGATGCTAATAGTTTTGTAGAGCATTGCGCGGGCATTGTTACTCCGAGTCCGTAGCGTTCGTTTTATACTGCAGTGGCATGCAGCAGGGGATTGATGGCGATGGATATATATGTAGGGATACAGTTAGGGGTACAGATTCTCAAAAGAACTATATCCTATTGAAGGGCTCTCGGAAATACTCGGTAAACACTCTAGCTCTCGGTACCATAGGCTTCGAGTTCAAGTCCCTGCGGCGGCATGGATGTTTGTAGTGATTCTCTGGGAGAAATAATATATTGTATATATTCTTTTATTTTTACATAATATACGTAAGAATTTAAATGTTGTTTTCGTAATGAAGCTGGTAATACAGATACAGTTATTATTTATGCCATAAGCAAGTGACTCATTTAACACTACCCAGGGGGCACGTTGAATATATGCTACGGATGCGGATTAACACTAACCCCACAACGCTCTACGATCATCTTAGGCCGAGACCTACGCTTTTAAAGCGGATTCCGAACCACTACAATCATCCATGCACCGCCGGGACTCGAACTCCAAACCTGTGATACTGAGCGCCAGAGCATGAGCCACTCGATCATTAGGCCCCAGGTTGTTTTTATTATGGGTATATAATTGATATATTGGTATATAGGCACATAACTGGTATATAGATACATTCTTAATGCATAATTAGTTCATCAAATTCTAGTAATAATACCTCTAATGGGTTGATCTCATCATAGGTATTGTTTTCGAATGCTAGATATTTTGACTATTTGATTCAACCTTAAAAGAACCTAGATATAGCAGATTCAGCGTTACACAAAAGACGCATGTTTTACCATCACAGTTTTAAACAAACAGCCCAAAAATGACATTTGGATAGTTAATACTTCCTCCCTCTAGTTCAGCGAAACGCCTACACATTTATGAAGCCCATGCTTGGAATAAACATGGAATTTATCAGTTTAGTGTCGCTCATCAAGTTTCAAGTCAAATAAACTTTGTTTGACAATCCATCATGCCGCTACGGCTCATTTAATTAGTTTTAGTAACTAATATTGCATGAGCATTCTGTATTCGGGTTCCTTTAATAATTGTTTACAACATATTATTAATAAATTACGTGATATTCATAGTTTAATACAGAAGATATTAGAATACAGGAGTTAGATCTCGTAAAATGTATGTTTTATTTTGTCTCTTGTAGGACTACCACTTAAATTATTTATGTTGATGCTATTAAACGTTTAGGAAGATTTTTACGCCGAGTATCTAATCACAATGAAACAGTAACCTCTAACGAAAGCTTTATCGTGAAGCTCGTTCTGGGATGAGGCTGCAATTACTTTTATCCAAGTTTTACGGTTAAGATTGCAAGTGCGAATTAATTGTACACAATCTGTAACAAACGATTAAACAATTAAACATTAATTCATAAAACGATTTTTAAGATATAGTAATAAATTAAGGAAATTATAACAAAACAATGAAAAATTTTCACCTCAATATATATTTTCATGTTACAATAATTATAATACATTTAATTGTTGTAACATGAAAATATTACAATTTTATGAATTAAATATGAAAATATCACGAAATTTAATTAAACAGTATATATGTACAAGGTGATTGTAATTAAAGTCTCACTTTCAAAATACTATTAAAAAAGAATGGGTTCAAATTTGAAGTGGAGACACTTGAAGACTGGGGAAATGTTATGCATATATTAACTGTTGAATGACTTGGAAGTCCTTTTTTCCGTCAATAAAACGAAATAATCGAGCACATGGAACCCTACAGTTGGTTTATTGTGCAACTCATGCCAAATACGTTGTCATTTCGATTCAAAATATCACTGGCAGCCGAATTCACTTTATTTATGCAGCGTACTGCTCCATCTATTTCTACACTTTAGAATGTTTTATGCTGCCGTAACATTCCCCCTTTCTTCAAGCGTCTTCAGTTCAAATGTGAGCTCATTGTGACGAGTGGTCGGTTTTTTACAGCATTTTGAAGGTGGGACCTTAATTATAATCACCCTGTATTTTAAATTTAATTATTGCATAAATGAAGAAATTTGACTTAATCTTTTTAATATGTATTTTTTTTTCAAATTTAATTAAGGATGCACACTGAATCCTGTTTTTGTGAGGTCTTTTTCTTGTGAAAGTTTTGTATGGGATATCTGAAAAAACAATTGTCGATCGTAAAACATAATATGAATAAAATGTAAGAAATTTAAAAAATATTTATTCTATTCTTATTTCTTCATCCATCCCACAAAAACAGGTTGAGGCGAATTTTACATTTCAGATAATCTTACGAAACTGAGCCTGTTTTTTAGAGCTTAAGCTTTTTAATGAAAATACAAGAATGTCGGATTTCCCAGATACAACAGAATTGACCACCTTAATAAACAGGCTACCATTTCATTGTGTTCAACATTGAAATTTGGACAATTGCAATTTCGGAAAAAAAAAAAAAAAAAAAAACACCTTCAAGAGCGGTTCTGGATGTGCGAACCTCTTTTCTTCCTCCTCTTTTTCTTTTCTTAAATAATGATAAAATAGAGCACGCATAGGGGTTGATAGCTTTAATCCAAGATGTTCGGTGCGTTATGGGTATATATGGTTCGTCTACCAAATGTAAGGTGAAAAAGAATAAATAATCAGAGTGGGGTAGGCGGAAAAAGTTAATTTCGATGGGTTTTAATAACGATGAAAATAAGCACGACAACCCAGAGTGGGCCAAGGCTTTCTTTTGAAGAGATTTCCATAAAATTTGGTGGCAAACAAGGGTTGGGTTTCGAGCAAGAAACACAATGGTCACTTGTTTTTTGGTTTTTTTTGGTTAAATGGACACGTGGCTGCAGTACCACTAGAAAATGGTAGAACGATCCATTTTGAATGATAGACAAGCATTTGTTTCTCAAAAATCTTTTTAGAAATATGACCAAAAAACAAAAACAAAACCCAGAAAGCGCAGGGTTGTCCTTCATCATGACAACGCCAGCTCTTACACATCGGCCCAAACGACTCAATATTCTACAAGCCAAAACATCGAATGGATGGTATTGCCTTAAAATCTGGCAACCGATGATTTCTTTCTGTTCCTGCACGGCGAAGAATAAACTAGGTGGTCGACAATTTTCAACTTCACAAAAAGCGGTTGATATGTTCAAATTGCTTTTTTTTCGAGATACCTTAATCGGAATGGGAAAAAAAATGCTTCGAGATCGAATCGCGGCGGTGCCATGGATGTTTGCCATGTACTGTATTCTTTTACATGTCTGTGATTAAAATTACGGGCGTCTCGCAAATCAGGACATCGAGTTTCGAATTTTTTTGGAAGATTCCACGCATGGTTCTGACTCTACTAACTGCCTTATCTAGATGCATGCTGTCGCTCATATAAGGTTATAAAACTTATTTTACCAACGTTAATGGTCTAAAAATAAAAACACATACTCTGAAAGGACTGCAACAAAAAAATTCAACTCTTTTAGAAAACCAAACGCGCTCTCATGTTACAGTTCTTTCTCCTTCCAGCCAAAACACGCCTACACGGACGAGGATGTTTGTATTATCTTGCGCTGGCTTCGATTTCGATTTTTTTTTTTCTACATTTTATGCTCGTGGAGCTATGTTGTGTTTAACGATGTATGGGAATAGATTTTGCCAGAACATTAAGTGACGTCACTCTATAGAACAGATGTAAAGTAGTGGGGTTGTTCTAAAGTTTCATATTTATAAAGTCTTATGATTAAAAATACAAAGCAAAGGCATTGATTTAAATAACAATTTCATGTCTGTGATTAAAATTACGGACGTCTGGTGCTGATACGATTATTCCTATTAGCCATAATTGAAGATCTAACTAACAAGTAATATAAAAAAATATTTTAAATCAATATCAAATCAAGAGAATATCAAAAATTTAAAAATTTAAATATGAAATGCTAAAATATATAAATACATTAAGTAAGATATTAGAAAAAAATTTAAAGCAATGTAATTCAATAAACACTACATAGGAGAATATACAAATTTTGAAGGATTATACACTGAAGTGACAAAAGTCATGGGATACCTCTTAATATCGTGTTGGCCCTCCTTTCGCCCGGCGAAGTGCAGCAACTCGACGTGGCATGGACTCAACAAGTCGTTGGAAGTCTTCTGCAGGAATATTGAGCCATGCTGTCTCGATAGACGTCCATAATTGTGAAAGCGTTGATGGTGCAGGATTTTGGGCACGAACAGATCTCTCGATGATGTCCCATAAATGCTCGATGGGATTCATGTCGGGCGATCTAGGTGGCCAGATCATTCGTTGGAATTGTCCAGAATGTTCTTTGTTGTTTTTCAGTGGATTCCCAGCCATTGCGGGGTGCCTGGAAATGAAAAGGTCTCTTGGCCAAAATTGGTTTCAAGTTACCACAACCACAATTTCTTTTATTCTTTCATCAATTTAGTTCTGAGGTAAAGATGAAAATAGACAGATCCCTTAAAACAAACTCTTTACAACTGATAAAACGTTACATATGCTTGTTTTAACTCATATCCCAATGAACTTGCCCAGTGCAGTTTTTACAGCACATTTCCGACTCTCTACAGGACATGATTTTCTTAATAAACACTTGCACCGCATGGGTGTAGCTACTCATAATGTCTGTCCTCTGTGCTCGTCAGATAAAGATATGGACTTTTTACATCTGACAACTTGCAATGCATTTTAATTTATGACTTTTAATTCTGACAACTTTTCCAAAGCTGAATTTTATTGGGCTGCTAGAGTTCTTATGGTAGATATTGCTGTAGTTTGATGCAGGAAAAAACATATGCAATATATTATGCACATTTGCATTTATAGGTAAAATCTGCTTGTTGTTGTTTGTTGTTTCTTATCCCACTTGGCAGACATCTAGGCCAAGTCCACAAGCCCATATGTACTCATAGTTGAAGGAAGGTTCATGGAAGCAGCTCTGTTGTGATGGAGCACCCGTAGGTAGAAGTCTGACTTTGTCTCTGTGACGCTCTACAGTCATAAGAGACCGGGACCTACGATTTAAAGTGGATGCCGAACTACTCCAAACATCCCTGGCACCGTCAGGACTCAAACCCGAAACATGTGGCACCGAGCGCCAGAGCGTTAGACATTCGGCCATTCAGGCCCTATAGGTAAAATCTATTGGTTAAAGCATTAAAGTGTATTGTTTTTTCAAAATAATGCTTACAATTAATGTCATCAATGATAACAGAACTTATTTCCATTTTTTCATGAGTTAAGCTCGGGTATGTAAACTATAGAAGGATTTCTTAAATTGAAAAAAACACATATTTGATACAATGCGAATCAATTTTATTGTTTTAATTAAAAGCTCTTAATATTTAATAGTTATATAAGAAATCTTGAACCAAAATTATTTCATGAAAACATAAGTAATAAAAAACTTTTTACTATTTATAAATAACAGCTTCAGGTACTAAAAGCAAGGACGATTATTTAAGGGAATTCTTAAAAACCTTGTTTATAAAATAATTTCAGACAATGTTTTTAATATTATTCCGTTTATTTAAAAATGGGGTTTTTTTTTTTTTTTTTTTTGTAAAGATATGAAATAAAAAAAATTTCGATAATTTCTTAAGATGATGAAGCACATTATTTGTTAGTTAATGATTTTGTTTATCATCCATCCTTGAAGAAAGCGGCCTGATGACAAATTGGCTACCACTCTGGCTTTCGGTATCACAGGCTTCAGGTTCGAATTCTGGTAGTGCCATGGATGCTCGTAGTCGTTCGGAATCCACTTTAAAACTCTTGGTTCCGGTCTGTTTACCCCTCGTGTGCTAAACATGACCTTAGAGCGACAAACCAAGCCAATACTTGAAGAAAAGTTAATTATATCCCAATTATAAATTTCCTTTATATTCTGGTATAATAATCTTAAATTTATTTCTTTAAAAAAACATCAATTTACAAAATGCAAATTATTATACAGCTGACAAATAAAAATTAATATTTATTACAATATACATCCATATTTCTAAATTATTTCATACCAGGAACCACATTTCAGAAGCCTGATGGCGGAATGGCTTGTGCTCTGTACACCACAGGTCTCGGGTTCACGTCCCGGCAGTGCCATGGAGGTTTGTAGTGGTTCGGAATCCACTTTAAACCGTAGGTCCCGATCTAATACTCATAATATAAGTCTAATACGCCCACAACACTCTACCGAGATACTAAGACAAGGAACTCAGAAATTCAACTCTATTGGAAGTGATAGATTAAAACGAAATAATTTTATCAGAAGTAAGAAGTACAGTAAGAAGGAAGCTTAAGATTTCATAATGGTGCTCTAGCGCTCCGTACCACAGTGTTCGAGTTCCATTAGCTGGTATTTATAATGCTACACATCAATATACAAAATATTTTGCAGTTAAAATGTTTTAACGAGATTTAATTTAATTATATTTTAATAGTTTTTTTTGTATGAAAATTAAATGAGTAATAAAATGTATGAAAATAAACGAGAGGCTAAATTTCAGTAAAAATGTGAAATCTATTTGTGTGGAAAATTTGAAGGATACTGGTGAAAACGTACTATATAAGAAACAGAAAAAAAGCTATTTTATGGAGAAAATGAAACAAAACTACTGTCCCCAAAAAGTAAGACAATTTAATTTTTTTTCAAAACTCTTTATTTATTCATTCAAATTTATTTTATCGCCTTCAAAAGGAATCCTCTCCGGACACAACGCATTTACGCCAACTTTTTTTCAATCCTCAATGCATGCTGAAAAGTCATCGGCAGGGATGGCCTTCAAAGCGCGCAGGGATTCACATTGAATCTCTTCCATCGACTCAAAACGGTGTCCCCGCAGTGTTTTTTTTTAGTTTATGGAATAGCCAAAAGTCGCACGGTATGAATACGGTGGTTTTGCAATGATATGGGTTTCATTTGTGGTGAAAAAGTCACGAAGAATCAAATCAGTATGAGCTGGCGCATTTAGTGTTTTCGGTGCCAATCGAGATTTGACGCGTTTGAGGCCCAAAATGGAATGGATCGATCCTTTTAAAATTCCAACATCCTCAGCAAGGTCTCTAATTGTAAATCGACGGTTGGCAAGCACCCAATCTTTAATTTTTGGATTTTAGCTTCGTCGGTTGAGGTGGAGGGTCTACCAGAGGGCTGTTCTTCTACAACGCGCTCTCTGCCTTCTTTGAACTATTTATACCACTACTAAACATTTCTTTCCGATACAGGAATTCTCGCTGAATGCATTCCGCAACATTCTATACGCTTACGCTAACCAGATTGAATGCAAAGTTTTTTGCTCAATCAATTCAGTCTTTTTAAAAATTGCCGGAATCAGTTTCAGCGCCTCACAAAGCCAAGCGTAACTCAAACATTAGTGAATATTTTGTAGTTAAATTTCACACAGATGTCAAAGACAGTGCCACCAACCTAAAAAATAAAAATAAAATTGAAATTCCACAAGCCGCGGGAGTTTTAAATTGAAAATGGGTCTTGCGTTTTAGACACAGTTGTATAAGAAATAAAAAGTCTATTTTTGAAAAAAATGAAGCAATATTTGTAATGACATATTTTAAAAATAGTACAAAAAATCATTTTTGAATGATACTTGACTGTTTTCTTCCTGTTGCAAGAACCGAAATCATTAACCGCAAGATCTTCTTTTAGTTACTACATTTAAAAAGGAAAGTAAATTTGTTGGTCGCAAGAAATTCTTTAGATGCCTTTTAAAAACCCACTGCTGGAGTGCTCTTGGATATCCGTATTTTATTACTCGATGACTTCCTAAAAGATTGTTGCACGTGTAAGAGAAAAAAAAGTCCGTAGAGTGAAAACGGAAAGAGTAAAATCTTTTCTGAAAAGTTCAGTAAAAACTTTTATTTTCCATCACATTTTTCCAGTATTCAGAGGTAGTTTCACTATACACAGAAAAACGACTATGAAAGACATCGTCCATTTGAACATTTATTTTCACTAAAAGTATATACAGTTCTGTTAAGAAGATTTATCTTTTTATGTTAGTGACAGGAATTCATTGTTAAAGAAGAGAATTTAGAAATGTTATAAAAAGATAAAATTAACGTCACAATTTTGTATTTAAAGTTATTAAATACGACATATAATAGTTCAAAAAACGAACATAATTCATTTGCAAAATATGTTAAAAATATTATAAAATAACCTTAAAATTTATTGATCGGAAAGATATTTTAGTTATATTCACTAAAATGAATGAAATATTTCAATGATTCTTGAATTTAAGAGTTAGAAGTTTATAGAAAGCACATAAAATGAATAAAATGGTAATTTACATTTTAAAAACACAGTCCATACATGATTCAGTCAGTGTTTGACATTTGATGTAAACTTGAGATTTCTGAAAACTTCCGACCTTGGAGTGAACTGCACTTGTGAATCAAATTATCTTTAATTTTCATTTTTTATGTAACTTATCAACATTTCTATCTAGAGTTCTGTATAAACATTTTATGTTTGTAAAAAAACGTAAAGTGTTCCCATGAACCTGAAAGTGGCCTTCTTCTCGAAGACAGTTATAAGTCTAGTATAACCCGAGACGATACAATAGTAAAAGATATTAGAACAACAAACTCAAATTAAAATGCTTTAGAACAAAAGTAATAAAGAAATCATTTTGAACTATATGCATTATGAATTGTTAACATTAGATAAAAAATAGGACTTTAAAGTCCTACAGATAAATCTATAGGAAATCTTGTTAATATAAAATCTTTCTGAAGAGAACTCTAGTACCATAGAGTTAATAATGTTAATAATGATAAAAAATAGGACTTTAAAGTCCTACGGATAAATCTATAGGAAATCTTTTTAATAGAAAATCATCTTTCTGAAGGGAACTCTAGTACCATAGAGTTAATAATGATAAAAAAATAGGAATTTAAAGTCCTACAGATAAATCTATAGGATATATTTTTAATAGAAAATCTTTCTGAAGAGAACTCTACTATCATAGAGTTAATAATGTTAATAATGATAAAAAATAGGACTTTAAAGTCCTACAGATAAATCTATAGGAAAACTTTTCAATAGAAAATCTTTCTGAAGAGAACTCTACTATCATAGAGTTAATAATGTTAATAATGATAAAAAATAGGACTTTAAAGTCCTACAGATAAATCTATAGGAAAACTTTTTAATAGAAAATCTTTCTGAAGAGAACTCTACTATCATAGAGTTAATAATGTTAATAATGATAAAAAATAGGACTTTAAAGTCCTACAGATAAATCTATAGGAAATCTTTTTAATAGGAAATCTTTCTGAAGAGAACTCTACTATCATAGAGTTAATAATGTTAATAATGATAAAAAATAGGACTTTAAAGTCCTACAGATAAATCTATAGGAAATCTTTTTAATAGAAAATCTTTCTGAAGAGAACTCTACTATCATAGAGTTAATAGGTAATTTTAGAAAAGAGTTTTTGCCGAGTTTGTTTTACCGATTTCACCGAGTTTTTACCGAGATCCGAGTTTTTACAAAACTTAACACATGATAGAAAATTATATGCTTGTATTTCTTAAGGTACATATATAGATAATATTATTATTGTTATTAGTATATTAGTCATTTATCGGCACATGTCGAAAAAAATTAACAGAATTATTAGCCTTATATATTTGATTCCTATTATAAAAAATTTGAACCAAAATAAATTAATTAAGTTTCATTTCCAGAAAACAACCCTAATAGCAACGAGTGTTTGAAGAAGTCTGTTCTGTGTTTTCTGTCATGAGAAACGAAAAGAAATACTAACCTGGAAGATTTTACTATGAATGCTTCCTTGAAAATGAAAATCTTCCAGGAAAGAATTTTTTGATCCTGAGAGAATATTAATGACCTGACATGATGATACTTTCTTAATTGTTCAATAAAAGTGTTAAATTTTTATTTTTAAAGGGGGCGAATATATATATATATATATATATTCAGGATGGTTATAATTCAGTTACCCCTTTCGAAATGCTGTGAAAAAAAGAACCACTCGTCACAATGAGTTCAAATTTAAACTGAAGATACTTGAAGAAAGAGCAAACGGTACGGCTTCAAAAAAAGGTCCAGAATGTACTAATAGATGGCGCTGTAAACGTCATTAAGAAAGTGAATTCGGCAGCCAGTGATATTTTGGATCGAATGACACCGTATTTGGTATGAGTTGCATATTAAACCAACTGTAGTGTTCAATGTTCTTGATGTTTTCGGTTTTTTGACGAAAAAAATTACTTCGTTCAGTCATTCAATAGTAATGACACTGTTAGTGGAATAACCATCCACCACAACTTGGCCATACCCAATTGGATGGGAAAAGTCGGTGGAACTTTCTATTGATGGCATACCGTTTCCCCTTTCTTCAAGAATCTTCAGTTCAAATTTGAACTCATTGCGACAGGTAGCTATTTCTTTACAGCATTTTGAAATTGGAATTTTAATTTTAATCACCTTGTATGTACTATATATATATATATGTGTGTGTGTGTGTGTGTGTGTATGAGAGACAGTGTGAAGAGAGAATTTTTTTAAGTTTGGAATATATACCATACCTTGTATAACACATTGCAAATAATTACCCCATGCATTCGCAGTATAAAACAGCTATTTTTTAAAATATTTATTTTACTCAGGAAATATTTCTCACTTTATCGTAACATTTCTGCTTTTTTTCTCTTTCTTTCGTAATTGAAAATGACCGCAAGAAACAAGATTATGGTGCTCTAACTCACTTAAACAAACCTTTCTTAGGCATTATATGTGTTCACATTTTATTTTTAAAAGGGGGGTTTGGAAGGAATAGGTTCGTCTGCAAAACATCTCATGGGATAAAGATTCTCTTTAATTCTTTTTACTCAAGCCCTATAAAAATATTTATTACAAACAAATAAATAGTAAATTAAAGTTAAACCCGTAAGTACAGCTTAGAGCTTATAGAAAATTATTTTTAATTCCTTTAAAACTACGGTACAATTTTAAAAGCAGCAATTTTATAGTAAAAAATTCATGAAAATGCCTGCAAGTTATTTTCTTTCTTTCAAATAGCAAGTCTTTATTAAGTAACGTTCTTTTTATTTTATTTTATGCCATATATTATATAATATTTTATGCTATTGCGACCACCAAAACATACTGCAATTCGAACTGAAAAGGAAACTTGTAATTTTATTTTTTTTAATTTAGTTAATTACTTGTTAGTCGAACGTACGTAACGTTAATAACGTTAGTAACGTATTTAACTTTGTAGTATTAAAATTATTTTTATAGTAGAACAGAGTCACTTTCTCATTTGTCTAATTGTATAAATTACTGTGAAATAAGTTATCACGGATTTTTTAAAAGTTTTTGGTAACTTATTATAAAGTATTGATAAGTCAATAATAAATTCTTATTGGATAGTAATAAGTACTCTGGCAGTAATAAAAAATCTTCATTAGACATTTACAATAAAATAAAAAAAAATAAAACTTCAGTAAGATTTGATGTAAGGTTTTAGTTGATTAATCTAAAAAAAATCACTGTAATTAACTGAACATAATATTGTTATAGAAAGTATTATTTTGGGGTCGTTTCTTATTTTGAGAGAAATCAACTCCATTTGATGTGAGAAATTATTGCAATATAAAGAAACAATTTATTAAGTTTTCTTAATTTTAAATTTCTGGGGGAAAAATAGTTATAAGAACTGAATTTTCTTTGATAGTGATTTTTGCCATTCAACTTCAAATTATTTTAACTATAAAACAAGTAATATAAAAAAAAAAATTAAAGTCAATTCCTACTTTTTTTTCAATATATTGCAGAACGTCCTTTATAAACAATTTTCATTCCTTTTTTTTAAGTTTATCTGGCGCCATTTATTGGTAGATATATGCAACATAAATTTAAAAAAAACTAAATTTAATTAATTATATTTAATTACTGAATTAATATTTGAAAAAACTGTATTAACATCCAGTGTCATCCACTACATGTTAAAAAAAATGTATTTGAACTTGAGTGGATGAATAAGAATTATTTTATGAACGATTGAAAATTTGAACAAGACATATATAGGGAGAGTGTGAGCTAATAGAAGGAGTTGAATAACTATAGTTTTGTTGCTTAAAGAAGAGAAAAAAAAATACTGCAATGTGAAAAAGACAGAGAAATAAAATTTTAATTCAAATACCAAGCAAAATAATACCCCATTACCAATTGTTTGCTTTACAACAGTTGTAAAAGTAAACTGCACAAAAATGCTAAATGAATGTTTTGATGCTTTAAAATTTAAAGGATCTGAACAACCTGAATGAGTTTCAAATTGAAAACGCACTTTTTATTGGCAGTAATAAATAATAGAGAAGGCGGTAGACAAACAAATTGTTTTTCATGCCACATGTGGATTGTTTAATCATTTATGTTCCACATCAATCCATTTATTGTCTTTGTTTGCTAAATATTTAATTGTATCCGAGCTTTTCAACCCAACTAATGAAACCGATGTTCTGAAAGAGTTGTTCATAAAGTATTAGTCCACGTTCATTACTTTTGTAGAAGGAACATGAAATTATTCTCCTCATACAAAGACTTGGAATTATTTAGAGAGGGACGTCCTTCGAGATGACCTTTGCATAAAAAAGTAATTTGTAACAAAACAATTTGCGAGGAATTTAAATGGGATAATGATTATTCCACATCTGGAAGAAAAACAAAAATGAAATGGTACTATAAATAAAGTGAAGCAAAAACAAGTTTTTCATCGAAAGGAAATAGAATTTTGTAGATACAAATTGTATCTGAAAGCTTTTTGGAAACTGCGTAAGATTTTCGTAATCTTTGGTATTTTTATTGAAAACCGTGCATTTTTTTTCTTTGCAATTTTAACTGTAAATAAACTTTGGAAAACTTTATTTATGAAATATTTGATGAATTAAACTTACTAATGAATATTTAATGAATTTTAAATTTTCTATAATTTACTTTATAATGACAAATATATTTATCAGCTTCAGTATTATTATAACCTTTTTTACATATTACAACATTTTTTTCAAAATACAACCACACACACAGGTTTCGGATTCGAGTCCCGGCGATGTCATGGATGTTTGTAGTGGTTCGGAATCCACTTTAAAGCTTAGGTCCCGGTCTAGTTTGATAGTAGTTCGTTGCGGGGGTAGTGTTATTTCGCGTCCGTTTTTATTTTAAAGCTACACACGTCTCATAGGTAGTGCCAAGTGAGTAGCGCTTGCTTTAAGGAATCAAAGACAACTGTCTAAGTGTTTTACAGCTGCACTAGAAAAAAAATTGGGGGTCTGAAGACAGAGTGCGCTCTGGTGCTCAGTACCACAGGTTTTCGGATTCGAGTCCCGCCGGTGAATTGGATTCTCGAAGTGGTTGGAAATCCACTTTAAACCGTAAGGCCCTATCTAGTAGGATCATAGAGCATTAATGGGGTAGTGTTACTGGCGTCTGTAGCCTATCTTCAAGCTACATGTGCCGCCTGGGCAGTGCTAAATGAGTAACAGTAGTGTAGTCCTTGCTTATTACATAAAGATAACTATCTCTGTATTGCCATCCATATTAGAAAAAAAAACCTTTGAATTAATTTAATTAAAAAATAATTTTGCTTATAAAATAACAATAATTTTGTTGCTTAAAGTAGAAAATAAAAAAAAACCCAACGAAATGTGAGAAATACAGAGTAATAAAATTTCAATTGAAAATACCAAGGAAAAAAGAACACTCATTTCTAATTGTTTGGCTTTCAAAATCGGTAGAAGAAGAAAATGCGCAAAAATGCTAAATGAATGTTCAATGCTATTAAATTTAAAGAACCTGATCTGCTAAACCGACCGGGACCTACAGTTTTAAGTGGATTACAAACCCCTACAAACATCCATGGCCCCGCTGGGATTCGAGTCCGAAATCTGTGGTACTGAATGCCAGAGCATCAGGGACTCGGCCATCGGGCCCCAATTTTTGTGAATAAAACATGCAATTCTTTTTTTATTATCCTCACATATTCTATAATATATAAGACATGCTACGGATGCGAATAACAATACCCCGACAAATATTCATTTCATAAATTAACAACAGTTTTGCTGCTTAAAGAAGAGAACAAAAAAATACTGCAATGTGAAAAAGAAAGAGACATACAATTTTAATTCAAAATACGAAGATAAAACAAGACCCATTACTAATGGTTTTTGTTTTTCGACAGCTGTAGAAGCAAATTGCACAAAAATGCTGAATGAATGATCGATGCTTTAAAATTTAAAGGATCTGAACAGCCTGAAACGAGTTTCAATTTGAAAAAGGCACTTTTTATTAACAGAAATAAATAATAGAGTAGAAGGCTCCAGACAAACAAATTGTTTTTCATGCCACACGTGGATTGCTTTCTCATTTATATTCCACACCAATCCATTTATTGTCTCAGTTTGCTAAATATTTAATTGTATTCGAGCCTTTCGACCCAACTCATGAAACCGATGTTCAGAAACAATTGTTCATAAAGTATTAGAACACGCTCGTTACTTTTGCAGAGGTAACATAAAAGGACTCTCCTCATACTACAAAGACTTCAAATTCTTTAGAGAGGAGACGTCCTTCGCCATGACGTTTTGCATAAAAAAGTAATTTGCAACAAAAAAATTTGCGAGGAGTTTCAATGTTATAATGATTATTCCACATCTTTAAGAAAAACAATGAAATGGTTTTATAAATAAGATGAATCTGAAATAAGTTTTTCATAGAAAACAAATAGAATTTTGTGGACACAAATTGTAACCAGAAAAGTTTTGGAAACTGCGTGTGATTCCGAAATCTTTGTCATTTTTATAGAAAGCCGTGCATTTTTTTTGTAATTTTAACTGTAAATATTTTATAAATAATTATCTTATATTCCTAATTCATTTATTGAATTAGTTATTATATATTTATTATTATATTAATTATTCATTTATTATAATTCCTTTATTATATTACTACGTAAAATTTCGTAATCTCAACGGTAATTTTTGACATTTTTATATTATAAATAATTATATTATATTCTGTAATTATAGTTAAAAATAAAGTGTTTTCATCAAAAATAAATATAATTTTGTAGATACGAGTTGTATCTGAAAGCCTTGGAAGCGCAAGATTTTGTAATCTTTGGCATTTTTATTGAAAACCGTGCATTTCTTTTCTTTGTAATTTTAACTGTAAATAAATTTTTCCGAAGATTATTGAGGAAATTTTTGATGAATTAAACTCATTAATAAATATTTAATGAATTTTAAATTTTCAATCATTCACTTTTTTGAATGGAAAACCAATTTATCTGCTTCAGTGTTATTAAAACATTTTTATCAGATGCATATAAATATTCTATATAAAATTGTATATATATATATATATATATATAATATTTTTATATTTTAAATAAATTGAATTTTATATTTATATGCTTCTACCTAATAAACATAAAATACAATTATTTTTATGGCAAATTGAACTATAAATTTGCTTCAATTATACTTATTAGTATTAGTATAGTAAAATAATTGTATATTAATTTTGCTATAATACTGTACAATACTACACTCATGTCCACAAATTAAGGATAATGAAGTTCAGGCAAAGAAAGAGACAGAAGCAAAACAAATTTGACTTATTTGTAAAGTCTATTTATTAAACAAAAGGTAAAGGGCAGAAAAGATGCTATATGTTTGACATAATTAATAAAAATTGCGATTTTTACTCCCTGGAGCAAATTTCAAAAAATAACCTATTTACAAAAAACAGTATAACATGGTTAGTAGGATGGTTAATATGGAGTATGTCTCCCGGACGATGCAATACAGGCCTTACAACGCCTACGCATGCTGAGTATCATATTATCAATCTGATCTTGGGGAATATTACACCACGCATCGAGCAATGCCCTCCGAAGTTCCGGTTGACAGGTGGGAGGGGGTTGACGGGCATCAATTCGTCGGCCAAGCATATCCCACACATGCTCTATTGGATTCAAGTCCGGTGAGTATGCTGGCCAATCCATACGGGTGATATTCTCCAATTGAAGGCATTCGTCAACAATGTTTGCACGGTGAGGACGGTCGTTGTCATCCATAAACAGAAATTCAGCACCCATGGCGCTCCGAAACAAACGTACATGTTGTTCCAGAATGACATCCCGATAGATGTGGCCTGTCATCGTTACACTCTGAACATGCAGGCAGTTCTGGAACCAAGAATAATTCCTCCCCAAACGAGCCATCCTGCACCACCGTAACGGTGTCGTTCAATGGTGTTCTCTTGGTAGTAACGGGTACCTGACGCTCTCCATATGAATGTCCGGCGAGAATCAGACTGCAAACTAAACCTGGACTCGTCGGAAAACATCACACCAGACGACTGTTGCGGTGTCCACAAAGCAGGCTCTCTACTCCAGGTTAATCGCAGGCGACAGTGAGTTGCGGTAAGTGAAACACATCTGACAGGCCTACGAGCATATAGACCAATGTGCCCTAAGCGTCTGTACACGGTCTGCCTTGAAACTGTCGTACCGGTAGCTGAAGAGAGCTGATGAGACAGGTCTGTTGCTGTGCTCCGTCTGTTTCTTTTGGCAGTAACTGCTACATACCGGTCCTCATTCGGCGTTGTAACTCGGGGGCGACCTGTGCTGTAACAACTACTCACATTACCATCATCTTGGAATCGTTGCCAAAGCCCGGAGATGACACTCTGGGCGATTCCAAGTTCCTCGGATACTTCCAGCTGGGTACGTCCACATTCCTGTCGTCCGATAATTCTACCACGTAAAAAATCATCCAAATGCTTCCTTTGTGCCATAATTGTGCGGTTATTTCACTGAAAGGCTTTTAAAGCGCTTGTGAACAATTTTACTTCTTTGCCAACATTCCTTATGTACCCCTCTCTTACACTCTCGTCATTGTGACGTACTATCCACGCCATCTGGTGGTTTCCTGTAATTTACATATTCTACTTCAAGATGTGTGTGATAATTCTACAGGTGAAATTTTTATTTTAGAGTTCAATTTCTGTGTGATTCTGATTTATCCTTAATTTATGGACATGAGTGTACAATAGAATATGATTATTAAATTGTGTGTACATATTAATGTGTAAATAGTAATAATAAATGAATTTATGCAAAATGGGGTACAACCAAAATTGGGGGCTACGTCCTAGATGTGCACCCTGGGCAGCGTTCTATACAGCTAAGTGGTCTACAGTTTTCGGCATCAGTTCTCGCTGCTATCCTAACCGTCATCCGGTTGGCCTGCATGTGTTGCAGTAGAATGCTGGTGGCTTGTCACAATAAAAACGATCTAATCTAATGAACATATATATCGCATTGGGATTTTTGACGAACCGAACTGCATTCTTTGTGATTTGGCGGAACTGGCGAATCGAGCTCATCTCCATCATTGCTTGGCACTTCATGGTGAATCCGAGATACTGGCAAATTAGAGAACTCTTAAGGGAATGACTTCGGTCAACTTTGTTGAACTCTTTTGTGTGCATTTTTTTCTCTTTATTTTGTACTTTCCCCAATTTTGTATTACCTTGCCATTAGAAATAATTTAAAAAAACTATGCAAAATTCTTAAAATGAAAAGAAAATAGTACATATTTTAAGTTTTTCATATAATTAATAATGATGTCCGAGTGGCTAGTGCTCTGGCGCTCGGTACCACAAGTTTTCGGGTTGGAGTCTCGGTGGTGCCATAGATGTATGTAGTGGTTCGGAATCCACTTTAAACAGTAGGGCCCGGTCTAGCAGGATCGTAGAGCATTGCGGGGGTATTGTTACTCTCCCCATAGCCTATCTTCAAGCTATATGTGCTTTCTGGACAATGCTAAATGTTTATCAACGGTGCAGTGCTTGCTTATGGGATTGCCTTTGCATTGCCAGCTGTATAATAAAAAAATTCAAATTAATTTAATTATGAAATAACAACAGTTTTGTTGCTTAAAGAAGAGAACAAAATAATACTGAACTGACAAAAAAATACTGGACAGAGAAATAAAATTTTCCTTCAACATACCCAGCAAAAAAAAACCCATTTCTAATTGTTTAGTTTTCAACAGCTGCAGCAGTAAAACTGGACAAAAATGCTGAATGAATATTCGATGCTTCAAAATTTAAAGGATCTGAACAACTTGAACGAGTTTCAAATTGAAAACGCACTTTTTATTGGCAGAAATAAATAACAGAGAAGAACGCGCTAGACAAACAAATTGTTTTCCATGCCACATGTGGATTGTTTAATCATTTATGTTGCTGTCTATTGTCTCCATTTATTGTCTTTGTTTTATAAATATTTAATTGTATCCAAACTTTTCAACCCAAATAATGAAACCGATGTTCTGAAAGAGTTGTGCATACAGTATCAGCCACGTTCGTTACTCTTGCAGAAGTAACAAAAAAGGATTCTCCTCATACAAAGACTTCGAATTCTTTAAACAGGAGACGTATTTCGAGAGGAACTTTTGCATAAAAAAGTCATTTGCAACAAAACAATTTGAGAGGAATTTAGAGGAATTTAGAGGGATAATGATTATTCCATATCTGGAAGAAGAAAAAATTAAATGGTATTACAAATAAAGTGAAGCAGAAATAAGATTTTTATAGAAAACAAATAGAATTTTTTAGATACAAGTTGTATCTGAAAGCCTTGGAAATTGCGTAAGATTTCGTAATCTTAACCGTAATCATTGGCTTATTTAATGAAAACCGTGCATATTTTTTTTAAATTCTAATTGTAAATATATTATAAATAATTATGTAATATCACTAATTCATTCATTGTATTACATATTATTATATATTTATTATTATATATCACTTATTATTATATATCACTTATTATTATATGTTTGTTATATGTTATTTATTATTAAATATTACTTATTATTTATTTATTATTATATATTACTTATTTTATATTTAATATTATATTACTTATTACTATATTACCTTTACTATATTACTGCGTAAGATTTCGTAATCTTAAATGTTTTTTTGAAAAACGTTATTGAAAACCGTGCACCTTTTTGTAATTTAAACTGTCAACAAACTCATGAAAGCAAAGCAAAGTTTATTTATGAAATCTTTGTTGAATTAAACTCATTAATGAATATTTAATGAATTTTAAATTCTCAATAATTCACTTTTTTGAATGTCAAACATTTTTATCTGCTTCAGTGTTATTGCAAAACTGCCATGGGTGTTTATAGTGGTTCGGAATCCATTTTAAGCCGTAGGTCCATGTCTAACAGGACCGTAGAGTGTAGCGGGGGTAGTGTTAATCCGCGTCCGTAGCTTATCTCCATGCTACGTGTGCCCTGGGTAGTGCTAAGTGAGTTACGTCGGTGCAGCAATGGCTTTAAGGCATAAAAGACGGCTATCTAAGTGTGTTTGTCAGCTGCATTAGAACAAAAAAATACAAAAAGCGTCTGAGGGTTTTTGACACTATACGGTCATCTTGTGTACACGAGGGCTAAACAGATCGAGATATACATTTTAAAATGGATTCCAAACCACTCACTCACATCCATGCCACAGCCAGGATTCGAATCTGAAGCCTATGATACCCAAGGTAAGATCGCTAGTCACTGGCCACCATGGCCGCACCCGAGAGATAAGGGTGTGTTGAAGAAGGTTTCTTAAAGACACCTAATAATTAATCCAGCAACACACGCTGTTAGTTAATTCAATCCAATGTAATCCGTAACGTTAGTTCAGGGGTGGTCATGTTTTGAATGAATGTAAAGTAGTGTATTAAAAATGTATGTATTAAAAATACGTTATTAAAAAGGATTATACAATGTACTAAAAAGTACATTATTTGTGTATCAGTATATGGAAAAATTAACTATCAGTATTATGAGAAAAAATTAACTTTGATTTTAAAATAATATTCTTGAGCAAACTAAAATCACTCTAGTAAAATAAATATTTTTTGATGATTTCATATTTTTTTTTTATTTCGTTTATTTTTTTATATTTTATTTTTAGTGTTATATCTTTCTTTACAATGTGCGTTTAGTATCATTATTATTACACGTAAGAATAAAAGTAAACACAAAAATTACAACTCACTCATTGTGTTTTCATTTTTCACTCCCAAATATGTCTGTAGAGGGTCTAAATCTAATAGGGGGATACATAATTTTATATGAAGTTATGAGGCATTTATAAAGTGGCTCGCAAGATTATTTGAGTTGGCCAAACCTGTTCTCATTGGTCGCATTAGCTGGAATAACTCCCAGAGGAAATACAGCACATTTTAAGTACCCGGGATTTATAGACTATAAAAAGATACTTATAGACTACTTTTTATGTAACTATAAATGTCCGAATCTCGACTCTTTTATACAAACAATATTTATTTTTAAAACAGTCGAAAGTCAGTGTAAAAATTGCTCAGCATCAAACCAAGTCAGTGTTGAGAGACAATTCTCAGCACTGAGACTTATAAAAAAAGTTATCACAGATTAATAACGAAAGAAGATCTTATAGAAGCTACTCGATTATTACAAACAAACAAGACTTAACGTATTACAATTTTTGTGATTAAAATATGCAATTTTCTTTCATAATCTTCACATATTCTAAAATAATTTTTTATATGATCAATATATAATATTACTTCAACTTTTAATTTAGTTCTGTTATTTTTATAGTATACACATTTTTTGTAAGCAAACTTTGAGTAAAGATTTCTCATGTAACAAAAACGAAAAGGAGTTTTGCAAGAAGTGCAGTCGCATCACCGGAATTATTGTATAACAGGAATTCATATATTTTTCAGATTTACAGAGAAATTATGAACGAAAACGTTTTAAATTTAAGGAGGAGCAAAACCGTTTTAAATTTAAGGAAGAACAAAAATGTTTTAAATTAAGGAAGAACGAAAAAGTTTTAAATTTAAGGAAGAACGAAAACGGTGTAAATTTAAGGAATAATGATAAGTTTTAAATTAAAGTAGAAAAAAACGAATTTGTAAAGTAATAAATATTTATTTATAGTTTGAAATGTAAAAATTTAAATTTTTACAATTACTTATTCAGAAGTCTAAAATTTTACTATTTAAAGAATTTAAATCTAGTTTTATGTATAATATACATTAGTTCTGATGTGTTTTACTTGCATAAAAAAACTAATATGCTCTT